>CM070040.1:36621218-36640103 GCA_036250615.1 Ptychadena robeensis
TGATTTAAAGTGTGCTGCAGTGAGTATACAGGTGTGTGTGTGTACAGCACATTGTACACAGGTGCACAGGTGTGTGTACAGTGTGCTGTCCACAATGCAATTGTTTAGTTCGGAAAGTTCTACTCGGAAAGAAAATATAAACAACATCATGGACGAATCAAAATGAAATTGTAAAAAATCCCAACATTCATTACGCAGGAAATACGTCATGCTACTGGTTAAAAATTGAGTCAAAAAATATCGAGTGAAATAAGGAGCGTCCGTTTTTTACACGAAAAATAAACGACAGATGAAAGTTTACCAACATGTTCGATCATCTTATGGACGATTATTTGTCAGATATCGGAAAAAAAAATCCATCGTGCCAAATGGACGTTTCAGATTTTTGTACAATAAACCAAAAAATCGTTAGTCGTCCATCTGTCGGCCCAAAAAATCTTGATGTGTAAACCCACCTTTAGACCATTGAATATGTATCTGCCTGGTAAACTACAACGGGCTTTACTTTGGTAAATTATATAGCTAATGCAATGCAAATTACAAAGAAAAGTCTTTAATACAAATGGACCTAATATATAAAGTCTATAAAATATTGTACAAATAAGAAAACAGTTTTGAAAGACATTCAAACACTGCTGTACAGTGTGTATCAGATTTCACATCACATTTATATTTATAATACTGATTTTTAGCTCATTGGTACATTAGAGGTCACCGTCATTTAGTTGGATAAAGTAAAAAATACGTCCAACCAACTAAAATCCGTGTGTCTATTACCATTCCAGATATTGATTACTAAGTGCGAACATAGATAAAGCTATACACTACACCTGCAATCTTCACAGTATACTCATGACTCCATTCCCAAGCAAATGCACCACCATATTGTAATGGAAAATATGTATTAAAATAAAAAACATACTTACAAATCACTGTCAGGTCGCAGAGATGTTACCTTGGGTCATCTTGTAGTAGTGTAGTGTGTAGCTCCATGTTCATCTATGTTCGCACTTAGTAATCGATATCTGGAATGGTAATAGACACACGGAAGGGTGAAATGCGTCGGAGGGCAAGATTTAGATATACAGCAATTTATGGACTGCTCTAATATTTGATGAAATCTGATGCACTCTGTACTGCAATGTTTGCTGAATATCTTTCAAAATTGTTTTCTTTTTTGTACTGTATTTTATAGACTTTATGTATTAAGTCCATTTGTATTAAATGTATTTGTATTTATGTAATTTGCATTGCATTAGCTATAAAATTTGCCAAAGTAAAGCCCCTTGTAGTTTACCATAACCAATTATTTGGTCGGCCCTGTGGGGATATTTTTTAATTTCCAAGAGTGGGGTGTGGCACTTAATTATCGGATTGACCCCAAAGCTACATGCACCTGGTGTTACTATGTATCTGCCTGAGTTCTTCAATCTATTTGTATCTGATTTAATTTATGGAAGATGTGCACAGGCCTTTATTTTCATAACTGGAAATGAATCAAATTTGGGAAATATTTTTTCTTCAATTACATTGAGTGGTAGTACCACCAATCCATATTAGATTGACAGTAACAGTTTTTATTTATATTGTCAAGTTAGGTCAGTCTGGTGATCTAGCCACTAACACTCATCCTGCCTTGGGGTAGCTTCATTCATCCCTCGGTATCTATAGAGGAACAATATATCCATACCCTTGGACAGCAGCATTGTCAGCATTTAAAGGATGTGAAGTGTTGGTTTGACCCATACATATAGATGGACTTTAAAAATGTCACTAACAAATCCTTGTATTCCTTTTGAGGTAAAGGTTATAGGGCTATCAACACTATCTCTCAAACCTCTTGTTTCTTTCAAACCTCTTTACACTCTCATTAGTCTTGGAAATAGAAGTTAACAAAGACTGTCAGGATTTACATTTTATAGCATATGATTCAATACAGATAATAATATAAATAATATCAATATGCATCACGCATGTCATTTTTTATTTTGCTCATAAGTTCTACTTTAAAGTTTTGTTTTAAATTGCTGTCTGCACAAATGAATTTTATAGCTATTAGATGATTTTATGCGCCAACATCACTGCGCAGGCCATTTTCCATCTAGCACCTTAATAGCTGCGGTTACTTACATTCTTATTCTCATACGGTGTGCAATAAAATGAAATTCATCTAATTAAAACCAAACTGAAAATACATCAAGCCTTAATCATACAGATAGCTTCTGCTAAAAGAGCTTTCTTAATTCTAAATAATAGATACCCACATGAAAATGTTCCCTCCACCTGGCTGATTATTAGAAGATTTCTGTCCTTTGCAGAGGCCTCTGGGAAAATGCTGGAAATATGTTCCGTGGTAGTTCCAATAATTTAGCTGGTTCACTTTTTAAGACAGGGTTAAGATTTATCTCAGACGTCTCACAATCAGCAGACATTTAAAAGCTTGGTGCTCTTTTTTTTATCCTGTCGAGAGGGAGGGGAGCTGTGGCACACTGACAGTAATGTGTTGTTGTTTTTCCACACATCTTGACAGTTTCTTTTGATGTTTTCTTGAGACAGAAGCTTTTATTGATTGCTTCTCATTTTCTTCACTGATAGCCCCCATCAGACAGGCAGGCTCCAAGCTAATTAGCGGAGCTTTGTTCCTCCGTGGCACTTTCCTCCAAAAACTCTCCAGGAAGGAAGCTTGGCAACAGTACTTCAAATGAAATTGCAAAAGTTATTATGACAATGAAAAAATGGTGATACAGTCTGGCATATTCAGCCAGCCCTATGTATAGAAACACTTCAACGCTGCAGTAGGTATCATTTATTGTACCTGTGTTGAAGTTAGAAAAATATTTTTGCAATGAATTATGATATAATAATAGCCAAGTTGAATTATTTTAATGGCACATCATACTTAATTTCGTCAGATACATGTAAAAATATAATAGCATGTATATACCCCTAGACTTGTATTGCTTTCATATGTTTATTTGCACTTACTGCATTTGTTCTAAAAATCAGCATTATAAGAAAAAAGCCACTTCCTGTGTTCTGGTGGCTACCTTAGATATTGGAATTCTATAAAGCCCTTTTTGTAGTCACCTCTGTGTGCACACCCTTGAGTCATTGTTTCTGCAGGCAAGTAACTCAAGTGATCCAGTCCAGTGAAGGAACATTGATGGGGGGTGCCAGTCCCCAAAAGGGAAGTTTTGGGCAACACTGGCACACGCACCTATCAAGTTTTTCATTTGCAAATAGGGACATTTTCCCAAAAGTGACATCACATGGTACATGCCACCATTAGGACCAGAACTTCTGTGTTCCAATACCTGGCAGTGACACAGCACACATCATGAGGGGAGAGGAGGGGGTGTGCTCAGCAGGTGCTGGGGGAAAGTACAATCCCACACCACAAGCCAAGCAAAAAACTCTGTCGGCAAAAGCAGAAGCTGCTCTGTGCAGTCTAGTGCTTCTGGCAACTGCAGACAATCTCCTGTGAACTTTGTCACAAGGGATTTCCGGGAAAATAGCAATTCAGGAAGGGGACGGGAAAGGGGGTTGGAAAACATGAGTTTCTTGCCCACAATGGCATACTTGACAGGTACCAAAATGGAACAAGGAATAAAAGTTATAATGGGATAATGGGACAGATGTGTTTTGCTCAAATAAATTCCTGTTATCTATAGAATAAAATTATGCAATAATTTGGAAATCTGCGTTTTTGCAAACAAAAATATCCTTTCATTATAAAACGTTGTTTGTAGGTAAGAAATAGTTATTTTTGAAACAGGAACTTCACATGCGCACAAAAGAACCTACATATGTTTGAGGGTCATGGCCCTAAAGCACTCAAGCCGTGCTGTTGTGTTAAAGCATATCTGTTCAAACTGGTGGTTTCCTATCCAGTGCCTTATGAGTTACTTGCGGCTTTTGAATACCGTTGAGGTTGCTCCTGCAGCCTCTTAACAGGTGTTCAGTACCCTTTCTCTGAACATATGCTGCAGCACACACTTCTTATAATCATGGCAAAAAAAGCAGACAACAACTAATATGATTTTTTATCTGTTAGGAAGGAAATTGTAGTTAAAATAAAATTTCCCATCTGTTTCTAATTTCTCTATATACTAACACAGACAGGTCCCAGGCTCCCACAGGCTTCTAGTAAATAACAATGGTGCATTCCTCCTGGTGTTCTTTGCAATACACAGCAGGTTCATCTTTGATCATTGAAAATAAATTACTCTTCATACATAATGACAGTGTGTCTGAATAGTTGGATGATATTACTTGTCTTTACCAGAGGTTGGTGCTGCAGTTTATATCTAAAATAGCAGCTTTAGTTCAAGCCAACTAAAACAGAAATTGATTAAAAAACAAATAGACTTAACATTGTTGAAATTAGGTAAATGGACTGTATGTAAACTAATACTGAGGTTTTTTTTAATTATTTTTTTAGATCTAGTGTTAATTGGACTCTACAAAAAGATAATGCTTAAAGGGTTACAATGGAAATTTAAGAAGCATAAATTGCCACTTCTGATTAAATCAAATTATTTTTTTTAGGCTTAGCCAGTGCCAGTATGGGTATCAAGTAAGTACATGCAGTAAATTATCTAATTAACTTTGGGTAGTCACCTGTGAAGGATTCTCTGGGGAGTTGTTCTCTCCTAAATGGCTAAAATCTTATGGTACCATACTTACAGCATAGATTAAATGCTGCAAAATTATAAACTAAAAAGCATATTAACAATAAGAATTATGTGTTGCTAATAATATTTTAACCATTTACATCAGCCCACATGAGAATGTTTATGTGTTTTGTGTCAAGTGTAGTTTTAATATTGTTATCATGCATTCTAAAAGCATACAGAACTATTTTGCTGCCAGTAAAGCTAAGGTGTCCATTAACAGTGAAAACAGTGAACGCAAACACAGGGCCAGTATGAAAGTTGCACAGGTTTGCTATGCAGTGCAGCTAGTGTCACATTGCCCTTAACCTCCCTTGCATTCAGCCTGTACTGCACCAATTTTATAAAGGCAATCGCAACAGTTTGTTTTTCCCCCCTCCTCCCCTCTACACATCACCAGTGCCATCGATGACAACGGCGATGTGGGCTGGGAAATCAACACAACTTCATTAGAATGGAGATCTATGGTGCGCACCCCCCCCCACCCCTTTGGTATCACTGATGGTGCAGAAGGGGAGGTGCCATAAGCGATCGGTGGGTCCACCGCGATACATAATCGCTGCTGGTTTGCCGAGGGTATGTAAGTTTAGACGAACCCAGCTTGGCCACAATTTGTTTTGTAAATATCATCATACTGCATCATTATCGCAGTTTTGTGACACTTCATGTTGTGTGGGCCCGATTGTCCCAGATTGGGCCTGACAGGGGCCTGATATTGCCTAGAGGGGCATGCTTGTTCATTGCCCCCCATTTCCATGCCAAGATGGGATCTGGTAGGACCTAGAGGAGAGCCATCGTTACTTGATGCCACCCTCCTCCAGGCCTGCCCATACCAGGCTCTTCTAATGCATTGGCTGGGAACTCCTCGTAATATAATATAAATATTTCAGAAGTGCTTCTATAGCTGTTTTCAGGCTTTTGTGCAAATGTACAGCTGCAGGAAAAATGCCATGATAAATGTCCATTAATCTCCCCAATCTCTGCTGAGGTCCAGATTTCTGTACCAAAAGCGCACCATAGGCTTAAATGGAATATGTTTTTTATGTTGTAGGCCTGTAACTTTCTAAAATATAACCACACAAGGGTCCAGTAGACATCCTGAATATAATAATGTTTGAAACAAACAATTATGTTAAAAAAATGACATTAAAAAATGATATATATTATAAAAGGTATTATTTGAATGATACAATCTCTAAAATACTTCTTTTGTATGATAGATTTCAAAACAGTACGTATTCATATTTATGTTTTTTTATATTCATAATACAATTTTTGATGAACACACCAGGGGACAAAGAGTTAACTGCAACATCTGGAAATCACGATGGGAACACTGTTCTGTCTGATTTCCATCTGAATCTCCCGGGGGGTCCGCTCTCCTCCTCCAGCTTCTCCTTCTGATCGGAGCCCCGTAGCAGCACAGAATAGTAAATCTGTGCTGCCGGGTGTCTGATCTTCTGACCTGACGGCTCCATCTCATCCATTGCACGATTGACAAGTCAGTGCTGGACGAGATGGAGCCGTCAGGAATGGCAGGAGGGTTAAATGCTAAACCAATAGCTTGCAAGCCTTAATTTTATCTACTCAAGCCTTTTATTATATTTCTTTTTGCAAGTCCTTGCAACAGAACAGTACACTGCTTAATTCTATGCAGCATTCAAAACTTCAGGATCATTGTCTTGGAACTATGGTCCTATCTTTCAGACTTCTAAATGTGCTGAATGTTCAGGACCAAATGGAGGGTTTACCCACTAGAGGAGTAAAAGATACAGCCCACCAAACTATATTGTAGGGAACTACTATTGTCATGTTTACAGCCTTAACCAGGTTAAATAAAGGACCAATAAAAAGACAATTTTAGCAAAATTGTGACCAGCTCTCTCAACTTTAACCTTAAGTTACCAATACACATATAGATTCTCGTGCTTTCGGCACCACTCTGCTTTCTGCCGTCTGCCGAACGTATGGAAATCGCAATGTGTGACACTAACACATCAATGCCCATAAGATACTTTGGATGAGGACTATAGTGATCGAACAGTAAAGAACCATCAAGGCAGATCGCCGTGAAACGGTTTGGGTGGGGACCCTGGTCCACATACAAAGTAAAGGGATAAACCAGAAAAGAACCGTCAAGGCGGATCACCGTGCGATCACTCCCTCTAGGTGGGCGTCTGAACGAAAGCCGCGAACAAGCATGGCGGTCAAAATCGAGCATGGCTGTACATGTGCATCATGGGGGGGGGGGGGGGGGGGGGGGGGGGGCCTTACTCTTCAGTTGCATGTGGACAAAGGTTCTTCAATATTAAGATGTTGACGTGATTGATGCTTTATCAATTAACTAACTTTTAACTAGGTTCCAAATGAAAAATATAAAACCTTTTTCAAAATAATTTTTACACAACTGCATTTAACATTATAGTTCATGAACAGACTGCATTTGAAACTAAAATATGCCATGTGTGGTTCTTAATTGTGGCACCATTGAGCCTATTTAGCTACATTGTGAATACAAAGGTTTAAGGCCAATTTTCGTTCAAAACAGAATACGTCATGTGCAGCTTATAATTGCTCTACCACTGATCTTTTTTAATTGCATTGTGAATATGAGGATTTAAGGCTAATTTCAGCACTAACTGAAATAAATGCCATTTGTAGCTTATAATTGTTCTACCTTTGATACTTTTTAACTGCATTGTAATTACAAAGGTTTAAGGCCAATTTAAGCTTCTAAGAAAAGCTTGAACTTAAATGGCTTCTGCACACCAATTACACTGAATCTGTCAAAGCAAATGCCCTCAACTTACTCCATACCATGTCCAGTGTCTATATTTACAAACAAAACTTACCCATGTAAATACAGTTATTTATGGGTTCCTCAAAGTATGTGAAAAAAAGAAACTGGACCCGCCAACTGGGATCCAGATGATGTAGCATAATGAAAATAGCCATGAAATGGTTAAAGTTATGTCTATGTTTTTCTGTCTGCCAGCATATGGTATGTACATGTAGCATGTACAGGCCTGAGGCCTGGGGTATGCAGGATCCTCCGGCTTATATGTGAGTAACCTTATTCCCCTAATGGGCTAGGGTAGTTAGTGGACTGATACCCTTATTTCATTCATAGCCCTGGAAAACTCACAGTCCTTTGCAGATATAAGACACCTCTTGAGGAATTGGGCTGCAACATTCCATGTACTGCTTGAAACAACATTACTTCCTTAAAGTGTTTACCCTTTCTCTGGGATCAGAGAAAGTGCTGCATGTGTAAGATATCTTCCCTTCAGTAAAGTAGCCCCCAGTTTAACAGCAACCAGTGTGTGGACATTTTTTTTTTATCATATGAAGTGCTGTGTCATGATTATACCTGTCACAAATGTAACTTATGAAGTTCGAGCCCGCTGACTGCCTGTCCGGTCCAAGGTGCCTATATCCCACCATAAGCAATGCTAGTGCCCCATTCAACCAAGATGACCTCCAACTAGAGAAGAAGGAGGGGGGGCGTGCCAAAATGGTAAGAGACAGCGCTGCACCTGGTGACCTATGTCATATATCCCCTAGGGTCACGCCCAGAAAGGCGCCACTCAGTCAGCCCTTAACCACTCCTGTGCAATACAAACATTTGAACACATCAGCCTAGCTTGAAAAACTTAGGAATTTACAGTGAAGTGAATTCTTATTGCAGGGGGTCTATTTTTGTCATTGCTGATGCACTTTGGAAGGTAAAAAGACTGGGATGTCCATAGTCAGTTAGTTTCCACAGGCCATAAAATCAACGATATGTAGAGACGAAACTGGGGTTGAACCATTTCACTACTAGAGGAGGGGTGACACCAAACATCCCAACCAGTGCATTTATTTGTGCACATGGCTTAAGGGCTCGCTTAAAGTGCAGCAAAAAGAATTCCCATATCCCTCAAAAACCATAGCAGCAATGTCAGTGTGAAAGTTCTAGCAGGGGCTTTTGCTTTAACACCCCCCATACTAAATGGTAAATTTAGGTGTTCACACTAAGCTGTGCTTTACTATGTCTGCTTCGACAAACACATTATCTACTATCAGGATGCAACATTAATGCAGACCTACCACCTCGTGGCTGCATCCGCAACACTTTTTCTGACAACAAGAGGAGTGATTTTTGGCAATCTGTGCAAGTGCCCTTGCAGCTGTAGGAAATTGTGTCTGCCAAGTCACATCTGCAAAACTTTGATGTGTTTTTTTTTTTAATGCAGTTTAAAACTGCTTTAAGGTTAGCAGTAGAGATGGTCGAATTTTTCGACTTGCTAACTTAGTGAGCTTATTGCAAAGCCCCTGAACATGGTATCATCACCAACATTTCTGGAAATGTAGAGAAGGGTTGTGAGAACATCTGAAAAAAAAGTTTTGCTCTAGCTCATGTAGTTTTTGCATAAATTAAGTTAAAAATTTAAGTCAAAATTCTGATTTTTTACATTTTGACTTGACTTTGAACTTCATCTGTGGAAAAAGTATTTGTGTAAGAGACATACTTTCTTTTTTTTTAGTATACCCCCAACCCTTCTTTACATCTCCAGCAAGTTTGGTATTGATATCGTGTTCAGGGGCTTTGAAATTAACTTGAAATCGTCAAAATGGTCGAATTTTTTTTAAACAGTGGTGGGGAAATATTCTGATCCTCCATATTCCAAAGATAGGGATCAACAGTGGTTAACACAATTGGGGTTAGTTGAAAAGTTGCTTGACAATTCACCTTAAAATCTTACCATAAACCTTCTTAACCTTCCAATCACTATGTATTCCATAAGAGAGGGCACAGCACTACACAGTTATTGGTAGATCTGATGGAATGTATGGAGTGATCTAAAGGTGTACGGGGGGGGGGGGGGGGGGGGGGGGGGTCATGCTTTACAATAATAATGCCAAGTATGTGTGAATAAAGAGATCTGCCTCATGGAATAGCTCACTTTGCAAAAAGTTTTGATACTCCTGAAATAAGACAATGGTATTTTTGTAAATAATACAATTATCCTTAAAGTTCACCAAATATATAAGTCACAAATATTGAACAACAATCTTGGTACTTCCAGGCACATGGGAGCATGTAACATACCACAATGAAGCACCTGCTGCACGAGCAGTTGATTATCAGGCATCTGTGAAATCACTTAGGGGTAGGGGGTATGGCATTCGCTGTATAATTAGAAAACATATTTATTGCCTTTTTGAGGACAATGACAGAGATCTGAGCTGTAGAGGAGCAGCAGGGAAGGTTAAATATAGTGCATCACAGTGCGTAGGATGGGTTGGTAGAGAAAAAATATATTTTGTTCTCTGTTTTACTCTAAGGCAGAGCGGAAAAACAAAACAGAATTTAAATATGTAGTTTTAGCACATGATGTAAATTAATTTCTAGGATATAAAAAGGGCCACAGTATGTGGGGTATATATCTATTTTATTGGAAAACAACAATGGCCTTCAGTAACTATTATATATGTAAATGTATATATCTTAAGGTGAAACATACACAGAAAAACAGGGTTTCTTTTTTAACTGAACTCCAGGGAAAGCCTGGATCTCTTGCAGTGGCGTAAATGCTTATTTAAGATTAGGGGCCCCTCCAGACCAACCCTGGCTCCTCTCAGCCTGTAACATGCTTGCGGACAGTTTGGCCATCACTAGTTATGACTTTAAACTCAGCTTCAGTACTCTTATTCAGGCACTCTAATTGAGTGAAGGCATGTCTCATATAGAAGTAGACTTTCTGAAGAAAACTGATGGTCATTTTGCTTTCTCAGAGACATTTTTAACAACAGTTACAATCAACTTTTATTCTACCAAAACCATGTAATATGGGAACCTTTCTAATCCTTTCAATCACTATGTATTCTATCAGGGAGGACACTATACTACAAAGTTGTTGGTATATCTAATGGAAATTGTAATGTTGAAAGACCCAGCCAAGCATAGTTTTCTACATTAGTGACCTTTGAAACTGTGTTTGCATCTCTATTCATGTCATTGAGCAGCTCCTCCTGTGTAGAGCTGGGCTGATTCCTCACCTTTCTTATCATTTGTGATACCACATGAGGTGAGATTTTGCATGGAGCACTTCCATTTTCTAACAATTGATCCAACAGTTGATCTATTTTCACCAAGCTGCTTGGCAATTGCCCCATAGCCCTTTCCAGCCTTGTGGAAGTCTACAATTTTGTCTCAGGTGTATTTTGACAGCTTTTTGTCTTGCCCATGGTAGTAGTTGGAGTCTGACTGACTGTGGGGTGGACAGGTGTCTTTAACCTCCCTAGCGCACTGCCTGTACTGCACCGTTTTTAACAGTGTGGTACAGGCAATGGCAGCAGTGTACGAGGTACACTGCCTGCCATTTCCTCCCTCCCCCCTCCCCTCTCCATACAGCCAGTGTCATTCATGACACCAGCTGGGAGGGCTGGAAAGCAGAGGCCCCTCCATTAACATGGAGGTCTATGGCACTGCTCACCCTCGCCCCCTTCCGTGTCACCGCGACACGATCAGGGAGGCCGCAGAACCCCGGAAATGCTGCGGCAGGAAGCATGGGATATGCAGCTTTCATGGGAGCACAACTCATCCAGAGTTTGTTCTTCACACAAACTCTGGACGAGATAGGCTCGTCATGAACACTAAGAAGGTTAAAGAACTCTGACAGGTGCTACTAATTGAGATTAATACGTGGATTAGAGGTGGACTTTTTAAAGGCACAGTAACAGGTCTTTGAGAGCCAGAATTCTTGCTGATTGCCAGGTGTTTAAATACTTATGTGCAGGAGTGCAATAAAAATTTATTCTTTAAAATACGTTCACTTTAAAAGTATATGGAGCTACCTTTTTACCATAGCAAGCAATATATCTGGAGGGGCCTCTAGTGGCCATACATGTTACTACAGTTTATTAACCCCTGGAACACTGGCATCTTCAGAGGATTAAATATAGCAACTTCCACAGACAAAAACATAGCAGGTATGATTTTGGAGTGCTTATCCCACATTGTGACACCTAAGCGGAAGTAAAAATGTAATACATTTTTTTGTTTACTCTCAGGAGTGCTATAAATATTTGTTTTTGCATGAAAGATGGCAAGAGACCTTCAAAATGATGGTATAAGGTTTGTAGAAATGTACAATTAGCTGCGCTTCAAGATAAGACACACCCCTTGTGCCTGGCTGTACTTGGCTGTATATGACACACACAGTGAAGACAAACCCTTATCTGTGTGTAGTGATGGGCGAACTGTCTGCAAGGAGGACATAACATGTTCAACCTGCCCTGTTCACCGTCGGGATGAATGTTACCATACTTCTGCTGGCCGGATCTGGAGCAGAAAAATCCGTCCAGTGGAAGAATTTTTTCACCAGAGACCGGGTCGAGAACACGGTCTCTAGTGAAAGTAAACCGGAAGTGACGTCAGTGGCGTCACATCCGGAATCCGAATACGGATCTGCCCGAAGTTCGGCCATCACTATCTGCATGCACCATAGACTGCCTGACATACAACATAGATAAACTCTCTCCTCTCTGTCCAAGGCTTTCCACATCTGACATACACAGCAGAGACAAGAGCGTCACTCCATAAGGCGCACATACATTTTCCACACGATTTTGGAGGAAAAGTTAATTAATCTTGTATCATATATTAGAATTGAATTATCAAACATATTATTACTAAATACAGCAGTTACAGGATAAAGCCTCCATTGCTTAGGTTAATATGACAATATTTTTTTAAATAAGATAACATCTAAATTGCATCGCTGTCTTTCCCTCAAATATCCAGTAATACAGAAAAAATGGAAATGAGCTCTACAACTCCATAGGGAACGTTTAACATGTTGTGAAAATGTCTTTCAAAATAATATTTCAAGCTATTTTTATGATTTGGAGAATGAAAACATATTAAAAATATGAGCATAGTTAAGTCACAATACATTAACTTAGCAGTAGGAAACATAAGAGATAACCCAATGTGGGTGCAGATAACAGTGACAGGGAGTTTTTTGCAGCTATTCTAAGCACATGGAAAGAAAATGTCAGCACAGAACCAGAATGCTCTATCTCCTGATAGGGTGATTACATACCTAGATAATAGATAGAAATGTAGATTTGTAATTTAATACTACCTTTTGTTAAATCTAACAATTATAACTAAATGCTGGTTCTATAGACTTCAATTTTAGTATTTCAGATACACATATGAAATACAAAATAGTGTTTCTTCTGCAAAAAATTTATCATTTTTATTTCTGATGAATCTATTGATAGCAGTACAATATCACTATAAATTCAAATTCAAGGAAACCCTTGGACTTATTTCCAGCATGCATTTGCAGAATCTGCCTTAAGTACCCCAACACATACTGTTTTTTAAATAAATGAAAGTGTTTAAAATAGTAATAATAGATATTTGTTAGGTGGTTAACATGCATTTGCATGATCACTAGAAATGACCAAACAGTATCGCCGGCAGCTGGTTCGCTGCAAACGAGTGTCCTTGGTCTGCCAACTGAGCGAACACTGTCATCGCCTCCCCATTCTAAACATGTCTCACCCCACAGTTAGATGGTGCAGTACAGCCAATTATGTATTTTTCCCACCCAGGCCAACCCCCACATCCAATAAAAAAATAGGATTTACAATGTATTAAAAATCCCCTTACACACGTACCAGACCTCTTTTTAGCATAGACCATGGGGGGCTATGCCAGCAGGGGTCTGGTAGGTCTGGAGGAGACCCCACAATGTTTTGTTTTTCAGAGCTTATCAGACCCTATGCCAGCAGGGGTCTGATATGCTTGGGGAATCCCACAGTATTTTTTTGAATATGATTTCTGCCAATAAAAATAGAAAAGCATTAAAACAAAATATATATTTTTTTAAGTTTAACCATTGATCCCCCTCTGGCATGACACTGTCCAGGGGTCTTCACACTTTTGACACTTTTTTAATGGCATTGTGGCTCCAAATATGACCTAAAGGTTTTAGAATTTTTGACTTCAAAGTGAATGTGGTTCGCCGCAAACATATGGACCATAGGTATTTGCGGAGAAGTCTGCAGGCAATCCATGAACACCTGCAGCCAATGTTCACTAATGATTAAGCTGTCCCTCATGGTAAATGATGGAAGTGTCTGCCAGTTGTTTTTTTATTTAACCCAACTTTTCAACAAATTTCAATAGTACACATGAATAATAGTCACTTAGCACAAACAAACAGACTGGTACAATACAATTGTCATATTCCCTTCCAATCTTCCTATGAAATTTAAAAGATTAACAACATTTTAGCAAAAGTTGGTCCAACGCCAAAATTTCATAGCATTAGTTTCAAGGTGCCGTTAAAATAAACATGGTAAAAAATATATAAACTTATACAGTGGAGAAAATAATTATTTGACCCCTCACTGATTTTGTAAGTTTGTCACAAGCAATGAAAGTCTCAGAAAAGTATCATTTCATGGTAGTTTATTGTAACAGGTGGCAGATGAGACAAATCAAAAGGAAAAATCGAAAAAATAACTTTAAATAAAAGATTAGCAACTGATTTGCGATTCATTGAGTGAAATAAGTATTTGAACCACCTACCAACCTTAAGAGTTCTGGCTCCTCACATGTGGTTAGACACTTCGACTCAATTAGTCACCCCATTAAGGACACCTGTCTTAAAACTAAGTCACCTGTATAAATAGACACTGCCACAGAATCATCAATCAAGCAGACTGTCCAAACTCTCCAACATGGGATAGACCAAAGAGCTGTCCCACTCAGGATGATCAGAAGACCAAATTGTAGACCTCACCAGCTGGAATGGCTACAAACACATTAGCAAGAGCTTGAGAGAAGGTGACAACTGTTTGTGGCAGATTGTTCGAAAATGGAAGGAGCACAAATGACCATCATCTACTCGCTCTGGGGGCTCCACGGCAAGATCTACCGTCGTGGGGTGTCAATGGTTCTTAGTAAAGGTGAAAAGCATCCTAAGAACTACACACGGGAGGATTTAGTTAATGACCTCGAAATTAGCAGAGGACCAACAGTCCTAAGAAACCCATTGGAAACACTTACAACCACAATGATAAATCCTGCAGGGGCTTCGAAGGTCCGCCCGCTCATGGAAGGCACATGTGGCGCAGGCCCGTCTGAAGTTTTGCCAATGAACACCTGAATGATTCAGAAGTGACTGGGAGAAGTTTGCTGTGGTCTTATGATGACCAAAATAGAGGCTCCTTGTTGGCATTAACGTCAACTCGCTGTGTTTGGAGGAGAAAAATGCTGCCTATGACCACCCAAAACAAACCGTCGCCCACCGTCAACATGGGTGGAAACATTTTGCCTGGGGGTGTTTTTCTGCTAAGGGGGCAGTGCAGGATCAACTTAATCGCATTAATACGGGGAAAATGGAACGGAGCCATGTATCGTGAAATCCTGAGCGACAACCTCCTTCCCTCTGCCATGTGGGGGGGGGGGGAAACTGAAATGGGTCGTTGTATTGTGTTTCCAGCATGACTACCGAAAACATACAGTTGGTCACAGGACAAAGGAGTGTGCTCAATAAGAATCACATTAAGGGTCCATTGAGTGGCCTAGTCAGTCTCTCTCTCCGCTGACCTTAATCCATAGAAAACCTTTGGATGGGAGCTCAAGCTCAGAGTTGGGTCACAAGGAGACAACACGTGACCTCGCAACCTTTAGGGATTTAGAGATTGATCTGCAAAGAGGAGTGGACGCGCAACATTCCTCCCTAAAATGATGTGCAAACTTGGTCACAAATCAATGTACAAGAAAACGTTTGTACCTCTGTGCTTGCAAAACAAGAGAGTGCCAAACCAATGGAGATGGGTTTTCCATTCGCATTCCATTCACCAAGTATTTTAGAGGTTATCCTTTTTTTTGTTCAGTAGGAGTTTCAAAAAACGTATTCACTCATGAATGGCAAATCCAGTTGGCTTAAATCTTGTTATTTAAAGCTTAATTTTTTGTTCCGATTTTCGGCCTTTTGATGTGCTAAGTCTGCCACTGTGTAGCCATATAACCTACCATTGAAAATGATATTGTGTTCATGAGACTTTTCATTTTCCTTTGTCACTTAGACAGCAAACGTTACAAAATCAGGAGGGTCAAATAATTATTTCCTCCACTGTATATATTGTGACAGATCGGTGGTCTGCCATGGTGTGGATAGGTCCGTAAGCGGCAGTGAAGGGGTCTGCTGGTGTGTATCCACCAAGATACACCTGCTGGACCCTAACGAGATGGTCAGGTGTGTCTCCAAAAAGGAGCTGGGACCGTTCAGTCAGGGCTTCCAGATGAGGTTGGAGACAGTGCTGCTGGGTGCAGCAAACACAGGGCACACAGGGAGTGTGTGGCCCTGTGCTAATGGCCGCTAGCAGGCAGGCCATTAAGGATTCCTACAGAAAGGAACTTTTGTTGATTGGGGCCAAGCCAGGAGGCTTGACATTTTCGAGGAACTTTGCTTATTTGGATGTCTATTAACCCCTGCGAGGGTCACCACTTGTTTGGACTGTGTGCTGAAATAAACATGGGCAGGAGCCCTTAAAAGGATAAAAGCGTGTGGATTGATGCTATGCGAGTACACCTTTGAGCTGATTCCTCACAATTGGTGTTTGAATGTGGGCAACGGAATCCCATCTGCAGACGCAGCTGAGAAATAAGTTCCTGTAATGAACTGTGTGTTGTGTGAACTAGTAGTGCAACTTTAAATGCAATAGATCCGGCCAACTTTATTCCAAAGATGTTGCCGTCCGATTACATAATGGACTTTATAAATAAACTTGAATTAAAGTTGCTGTGCAGGAAGCATGGCCCAGACAGCTCTAGTCTAAATTGCTGCAGTCTATCATGCTGGTGCAGTATAAGGTGTGCTACAGGCAGGTAGGCCACCGCCAGAGTGGTTATGAGTATTTTAAAGAAGAAGCCATTACAATGGAGAAAAGAGACAGTGAGTGGTTGAGACAGCAAGCCTTGAAAAAGAAAGGTCCGTCTCCCACAGCAACCAGGAAGCAAGTGTGGTGTCTAGGGTGAGGTGAGTGGGGACATGCTATGGCCAAGTGTCCTTTTTCCCTGAAGGATGCACCTGACAACCTGGCTGAGAAAACATGTGTAGTCACCCCTGGCAACAGGCCTCTAAGGAGTGACAAAGCACCTGTTGCGGTTATGGATGTGTCACCCTATGCTCGGGTGCATGGAGTAGCAGATCTTCATGAGGAGACATCAGCAGTTTTGCGCCAAGGTCAACGCTGTCAAGTGAAGAAAGTGACACCAGCGGTGACAAGTGGTAAGACTTTCTTACAAGAGACTGCTGCTGTCAATGTTTTGTCAGTTCTGGTAGAGACTGATGGACAATTTGTTGATTACCATAAGAGGCTGACCCCAGTAGATGTTACCGCTGGCGGTTGCAGCAGAGACTTACCTGTTGCTTTTCCTCTGTGCAGTGAGGAGGCAAGGGTTAAATGCAAACCCTAAATCAATGTATTTGATGTGTATCCCACTGTTTATGTGCATGACGCAAATGACATAAATGGTGATATGACTATGGTAGGGGTGACCACTGAAGGAAGTGGCAAGTTTCCCCTAGAAACAGGACTAGATGTAAAAGCGCCGTCCATAGAAACCACAGAGGGGCTTCCAGTGTCTAGAAAAATGTATGCAGGTGTCTGGTAAGAAGCCACCTGCAGAAATATATGATTATGTTAAAAGGGTTGACGATGGGTTAAGACATTCCATGTTTGATAATGTGTGTAACCAAACTGATGAGGTGCTAGGTGAGGGTTCAGAGCAGCTCCATACTGCTGAGTTAGAGAGGATGTGTGATGTTGTGCCTAGCAATGCCCTGGATGAGCCAGTGGCTATGGTGTCACCAAGTGGTGTTGATACCTCCAGCTGTAATGACTCCACATGTTCTAAAACTCCAGCATATAAGTCTCTGCACATGCTCGGTCAGCCTGAGATTTCTATGAGAAAGAGGACTGTAAGTAATGGATCCCCTGTTATGTTTAACGTGGGCTGTAACTCCATGACTGCATGTGTTAAGTCAACACTAAAGCTCTTGCAGCCTACTGTTGAGCTGTGTCAAGAGAGCAAGATCTGTGGTGTGAACCCCAAAGTAATGCTAGAGAACAGCAAGGATGTGAAACTGTTGAATACCACACCACACATGTGCTAGAAAGTGTTTCTGCCTTAACAGTCCAAGGTGCTGCTGTTTTGCTTGTTTGCTGCTGTTAAAGTCCCGAGTGTGATCACTGCAGCAGGTAACCCTCCTAAAGGGCAGGTCATAAATAAAAGTATAGTAGATTTAACCCAGGAAGGGTTAAACAGGAGTTGGAAAATCCAGATGGGGTTAAAGTGCCAGAGTGTGCACTTGTGAGTAATGATACTGTGGTGGCCATATCTGATGTGGTTTTCTGTGATAAATATGGTGAAAGTTCTGAAGTAGAATGTGAAATTGTAAGCGCCAAATTTATAGATTTGCAAGTTAGGCCATTGCATTTCTCATTGAGTAATGGACCAGACAAAGACTCTGATTGCCTTGATAAAAGTGAGATGTGCGGTCAGTGCTCTGCAGAGCAGGTACAAACAGATGAAGTGTGTTGTGAGGTTGCCATGGGCAATGACTGTTCATCTGTGTGTTCTTCCTCTGCGGACTCTGCCCTCGATATATTCAACCTTTGGTTTCAAAACGATATCTTCATTGAGGACAAGGATAATATTGATGATGTAAATGTATTGCTGGTCCCAGAGTGTCTGGGTGCTAAAGGAGGAAGTACAGATCCCAATGGTCCCAGAGAACAGCCATATAGTTCAGACATAGCTGACCATTGCCGGGAGATTGGTAATTGCGCTATCGCAAAAAGAGAGGAGGAGTATCTTAGTGAGTTGGGACCCTGTATAGTGATAGTAGATCCTTTTGCAAGTACAGGAGGGGGGTTTAAAGAAACATTTCTCCGAATGCAGGGAACTCCAGGACATTGAGACTGAGCTGGGCACTGGGAAAGTGGTCAATGTTAGCCCCATCTCCTTGGCTTCCAAACTTCAACTGAGTGAGAAAGTTGGGTTGTACAAAAATGTTCAACATCGCTCCTGGAAACATACCTGAAAAAAGCCATACAGGTACCTTTTAGTGGGTAGACCTACCCATCCCAAAAGAATACCCTAAGTGGGACTAGGAGGCAGGTATGTCCAAGAAAA
>CM070040.1:36669205-36685659 GCA_036250615.1 Ptychadena robeensis
GGTTTCTGGCCCTGCAGGATTATAGTTTTACTGTGCAGCATCGTCCCGGTGTACAGATGGAAAATGCCGATGCCTTTTCCAGGGTTCACTCTTGCCTAGCGTCTTGTGTTCCAACCCTAGGGTTAAAACAAGGAGGGGGGGTGTGTGACAGGAAGCCTGTCAAATCCTCTGGATGTATCCAGTCTGGCATATATGTGTGTCCCAGGTACCGCCAATATGCAGAGTACTTTGCTATCTGACCAGCAGAGGGAGCTGGAGTTGCTAGTCCTGGGGCAGGGTAAGACCAGCTGTGTCCTGTTTTCTAATTAGAGTTGGTTTGGCTCTATAAACCCCCTCACCTGCTCAGTCAGGTGGCTCCACCCTGAACCAGTCCTGTGTGTGACTGGGGGAGCTGTGTGTACCTGTGTGAAAAGATCTCCAGGTGTTTGCTTATATGGACTGCTGTGATTCTGGACTTTTATGCCATCTTGGATGTATATATTGTATATAGGACTTTGCACAATAAACCAACCGTGTGTTTTCACCTGCAAACCTGTTTGCTGTGCCTCTTTCGCCTGCTGGGGACCCATCCAGAGTACCGCACCTTGCCGCTCTACCGCTAATCCCCCACAATACATAAATTAAAGTTTGACTTACCTCTGAGCTGGTATGATGGGGGTGTAGCTCTCCACAATCCTAAACAAATATTCTTACTTTCTGTTCCCTGGAATCATATGATTCCATATTTAATTGCATTCTTCTGTGGGTCAATTGCAATATCGTACCCACAGCTTCTTTAGAGATGTTTGCTCTTCCTGTCTGCCACAGTGCTGCATTATCAGTGAGGGATAGAGAGGAGGGGCTGAGGCACATTCTTATTTCACTAATTACAGACATTTATTTTGCCCTACTATCAGTCCTTCGACTGCCCATCATACAAAGAAAAAAATCATGTTATAGGAACGCTTAAAGAAAACTCCAGAAATGCCTTAAACCATAACCATCGCCATTCATTACATAGAATCAAACATAGACCAATGCAAGATATTAAGATTTTTCAATGCTTTGTTTCATTAAAAGTAAACAATTTGCCAAAAAGTGTTAATACACTATATACAAAAACATTTAAAAGATTTTGAAGTTAGCAAGCAATTGTATTGTTAACACTGATTTTGTTTTATATGACATTACCTTGAAAAACACAATGTAGAAAAATATCTGTTTTAACACCAAGTTTCAAGGACAGAAGTGCACATAAGACCTATATGTAGATGTTCAAAATGTCTACATGAAAAATAAAATGGAAGTCAGTCCTATGTTTTGCCTAAGGGCTGCAACGATGTGTAATTAATTTCAATTATGTGGAGGAAAATTGCTTATAACATTTTTAGAAAGAAAAATCATTATGTGATGGCAAAAGTTTGTATAAGGTCAACCGATTCAAATATGAGTATTACTGTTTAAAAAAATAATATGCAAGTTTATGATATTTAAGATAATCCAATAGCAAACTAATTAATACAGGGGCAATAAAGTCCACAATGCCTATTACTATAATGATAACTAAATTAAATAGTTGTAAAGTATCCCTAAAATGAATCCCAAATGGATTTGTAGTGATTAAAGTAGAATGGTATGGCAGTAATTGCCCATAAATCCCTTTAGTAAAATTACTAGGAAATGGAGTATGAGCTCATTATAACAAAATGGCATCCAATTACATTTAAATAGTACATAGTGTATCTATATTTTCAAAACAAATAATAGTTTTTCTTGTTTTGTTCTATATTTGTTGTATACTGTGAATAGAACTGTGACTTTCTGTTAAAAAGTGTGCTGTAGCACTCACATAATAAAATATTGTCCATTTACAGTTTTCTTTTAGCTCATCTAAAAAGTTCTATGTGTAGCTGTTCTGCAAGTAAAATAAACTTAATGCACTTTCCTCTGGGTTGGCTGCTTGGACTCTCAGTCAAGGTGGTGTATATCCCAGCGGGATCCTCCACACTGGCCTCTCCGGGCGTCGCTGGGATATACACCGCCTTGACTGACTGACTACCAAATTAAACCTACTCTGCATAGACCAGACTACTACCTACCTACCCACCATTTATACTTGGCCACGCTGCTCCGAGAGGCGGCCCCTCGTTCCCCCGTGACAGGCATAATTTACCGGTTAACCAGATACTGGGCGCCGGAGATCCATTTGGATCGGTCTGAACAACCGTGTGGACCCCCTGATGAAGCGTATTATCGAAACATATGTTGGGGTTTAGCATCACCATTTATGTTCTTGGATTCCACATTTCTCCGCTTGCCCAATGAGGGAACAACTTCTTGAACCGCCTGGAATTCTGATGTGTTTTTATGGACATTAAATCAGTACTATCCAGTACAATACTCCTTTACTGTTACTGTATGAATCATTGCCACAGGGTAACACTGTGTATATAGGACTACTAATGGAAGTGAACCCCACCTTGACCCCTTTTTGATGGACATATCCACAGACAATCTATCTAATACTACCCCTTGAGACCTCGACCTCTAAAGTCCCCTTTTGTCCTTGTTATTCAGGGTAGTGGTCCCCCTCCTCCCCTCTTCTTAGTTATATTTGGGATGTTGGTCGAAGTGTAATTCTCGTGACTGTGTATCTGTGGGATCATCCTTTGCTGCTTTCTTGGATTGCTCATGAATTCAGAGGAGAGTCGCAACTCTCAATACTCTCAATTGGGCTCTGAGTTACTTCTATGTATGACCAGGTAGTAGTGTCAATGCTGAAACCACTGTCACTGTAATTTGACACAAATAAAGTACTTGGCTACATCAGGCAGTGTAAGGGATGTTTCTTGACAGTTTCAGATCAGGACAGTCCGCCGGCGAGAATGAGCCCTCTATTCTTCCTCCGGTGGGATCATAAGCAGTGAGATCCCGCCGCAGGAAGAATCTTTTCACTGAAGACCGGGTAGAGAACCCGGTCTTCAGTGAAAAACCGGCTCGCAAACCCGGATGTGACGTCAGTGACGTCACATCCGGTTAGCACACCAGGAACTATGCGTTCCAGTCGCTGGATGTGACGTCACTGACGTCACATCCGGGTTTTTCTGATTCAAATTCCCCGCCTAGAGGCGGGGAATTTGAATCTGTCCGTGAACGGGCGGACGGCGGACTTTTTTAAAAGTCCGCTCCGCCCGTTCGCGGACGGACATGGCCGAGGTTCGGCCATCACTAGTACAATGTCAAAATAAAAAGACAGACATGGTCAACCACAGTACTCAGGTAGGCTGTGGCATTTTAGTGGTGCTCAATTGGTACCAAAGGATGGCAATTAAATTCTGGCATCTATACACAATTTTTTTTAAATTGTATGTCATAACTTAAACTTAAAATACAGCATACACCTGCCATCATGCCTTTTTCCAGTGGCACTATTAGATTTGGCCCTCTCGCCCAGCACGCTTGTGGAGGGAGCGTCACCTGAGATATTTTGCCCTGATTCTCAACATCTTCTTCAGCTTTCACAGTAGCAAGATGATGGTGGTGATCAGCAATCTGAGTTATTTAAAAAAAAATTACTGGATTTGCTGTGTTTATTTTTGGATGTTGAGAGTGACTGTATGCACAATCTTACTGGAAATATATACCCTGGGGTACAGCTCCAATCCACATATGTGTTAACCAGCAAGGGGTCTGAACCTCATGGAGGTAAGGTGTTACTACATTGGAGCTGTGAGGTGTTATCATTCCACCCAAAGAGAGGTGTTAAAATGTCATTGTATGTGGCAGACAATAGATTTTTCACCAAAATGAGCCAGGGTGTGAACACTTGCAACCTCACCAGAGTCACCACCACCAGCATGATCCACCACATGGCATCCAAGCACCCTAAGTAGTGGGCAGAATGCCTGGGTCCACAATCTGGGTCTGCCGGGCTGCCTCCTCTTCCCCTGTGTTACACACAACTGGCCAATCCCCTGTCGAAGCCCCACTCCCTGGACCTTCACTTAAACCATCAGCAACAACATCCATGTCCCTGTCCAAATTTCCATAACACAGGACTTGGAAGGCAAGCGCAAATACTCACACACAGGCCATAGCCGTAAATGCGCAAAATTACTGGCACTTGAATTGCTGCCATATAGGCTTGTGGACACTCAGGCTTTCTGCAGCCTGATGTTGGGGCCGTTGGTATGCTTTCCCCATCCTCCACTATTTGTGATTGTGTGTCGTACCCTCCTTATACCAGCATGTGTGCCAGAACAGCATGTGTCCTTATACCAGCATGTGCCCCAGTGAGGGAGAATCAACTCCCTCTGATCATCTGCAAAATAGTTCAGGCATTCGCAGGCCGTCTAATTAAGGACCCGACAGAGGTACTATCGGGTGGTAGCCCGAAAACTGACCGGTGGGCGCCTAATGTGGTGTAGTAATGTAAATAGACCCTAACTGACACTATGGTGCAGCAATGCACCATCCAGGCATATATAGTGCAGGTGTAACAGGAGTAGTGGATCACCTTGAATAGCACTCTAGATCTCTCTAAGCCTGCAGGAGGTGACATAAAACCTGGCATGGATTAGGGTTAGAGCAGTCATGACAACAGATGCCAACAGTAAATATGTCTGTGTCCTCTGCTTGGCTGGATTGCATTACATTTCCATTAGTTTCTTGTAGGCTGGCTTTTGATTTGTAAATGTTTTGTATCAGAATTCATACAAAATAAAAAATTTATTTGCATCACTGCATGTATGAGATGCATCATAGAGCACAAAAAAGTTCAATAAAATGCATGAATTACAGTCACTGTTTGAATGATCCCTTAGGTACAACATGTGTTAACTTTGGGTGTTTGTTAAATAAATAATGTTAATATTTCATAGAAAACTTCAACAACTTATTTTTATTACAGCAATTCAATTTCATCATGTTCCTTCAGTGTAGGTGACAAACTGGAAAAAGATGTTTACTTGTCTGTTAAAAAGTGTGGAAAAGACATTTGTTTGCTACACCTTTGTTAAAGACAGCAACAAGAACAAATTATCTCTTCATTTAATTATAGATATACTGGTGGATCTAAGCTGCTGTTTCTTTAATACTTTATCACAATATGACATTTTCATTTCCTTGTGAGTATGATTAATACTCCAGGAAAATTATTTATCACAAATAATAATTCATAAGCTGCATCATGCTTAAAATCACTAGGCAAAAATTATTATGGCCCTGCTGATATTTTTCTCACCTTGATGAATTAACAACCTTTTATCATTATTGCTTTATCTATTTCCCATCCAGACAGATACAGTATGCAGAAAATATGCGATCAGTGTGTCCCCTACATTTCAAAGACATTTTGTTATGTTGATTGAATGATGTTAAAGTAGGTAATCTATATTCAGAAATGGCTTCTGAGCCTCCTGGTTAAACTCTTTCTTGTTGAGTATTCTAGATAGAAAGTTTAATGAAAATGTTGTTGTTTTCTAGTGTCTTACCTTGGTTGAAAGGAATTTATTACTTATTGTAGGATATACCTTCTCACCTTTAAAAAGGCACTTCTTGTGATATAAGGAGTAACAACAAGTTAGGATTGAACAATTGACTGTTAGTTGTATCCTAACAGTGATCGAGTTTCCAACACTAAAATGACAACAAAGTACCATGTAAATTGCGTTACATGGGGGATGTAGGTTAAGCCCCCCATAGACAGGCAGACTCCTCCATACAACTTTCATGAGACCTACCAACAACTATGTAGTATAGTGACCTCCCTGATAGAATACATAGTGATTTGAAGGTGTAGAAAGGTCCTCCTATTACATGGTTTTGGTAGAAAAAAAGTTGGTTGTACAGAAGTTGCATGGAGGAGTCTGCCTGTCTATGGGGGGCTTTAAAGAACAAAACATTTAGAGGGACATAGCTATCATCATTGCCATGGCTAATTCACAAGCTCTTAGCAAGGTCAAAAAAAAATGTTTTGTTTACTTCACATTCGGTACTGGTGTAGACAGTTATATGGACATCTTAATACTTTAATGCAGGGTAAATCATGTCTGTACGAGGATGTGGTTTCATGATGTGATTTTCATGCCTTTGAAGGCAGTTTATGGTAGAGAATATACATAAAAAAAACGTAAGGAAATTCCATATGAAGATCTGTGCCTACATCAAAATATACCAATAGCTAGGCGGTAGGGGTGAACCCGACCAAAAGATAGGGGTGGCTAATCCCCAGGGACTTTGATGGCGCTAAAAATTATACAACAGTTAATAAAAAACACACTTTTATTCAGATCCGAATAAAAAAGGAACAACATGTAATGCATATATATATATATATAATCAAATGTGCTTCAATATTCAATATATCAAAGGTGTTTTGTCCCTCAAGGGGGCTTTATCAGGACAATATCTTGGTCACAAGTCAAAGTGGGAGCAATAAATGTCAAGAAAGTCTATAGATAAACTTTTAGATATACATAGGTATTAATCATGCCATAGTAGGTGGGTCCTTATATTATCACATGATTACATATTGGATCAAAATAAATATATTTAAAAAGGTATTAAAATACTTATCTATACAAATATATCTATAAAATCTAAAACATTCATATCTAGTTCATGCCATAAGGTATTTCTACGGCAAAATCAATAACATAGTCATCACATGGTTAATCTTGGCCTTCACAAGCCTACACTGGCGTGAAAAAAAAAAGAGCACTCACGTCTGAGGTCAACGCATGGTCCTGGTCAGAATGGGTGGATATAGTCGCTGTATGTAGGTAGAGTTTATCGAAGGCGAACCAAAGGGTCCAACGTGCACGGCCAAACAGTTACATCACATGTGCCGGGGTATCACCCAATATAGGTGCACTGCCACCCGGCTGTTAAGATTCTAAAAAAGGTATAAAGATCTACATTCAGTGTCTCTTAAATACAGCTGCAAATGTCCCCAAATCCCCCACACATATCTTAAAATTCCTATATAGTCTGCTCCTGTGTATCCCAGGAGACATCTACCCAATAGGGAGGAAAAGACCAAGGCTATAAGCCCGTTTGTCCACTTGCCCTGGAAAGTAAAGTGTCAAGAGAGGAACAAGGTATATGTGGGGTTGGGTATCCAGGTAGGAGGCAGAGAGTCCAAGACACCAACCTATAATCGCTACCACAGAGTCGTCCTCCACCATCCGATCCACACCACTGTGTGAATGCATCACACCTCTCGGGGGGGGGGGCATTGTGCACGCAGCATGCACCACATATGTGGATGCAGGTCCACCCCCCAAGGTATCATTCAGTGTGACACTGAGTGTACTCAGCCCTGCCCGGAGGCGGGCCCCCCACATATCAGCACTCCCCCACACACAGGCTGGCTCGCAGAGAGCCTGATGACTGTAACTCCCTGTCCTACCGCATTTCCCTGGCATTATGGGGAACTGCAGGGAGGCCACCATGCCACCGGCGGAGCAAAGCCCCCTGGGTGTCCCCGACCCTGCCCCGGCAACATGGGCACTGAAGAGCGCCAGCCAGAGGCCAAGCCTCACACATTAGCGCCGAGGGAGAGTGGCAGTAACCCCCGCTCGAATGGCACCCCCCGCATCATGCCCACCACCTACAGAGTCAAAACAAAACATGTGAGCCAATTAAAAAAACAACTATATTCAAAATGTTCAAAAACTATAACAGTGGGCCTCAAAACATAAATGAGAATGGTGCGCCAGCCTGATTGATATTGAGGTGATGAGGGAGATGACATCCACTGAGATCCGGGGTCCGCCACCACCAGGAGCTGGGTACCAAATGGAAAGGGAAGAACGCCCAGAAGCCCATGGTCCACCAAATCATATTGCAATAAAAAAGTTTTCGATGTAGGTCCCCAAAATTTTTTTTTATTCACAATCCACCATCCAGTCCCACTCCAGCATCACCTCGAACCCACTGTTACAACATTCCCAGTTACAGAAGGTTACATATCACAAAATCGTAAAGTAAACCTTGAGTACATGAGTAAAATGAGTAATTAATAGATTTGTTAAGGCAAGGTGGTACCAGAGCTCAAAAATCTGTTTAGACTCTAATTGAGTCAGGTTTTTGTCCAGGCAACCCCCCCCCCCCCATTCCCACCGCTCACATGGGCGACGGCAGCTAAGGATATGATGGACAGATCAAAGTCCCGGAGGGCACTAGTGTGAAAGGAAATAGCAGTCAAAATATTCTTGTTCTGAATATTTTAAACGTGTTCCCTTATCCGAAAGCTAAACTCCCTTTTTGTCTTCCCCACATAGAACGCACCACATCTGCAGGACAGGATATACACTATCCCTTTAGTCCTGCAGGTGACTCGTCTACAGGGGGAGAGAGGGGCAGTGAAATATGCTTACCTTCTTTGATGTATGGGAACTAAGTGCAGTGTCCACACCTGAAGGTTTAATTAGTCAGAATTAGATGAAAATTACTAGGTTTAACTTGATCTCAGAGAGGGGCATCTCCGGTATGTGATCTGGGGGCAAATTTTGGTTAGTGTTTGATGTATCTTGTAAGCGTCCTGGTTAAAGGTAAGAATAACACAAGTGGGGGAGGACTTCCTCGCGAGTGAGATGTTGACATTTTTGGAAGGCTTTCTTCAAATTACGTTTTGAGTAGCCCCGTCTAGATAGTCTATCCTGAAGTGCACTGGCTTTGCTATGGTAGAGAAATTAACATTTATTTCACGGGCAACAGCTCTGGAAGACATCAGTGATGAGCAAGCATGTTCGTCTGAATGCGTATTCGGCTCAAACATCATGTTTGGCCGCCTTGCAAGGGGCAAGCTCCTGCTTTTGTTGGGGCCTGTTGCATGCCAGTAAGAAACCATAAAAAATTCATCCAGCACTGTCTAAAAAAAAATTTAACTGACTGTTGCTAATTGTCTGGGAAATTGTGGTAGTTTTTGGGCCATCTCATTTAAAAAAATAAATAAATATTGGTGAATTGTGTCTACTTTTACGTGGGGCAAGCTCCTGTTTTTGTTGGGTTCTGTTAAATGTTAGACAGATACCATAAACAAATTCTGAACTGCCTAAAAAAAATTACCTTCCTGTAAAATTCTGGTCTTTTTTTAGGGCCAAAAACACTTAAAAAATGATATTGCTGAATTGCGCCTACTTTTACGTGGGGACAAGCTCCTGGTTTTGTTGGGAGCTTTTGCTTGTCAGACACCAAAAAATAATTTGCAACTGATTCAAACAATTAAACTGACAGTTGCAAATTGCCTGTGTGACAAAGTGAGGGTTAAAAGGCCGCTCACTCTGTCTGAAATTGTGTTTGATGGGAGGTACATCGCTCCTGGATTGAGACGCTACATTTGGTAGCAGCTCCAGAATTGTCCTGTAGACTGACCTGTACAGCAATGGACTATTTGTTGTTTGGGTCTGGAACTGACCAGAAGCCGAGCAGGGAGGGTGCCTGGTTGTCCAGTCTAGGGTTGATTAAGTTCCAGGTTTTAGACCTACTGTTGGGCTAATGAGAGATAAAACAGAACCTGTGAGGGGAAAAGGAGAGGAGTAGGAGGTGACTCACACCAAGGAGGGTGAGAGAACTTTATTTTGGACAAGTTTAGGACAAAACTTCCCTTCCTTTGGCCTGGACATTAGGGATAATCTCTCAAGGATTGTGAGACTCGGAGTCCTAGCCAACCAGGGCTGCCATCCGTGAGTTTTTTTTTGTTTTTTGTTTACTGCACCGAGTTACTGCACCAGCTTGCCACAATAAACTGTTTTGTTTCACCATCCCTGAGCCTCTTTTGCCTGCAGAACTCTTACCATTGGTAGCTGGTTCCCCACACCTGGAATAAATCCTGGTCTTTTTTTGGAGTGAATTGTTGCTGAATTGCGCCTACACTTACGTGGGCTAAATTTGTTGTTGTTGGTAAAAAGACGTAGTGCTGTAATATAATCAAAGGGTGCTTCAACAAAGTATTAGTTTATACAAAAAAGTTGCACCTCTAATGTTACTTGGCCAACATCCCGAAATAAATATAGAAAAAAACAAGAGGAGTGAGACCCCCTGTCTCTTCTCCCTTTTGTTTGGTTTCCCTTGGGTGAACCCCAAGGCAGGGGGACTTTAGCGGCCAAAGCGAATCAATGTGCGTAATGAGTAATATAGATAAATAAACAGATTCTACAAATTTCATATACACAGCACAAATGATTAAAAACAAGGATATCTGCCAAACCGGTAGATATTGACAACAAGTATCTTTCTGGTCAAGTGTTACAGATATTGGGCATATTAGTAGAATAAACAGTATAGGTCATGCACATCAAAAAAGATCAGCTGAAGTCCACATTCCTGGATACACCAGGATAAACCCCATTGATACGCTTTGGCCGCTAAAGTCCCCCTGCCTTGGGGTTCACCCAAGGGAAACCAAACAAAAGGGAGAAGAGACAGTGGGTCTCACTCCTCTTGTTTTTTTTCTATAAAGTATTAGTTTACACTTATGCAACCATATTATTTAAGTTTGATATTTTTCTTCCCTCTACCTTAATGAATTCAGTTAGTTTTTCATTGGTGGTACAGTTTATAGGTCACATTAAAGGTGGAAAAAGATTCAACCACATACCATTTTTTTGTGGTGCATTTTAACCTCCCTATCATTTGTGACGAGTCCAGCTTGTGAAGCGCTGACTTGCTCAAAGTGCAATCGACAAGCTGGACTCGTCCAGCACTGATCGCTGCCCTGCGGAGCTCACTCACCTGTCCATGCAACTGTGTTGGCCCTGAACAGCTGGCTGATGCTTCCTGAAAGGAAACTGTCAGGGATATGCTCACATGCTCCCACCTCTCCTTTCGTCACAGCCATCAACATATTTTGAGTTTTCACTCGTCACCACAGTTGCTTTATCCATGCCGGGTTTTTGTGTCCACCTTCTGCAGGCATGGGGAGAGCTAGAGTGCATACACAGGTGGCACTGCACCTGTTAATAAGCCTCTGGCATCTCCTCCCCTATATAAAACTGGATGGTGCATGGCTGCCCTGCCTGTGATAGTGTCATTTCCCTGAACTACTGGGTTCCTCGTGCCAATCAGTTTGTGAGCTCTAGAGATAACATTGTGTATGACCCCTGCTTGCTTTCAGACTACTCTTTGGATTAACATAACAAAAAACCCCACATCCAACTAACAGCTGGATATGGAAAGGGGCGGCTAGCCTCAATGGGATTTTGGTGGCAGAAGGGGACAGACCCAAACAGGTCCATTAGAAGGTCTACTTTATAAAAAAAACACGTCCCTCCATGTACCATTCAGGGTGAGCTTGCTGGCGGGATGTCATGAAAGTTTCCCATGCCTTAGATATTATTGCCCTGCCTTTGTTGGAACCCAGATCGTTCTTAACGTCATTCTTAATTGTGAGCAACATAAAATAGGTTATAGTTGGTTTTGATAAAGTAGGGGTAGGTAGTATAAGGTTAGGGGTAGTAAAAAAATAGGGTTAGGTAGTATAAAGTAGGATAAAGTTGGGGTAGGTTTAGATAAGCTCAGTATGGTCCCTTATACCCTGCCACAGCTCTGCAGAGGTGTGCTGTTTTCCCCCTAAGCAGATTAGCTTCAGCTCAGCCTGTTGACGCTTACCCACAGCAGTGCTACACTGCTTCCAGCTAGCGACTGATGGCTGACTGCTGTTGGAGTAGGTGGTGGAGGAGAAGGTGGCGGAGGAGGAGGTGGCGGAGAAGTGGGGGATGGAGCCAGTAGTATGGCTGCTGGTGGAGACCCTGATGGGCGTAGGTAGCACTTGTGCCTAGTGATGAGCGGCATAGGCAATATTCGAATTTGCGATATTTCGCGAATAATTCTTTTAATATTCTATTTGATATTCACAATAGCGAGCGCATTGAGAAAATATATGCGCAATTATAATTACCTTCCAAATAGTGATGGCCTAACTGCCCGCAAGGCAGACAGTTTGGCCGCGAACATACATGTTCGCCCTCCTTCTTGCCGGCGAGCAGTACGGTTGTTTGACTCACCCTGTTCGCTGTCGAGAAGGAGCTCTCTATTCTCCCTCCGGTGGGATCAGGAGCAGTGAGATTCCGCCGGAGGAAGAATCTTTTTACTGAAGACCGGGTAGAGAACCCGGTCTTCCAGTGAAAAGCCGGCTCGTAAACCCGGAAGTCACATCAGGAATTTTAATCTTTCCGGGAACGGGCGGAGGGTGGACTTTTTTTTTAAAGTCTGATCCGCCCGTTCGCGGATGGACATGGCCAAGGTTCGGCCATCACTACTTCCAAATACATGGTCACATGTGCTATGTTATTTTCGGATTGTGAATATATATTAGAGAAGATTGAGGGTACCCTTGATGGGGACTTTTGATTGGCAAAACCCAGCCTCTTAACAATTAGATGAATTACAAATAGTAAAAGTCGTTGGCATATTTATTAAAAAAAATACAACAATGAATCCAACACCAGGAGTGTCCCATTTGGGTACAAACTTCCTGGTAGTGAACTGTACAATGATTTTTTGTTTCAAACCATGGGATGTCTTGTCAACATGTTTCGCCCTCAATTGCAGGGCTTCCTCAGGACAAAAACCGTTAGAAATCATAGTTCAAAAGACATAATATCAGTCATGACATAATTACATCAATAAGTATTGCAAATCAAAAAGACAAGTCCAATAGATTTTACAAATTTAAAAAAATAAAAAAAATCATCAAGTCCAATAATTTAATTACAATTATTCAAAGGTATTGTTTTAACATAGAGATATGTATGCAAGCTTAGACATCAACCTTGAGAAGCAGCATTGATACATAAAAACACATGATAAAGTAATCAAAGGGGATTTAACTAAAGAGAGGCCTACCTGGATGGCAACAGCTTGAGGGTCCCACGAATGGGAAAATGGGGACGATGGCACCGGGAGCCAGCGGACCACAAAATTTGTGAATTCTCGAATAGCCGAATATATTTGCAATTCGAATATTCGAGCTCAAAACTACTTGTGCCATCCCAGGGTAAGATTCACTCCCGGCCTCCACAACTTTCACCCAGTGTGCAGTCAGGAAAATGTAGCATCCCTGGCCACCAGCACTTGTGTCGATGGTGAGGTGGACCTTCCTAGTAAGTGTGTTGGTCAGAGCACAGGTGATGTTTTGGGACACACGCTGGTGTGAGGCAGGCACAGCACACAATGTGAAAAATAGTGGTGATGGCTGGGGACTGCGTACTGATGTCCACCGACATCAGGCTGTGGAAAGCCTCAGTTTCCACAAGCCTAAATGGCAACAATTCAAGTCTCATTTTGGTACCGCACAGGTTGCAAACTGCCACTCTTTTGTAATCTGCACTTTCCTTCAAAAACTGCCATACTGTGGAACTACCCCTTGGCATGGTGAATTTACACATGAGGGTGCTCGGTGTCACGGTTGCAGGCCTGTTTGGTGTGGCCCAACTTCTCGCTTTTGCAACCCCACTGTTTCCACCACCTCCTCTTCCATGTCCTCACTCTGCTCATCCTCCTGACCAAAACACAAACTAAGTATTTGGCAACTGTTTTTACAGTATTTTATATTTACATACAACTTGCACAAACTTGTTCCCATCAGCGACTTGGGAGTCCAAGATGCATCCAAACATGGTTCTCTATTGTGTTCCCGGTCCATTTGGGTGTTGTTTCTGTCACTTTCTGAACATTTTTTCAATGGACTAAGCACCCTCCCCTCTTGCAAGTAGGGGGTGCCTGGTTGCCTCCCATTGACTTGTATTAGGCTCTGGTGCTCTGTAGAACACACAAATATCTCTCTGTTTTCGGACCGAAGAGCAATGAAAATAAAAATATACAGCAATACAAGAGACAAAAGGGAAGAATTTAAGTTTTGTGCCCCTCTGGTTTAGCGGCTTCTCTGAGTCAAGTCCTGTTGTAGCAATACTTCCTTTTTTTAATGATGTTCACAAAACCCTTTTCTACATTACCATGTTATGAAACCATGTTCATGGTATTTGCAATTTTTTTACAAAGTTAGCTCGAAAAAAAAATTACTCTATTCCTGAAGTGCTGTGAAAAAAACCCCAAATTAAACTTTGAAAAACAAAAAATAAAGATTGAAAATGTAAGTCCAGTTCAGTTTTATACACTGAAGATATGCTTGTCTATTACACAAAACTTGCTGACAGTCAATGTATTGTTTTGATCTTTAATTTCTCACCTACACTTCTCATCCCTACATCAGCTTTTCTTGAAAACAAAATATGTTGCTCTGTTAAATGTTTAACATTGCCTGCAATATCAGGGTTTAATTTTAGTTAAATTAATCTCTACTGTCCAACACCACTTTTTTTGTTAAATCGTTGAATATACCTTATCAATAGACAAATTACAGCTAACTTATACTCACCTTTTGTACTTCATGTCCCTTGCAGCCAAACCCCATAAAGGTAACCTGTCAAAAAAAAAAAACCTTACCTGTAATGAGTAAATTTCTTTTTAATTTTCTCTTACCATTGGTGGCATCTCGTGGTGGAAAAATATATGTTATCCCCATTGAAAATTGACAACAGCTAGTGGTCACTCATGACACTACAGTACTCCCAAAAGAATGACATCTTAATATGTAACCTCATATAGGGTTAGGGAACTGCATGTAAGTATATATTTTTTAGGATTGTGAAATGCTTCTCCATCTTTGTACTGACACAGAGGTAAGTAAAATTTACATATATATAGTGCTGCTTGAAAGTATGTGAACCCTCCAGACGTGGTCACTGTTTGTGCAAAAAACATTTAACCCAGGACATACAGACTTGCTCTTTCTTCAGCTAGTTTCCAACAACAAAACCGTCCAAAAAACAAGTAAAAGGTATTATACCGTGGTCCTTGAAAGTATGTGAATCCCTCAAGTGGGTTGTAGATGTTTCTGTTGTTTAACCATGATTTTCTCATTCTATCATCACCAGGTTATTCCTGAATGCCAGATATATGTTCAGTCATTGAATGTAAGCTTGTTTAGTAGGAGCGGTTTTGTTTTTTAATTGCCCAACAAACTACATGAAACAGTGGACTTAGTGTATGTGCAAAAGTAAGTGAAACCCCAGCTGCATTGGTGTAAGTCGACCAGGTGGTGTAAAAGACGCAGGTAAAACACATTTGGTGCTTATCAATCACTAGCGCAGACCAATGAAATGAGAATCCTTGGACAAAATGTTTTGGCTGCACTAATTAAAGAGAGAGAGGAAACCAACAATGAACCACTGTGTCCCATACAAAATTCAACAGAATGCCAAGAGCAAAAGGAGATATCCGAGGAATAAAGAAAGAGGTTAGTGACAGCCCATCAGTCTGGGAAAGGCAATAAGACCATATCCCATAAAGATTCCAGCTCACATCCATCCACTGTACAGACAGATAGTTACAAAGGAGGGACCTCTCAACATGAACAGCAACTTGCTGACTAGAAGTGGACAAATCGCCCACAAAAAATATCACCAGAAGCACCAGAAAGAAAATAATAAACCAGGTATAAGGCCAAACCCACAAAATCACCTAGAGAGTTGCAGGGCCTCTCTGGCAGCCATCTGGACAATGTGCATGCGTCTACATAGCACGAAAATTGAAATGCCATGCAGGTCATGGGAGGGGATGCTAGAAGGAAGCCTTGCTCTCAAAAAAGCACAAAACTGCCCGTTTCAACTGACAAAAGAGCACTTGGACAAACCAGAGGCCTTCTGGAAGTCCATTCTCTGGACAGACGGAGTCTAAAATAGAATTATTTGGTCACAATCAAAACCAACATGTTTGGAGAAAACATCAACACGGATATGAAGAAAAGAACCTCCTTCCAACCGTGAAGTATGGCGGTGGAAATGTTGAAGTATGGGGGGTTTTTCTGCTCTGGGCCTGGAGACTCCATATTGTCCAAGGAATCAGTGAATTCTCTATCACTAGCATTCTGACCAATCTTCTTCGGGTTATCACAGATTTTCGACCAGAATTATGCCATAGTCAGGAGTTGAAGCTGGGATGAAGATGGATTATGCAACCAGACAATGACCCAAAGCATACAGAAGAGTACAAGGAATGGCTTAGAGAAAGAGGATGCACTCTGGATTGGCCCAGTCAAAGTGGACCATAAGCCAAATGAAAGTTGTGGAGACAGAGACTGAAAAACTTGGGTACATGCCAGATGTCCCACAAAGTATTTCAACTGGCTGAGTTCTGCAGGCAGGGGAGTGGGCCAAAATCCCCATAAGCAGATGTGAGAGGACTGGTTAGTGGTTACAGGAGCTTAGTTGGAGTAATGGCTGCGAAGGGAGGAGCCACAAGCTACTAATACAAGGGTTCACATATTATGCACATGTAAGAGATTTCAGTTGTTGGGACATAAACCTCCTTGTTTAATTAAATAATGAAAATATATCGCTTTTTGGGTGTGTGTCTACTATTTGGAAGGTGTGCTTTACAAATGGGATTTAGATGTATGTCTAACTAAGGTT
>CM070040.1:36703108-36717088 GCA_036250615.1 Ptychadena robeensis
CCCGGAAAAAATTATATGGCAGTGCCTGCAGGTGAGCTGACAATCTCAAACATTATATGCCAGTGCATGCTGGTGAGCTGATGCTCTAAAACATTAGATGTGAGTGCCTGCATGTGAGCAGACACTCTAAAACATTAGATGTGAGTGCCTGCAGGTGAGCAGATGCTCTAAAATGTTAGAAGCAAGAACACGCTGTGCAATGCAGGAAATATATACACTCTAAATAAGGACAACCACATATCTTGTGTAGTGCATTTAAAAGTTCATTAAAAAACATCATCTCAGCTCTCCTCTGGTGAAGTTGAGAAATCAGGAGCAACCCAGGCCTTGTTAATTTTTATCTGAGTCAAACCTGTCAGCATTGCCAGTGAATAAGCAAATACGCTCATTTTGTTATAATGCCACCAGCAGCACTAAATACAGGCTTAGATAAAACGCTGGCAGCTGGGCAGGCCAGCACCTCCAAGGTGTAGTTCATGCCACTTGACCAGCTTGGACATCTAGTAGTTGTGCGGCACTAAGGGATCATTTAAGACACTAACACAGTCTGCTATGTATTCCTTCACCATCTTCCAAAACATTTCCCTCTTTGTAACACTAGGCCGCATTTCAGGGTGAGGTTGCTGGCGGGGTGTGATAAAATTGTCCCATGCCTTGGATAGTGTTGCCCTGCCTTTGTTGGAACTGCTGTGTGTTCCCCTTATCTCCCTTCCTCAGTTGCCTAAGGAAGTACAGATTGTCAGCCATGTTGTCACATGAAAAATTTGGAACAATCTCTCCAGAAGTACCTTCTGGTATTGCACCATTCTACTCATCCTCTCTGCCACAGGAATGAAGGATGAGAAATTATCTTTGTAGCAGGAGTCCATAAGGGTGAACACCCATTAATCCAATCCGTGTTATGTAAAATACGTACAACGCAAGGGTCATGGGAAAGGCAGCCTAACATTAAGTCAGCCATGTGTGCCACAGTACCAACAGACAAGACGTCGATGTCGACATCTGGATGACTCCTCATCTCCTCCTCTTCCTCGTCCTCTTCCCATCCACGCTGCACAGATGTAACTAAAGTGGCATGGGTACTACTACCCTCTGTAGCAGAGGCAATAGTCTCCTCCTCTTCATGGTCCAAGTTGGGCTGTGAAGCCAAACTGTGGGTTGTCTTGCTATCACCCTGCATCATATCCTTCCCCATTACCTCATCTGCCACATTTAGAGCGTCTTCCTTAATTGTGAGCAGTGATCATTTAAGTAGACACAGCAGTGAATGGTTACACTGATGATAGCATTATTACCACTAATCATCTTTGTGGATAAATTAAAGATTTTTAAAATTTCACATACGTCTGACATCAATGCCCACATCTCGCTTGTGAATTGTGGCAGTTGACTGTAAAGGCAACGACCATATTCCACGATTGCCCTCTGCTGCTCACAAAGCCTGGACAACATGTAGAACGTGGAGTTCCAGCGCATGCTCAGGTCGCACAACAGTCAGTGAGCTGAAGGAGTCAAGCACTGCTGCAGGCTTAACATACTGGCTGGAGCTGTGGACGACTTTTGGAAATAGGCGCACAAGCAGCGCACCTTCACTAGTAGCCCTTGCAAATTGGGGTAGGTTTTGAGAAACCTCTGAACAACAAAGTTTATAACTTTGGCTAGGCATGAAATGGGGGTCAGGTTGCCGAGCTCCAAAGCCACCACCAAGGTACAGCCATTGTCAGCCACAACCATGCCTGGTTGGAGGTTGAGTGGTGAGAGCCACAGCTCGGTATGGTGCCTTATACCCTGCCACAGCTCTGCGGCAGTCTGCTGTTTGTCCCCCAAGCAGATCAGGTATCAGCATGGCCTGTTGGCGCTTCCCCACAGCAGTGTTACACTGCTTCCAGCTAACGACTAATGGCTGACTGCTGGTGAAGGTGGAAGTGGCAGAGGAGGAAAAGTGGAGGTTGGAGCCAGAAGCATAGCTGCTGGTGGAGACCCTGATGGATGTAGGGCTGGCAATCCTGGGTGTGGGTAGCACCTGTGCTATGACAGGGTACGACTCACTCCCAGCTTCCACAACATTGACCCAGTGTACCATCAGGGAAATGTAGCGTCCTTGGGCACCAGAACCTGTCCATGTGTCGGTGGTGAGGTGGACCTTCCCAGTTACTGTGTTGGTCAGGGCACGGGTGATGTTCTGGGGCACATGCTTGTGTAAAGCGGGCAAGGCACACCGGGAAAAATAGTGGCGGCTGGGGACTGCATACTGAGGGATGGCTGCCGACATCAAGCTGCAGAAGGCCTCAGTCTCCACAAGCCTAACATTTCAAGGGCCAGTAATTTAGAAAATTGTGCATTTAGGGCTGTGGCCTGTGGTTTGGTTTGTGGGTATTTGCACTTGCATTCAAATTACTGTTTTATGGACATTTGAACACTGCGCTGGGACAGGAAAATGGACATAGATCCTGCTGGTTGATGTGAAGATCAAGGTGCAGGGCATCCGACACAGCGGCTTTGAGAAGGGGTTGGCCAGCTGTGCCTAACACAATGGAGTAAGAGGCAGTGGTGTGACACGCAGATACAGATTGTGGACCCAGGCGTTCGGCCCACTTTTTTAGGGTGCTTGGATGCCATGTGGCGTATCATGCTGGTAGTGGTGAGGTTGCTAGTGTTCATACCCCGGCTCTGCACAGGTTGCAAACTACCACTCTTTTGTCGTCTGCACATTCCTAAAAAAAAATATGCAGAACACCTACCCCTTGGCAATGTAGATTTCCACATGGTGGTGTGCGGTGTCATGGTTGCAGGCCTGTTTGGTGTGGCCCAACATCTCCCTTTTGCAACACCATTGCCTCTTCCAGCCTGTTACAGTGCTGCAGATCCCCCCCCCCCCCTCAGTACTGCTGTCCTCGCTCTGCTTTTCACTTTCCCATGTTGCATCAGTGACCACATTGTCCACCAACTCCTCCTCAACTTCCTCAAATTGGCTCATCCTCCTGACTTGACCAAAACAGGACTTAACAAAAAAAGATAGCTTTGGCCGATGGGAATGGAGGCACAATTCAGCAATTTTTTTAAACAATGTAAATGCCCCAAAAAAGACCACACATTTTCCAGTCATGTTGCAACAGTCAGATTTTTTAAGACTGTCCAAATTTTTCTGAGGTTTGACTGACACACAACAGGCCTCAACAAATCCAGGAGCTTGACCCATATGAATGTATGCTCAATCCTGCAACTTTTTATTTTTTTTAAACAGTTTGAGTGTGTAAAAAATATGAGACTTTTTCCAATGAATTTGCTACATATAGTCAGAAAAAAAAATTTACACAATTTTTTTGTCCACAATTTTTTTCTGCTGTCTTACTTGATTTGACACAGAAAAAACGCCACAATACAGAAGGCCTGTATATATCCAGAAAAAAGCTCTGAACCTATATCGTGCTCAGTTGAATGTCTGTGAACTGCAAATTCTTAGTGAACAGTATAAATGTTCTTTTGCCTCTCTACCCCTTTCACCTATACACAGGGAGGAGCAAGGGGGTCACCATCATGTGCGTGTGATGTGTATATTCTACTTTGTATATTCCATAGCTACAATTTTTTATACTTTGTTTTCATTTTAGATATTACCTAAGCACATACTTGGTTTCAACCAAGATTGGTGTTAATTTCTCCTGATGAGGCAAGATGTGAGGGTCAAAACGCTGTGAGGATAAAAACACATCTATGTCTTTCGCTATCTACCCATCAAGATATATGCCATCTTTTGAATCAATATAAGCAGTTGATGTTGCACATGGTGGCAATTGATGTATTTATCTGTGTGGGTGATGAAATGATTATAACTGTACCAAATAATTCTAAATAGTGTTCATCCAGGAAGTCAGATCGTGAGGTCCACCCCTTGCTATGTTTTGAAAAAAATTACCCTAAGGGACGGGGAATAGTCCCTCAATTAACTACTGGGGCTTTAGTGACCAGAAAATGATTGTCAGATAGTCAAATTGATTACAGTAAAACAGTCTTTATTTGAATATTTTCATTGGACCATATCAATAAAACATTGTTAAAAAACGGAAGTTTGTCTCCCTTTGGACCCCCATGATGACCACGCTCAAAATTTGCTCCCTCAATGTGAAGGGATTGAACATACCTCAAAAACGGTCCCAGTTATTATACCACATGCATAAGCAGAAGGTCCAAATACTTTTCACTCAAGAGACCCACTTCCAGACTGCAGTGGCCCCGAGACTCTCCCTTCCACCTTCACTTCTAGTAATCCGTCCCAGAAGTCCAGGGGAGTTGCCATCTCCCTACATCGCTCCTTACCGTTTAACCTACTAGCAGAATTGTCTGATGCAGAAGGCCGATATCTATTTCTGAAGTGTACCCTATATGGGAGACCATTCACGTTGGCAAATGTGTACCTGCCGAACCATCAGCCTATACCTTTTCTATTACGAATCCTAACTCGGCTGGAATCCTTTGCAGACGGCCAGCTCATCCTGGGGGGCGACCTCCACCTGACCTTGGACCCCTCTGTGGATTCCTCCTCAGGAAAGCCTTCACTTTCCACCTCTGCACTCTCTGCACTCAAAAAGAGACTGCATGCTCTCCAGTTAGTGGACGTGTGGCGCATCCTCCACCCCTCCACTAAGAACTATTCCTTTTTCTCTGCCCCTCATAACTCGCGCATTGATTATCTCTTGATTCCACATCATCTTTTATCATGGCGTCCGAAAGCCACAATAGAACCACAGTTCTTGTCTGACCACTGCCCTGTTACCCTCTCTATCACACTGCCAGATGTGACTGCCAGGCCTAGCTCATGGAGGCTCAATCCGATGAAGTGGTCAGTAAGGATATTGCATCCACAATCTCCCTTTTTGTGGCCGATCATGCCAACGACGCTACCCCTGTGCCTGTTCAGTGGGAAGCCCTTAAATGTGTGCTCCGTGGCCGCCTGATGGCACATGGCACCAGACTTAAGAAGGCACGTTCACACGAGATTGAGGAGTTGTTAAAGGAAATCAATGTACTAGAGCGTTCCCATAAATCCGATAGAGCTCTGGACACCTACCCGACTCTATTATCCAAATGTACCAAACTACAACAATTACTAGACATCTCATACCTCAGGCACAGGGATTGTCTCCAACGCAACATATATCTACATGGGGATAAATGCGGCAAAATGCTCGTGTGCTTCATTAAATCTAGACAATCTCGTACATTCATCTTGAAAATACAATCCCCTTCCCACACCCTGGTACACACAAGCCAACAGATTGCGAGCGCCTTCCAGGCCTTCTACTCCAACCTTTACAACCTTCAACCCCCACCAGCTAATTCTCAAACCTCAGCCCCTTCCTTCTCTGAGTACCTGGAGCGACATGCACTTCCGCGTCTCTCGGGGGAACGCCTCAAGTCATTGGTTGCCCCTGACTCGGAGGATGAATTGCGGCTGGTGATGTCTACACTCCCAGGTGGCAAAAGCCCAGGCCCCGATGGGTTCTCCAATGCATTCTACAAGCATTTCTCCCAATCCATCTCCTCACCACTGCTGACGTACGCCTCAATCCCAATTGGCCCATATCTCTTTAATTCCTAAGGAGGGTAAAGACCCCTCCTGTTGTGCCAGCTATCGCCCGATATCTCTCATCAATGTAGATGTCAAAATATACACCAAGTTAATAGAAAACCGCCTTACACCTCTTATCTCATCCGTTGTGCATCTTGAACAAGTAGGTTTTGTGCCTGGCCGAGAGGCTAGGGACAACACCCTGAAAACCATGACACTGATTGCCCATGCCAGGAGAGCCAACAAGCCTCTTTGTCTCCTATCTTTAGATGCCGAGAAGGCTTTTGACGGCCTGAAATGGGCCTTTCTCTTTGCCACTCTGTCACAGCTGGTTTTACCTCAACCCTTTATTGATAAGATTCGGGTGTTATATGATGCACCGATGGCTCAAATCCGTGTGAACTCTCTTCTCCGGTGGTCATCTCCAATGGCACGAGACAGGGCTGCCCTCTATCCCCGTACTTGTATATACTAGCAATGGAGCATCTAGCCACGGCTCTTAGGAACAACGCCTCGATACAAGGCATTCAGCTCGGGGCGAGACATCATAAGTTAGCGCTCTATGCGGACGATCTCTTATTGTACGTCTCCAATCCGATCGTAGCTTTCCCCTCACTCACGAAAGAGTTCGAGACCTTTAGTCGCCTCAGTAATTTTAAAATTAATTTCTCTAAGTCTGAGGCACTGAATGTTACAATACCTGATATCACCGTTCGCTCTCTCCAATTCTCTTTTGCATATCGTTGGCAAATTACCTCGTTGAAATACCTGGGGGTCCATATACCCTCTGATCCATGCCTTCTTTACACATTGAACTATTTACCCTTACTGACGTCCACTAGGCTGTTGCTGGACAAACGAACCCCGATGCGTCACTCCTGGTTCGGCCGTGTAGCCATCTGTAAGATGGATGTGCTCCCCAGATTCCTATATTTGTTTCAAACGATCCCAATGTCAATCCCTAGATCCTACTTTCTCACCCTGCGATCACTCTTAACTAAATATGTTTGGTCGGGGAAACCTGCGAGATTGCGCTTTGATATCCTCACTAAGCATAAGTCAGCTGGTGGTTTAGGCCTCCCCAACTTGGAACTATACTATCAAGCCAGCCTGCTGACCCATTTCCTTGATAGAAAATTCCCCGCACGGGATAAACTTTGGGTGCAACTGGAATCCAGCGTCTCCCCGATCCTGCCTTTCTCCCTCCCATGGATACGTCCTGTGCACCGCCCACCGGCTACACAGCTGCCGTATTTTCTCCCTCCAGCGCTGCGCATGTGGGACAAGTTATTATCAAGACGCTTTTTCTCATCCTACTATGGACCCTTAACTGACATCATGGGAAATCCAGCCTTTCCTCCGGCGCAGACACACTCTTCTTTCCTCTGCTGGTCCAACACAGAGCCCTCCCCGCTTACATCTGCTTTGGACTCTGCTTCGCTTAAACTAATGAACGACCTTCGCCCCCTCATCCACCCATGGCAAGCATCTTGGCTGCACTATTTTCAGTTGCGGACCTTTGTAGACTCTGTACTGAAGAGCCCATCCTTCCTTTCTGCTCCTTCCTCTTTTGATGCCCTGTGCCTCTCAGATACTAAACCCCACAGGCCGCTCTCGATACTGTACAAATTACTCCTAGAACACTCTTTCTCTGAGAGACCACATTTTATGACTACCTGGGAAAAGGAACTGAATTGCGTGTTTTCTGATGGTGAGGTGAGGACGATTTTTGCCAACACTCACAAAATCAATATGGCCTCCCACTGCCAGGAAAAAAGTTACAAAATCCTGACACGGTGGTACAGATACCCGCAGAGACTACACCAGATCTATCCTGATTGTTCTGATGAATTCTGGCGATGCCACTCAGCAGTAGGGACCATGCTGCATACTTGGTGGAACTGCCCGAAACTCCTGGACTTCTGGGAGGGTGTATTCGCCTTCTAGATCCTTCATTCCTAAAACGCCAGAAATCGCACTGCTCTCGTTGTACTCTGACTTCGTCCCCAAACAAAATCTCCTCAAACACTTCCTGACGGCGGCAAGGGCTGTGCTCCCCCGCCTCTGGAAGTCCACCTCGCCAACTTCCATAAAGGCCTGGCTTGAGGAATTAAATCACATATGCAGGATGGAGTCTCTAGTGTCACAGTTGCAGAATACTAACTCCCGTTTTGTTAAGCTTTGGACGCTGTGGTATTTGTTCCAAGACTCCTCGGAGTTTAAAGAACTGCTGACTAGAGATGGTCGAATTTTTTTTCGAACATTTCGCCGATTTCGAGTTAATTGCAAAGCCCCTGAGCATGGTATCGTCACCAAACTTGCTGGAGATGTACAGAAGGGTTGGGGGTATACTCCAAAAAAGAAAGTATGTCTGTAACACAAACGTTTTTTTCACAAATGAGGGTCAAAGTCAAGTCAAAATTTCGAAAATCGTAATTTCGACTTTATTTTTTAACTTAATTTATGCAAAAACTACATGTGATAGAGCAAAACTTTTTTTTTCAAATGTTCCACAACCCTCCTCTACATCTCCAGCAATTTTGGCGATGATACCATGTTCAGGGGCTTTGCAATCAGCTCACAAAGTAAGCAAGTCGAAAAATTCGACCATCTCTACTGCTGACCCGGTATGATGCTTGATTATTAGCCCGGAGCTTGTTAGATGGCCCAACGACCCCCTGGCCAGCAATGTGGACTGTCGGACCAACCCCCCCTCCCGTGTATTTAAATTAAATATAGTAAACAATATAAAATTATACCAACATCATATTGTATGACATTTTGTGTCAGTTCCTGGTTTGCCTCCTTCTGTCTAAGCCTGTGTAACCTAAAGTTGTGATGAGGGCAAAACATTTCTAATATTTGTGATAAGAGCAAAGATGTTCTAAAGCAGATAGTGATGGCCAAACAGTTTGTCCGGTGGTCTACCGTTTACAGCAAATATTGGGTGTTGTTTGCAGTCCTTCAATAGGGCAAATGTTTTCAGTGTTCAATCCAACTCCCAATAAGTTGATGGAACATGCTTTTATTATGATTTTACTATGTACTATGTGCAATAAAACTGTAAATTACTGTAACACTGTCTGTATGTCTTAAAAGTCCCAAGGTCTACTTTATGGAGAGAAAACTAAGGTGTGCTGACAAACTTTCTCTTGTACAATCTCACCTTTGAGCAATCCATCCCCCATACATTACATTGAGGCAAAGATTGACCCCTCACACCACAGTCAGGGGGGGCAGTATAGACCATTTTTTTCCCACCCGGGCCACATCCATCCCATTGAATTAAAAAAAAGTGGGATTTACATTTACAAGATATTTAAAAGAAAAAAAAAACAATTTGTGACCCCCTTCTCCAGAGCATACCAGGCCCTATGCTGGAATATGTGAACTCCAGGTATTTGCTTAAAAGTCTGATGGTCTAACATACAACACTCTTTAACACTAATTTTAGCAATTTCCCCTACAATAAAAGTATTCGATAGTAAGGTTTTTCTTTTAAACCCCATCTTTGTGTTGAGGTAGCCATACTTGGCCAAACTTCCACCAACCAAAGCGATTTACTGATTATGCCAATCCCATTCATGTGTTCTCAAGTATCCCTTGTGATATTGACCCCCCTGGTGTTGCTGCCGAACTGTTTCTCTATGGAGAAAACTTTTTTCAAAGTGATTCCCCAGATGTGCCCCTTTGAAGTTAACCCTTTCTCCCCTGGTGTGATGTCACCAGGTCCATCACACCAGGGGAGAGAGGGTGCCAAAGGGAATTGTACAGGATACAGTGATAACTGTATCCAATACAATTCACAGTAAAAAAAAAAAGAACACAAAACACATTTCCAATTAAATAAAAAGGTTATTATAAACAAAATATAAAAATAAATACGTACTGTTTTGAAATCTTTATTAATTCTTTTTTTAAATGTAATTTTTTTAACATAATTGTTCAAACATTATTATATTATATATATATATTATTATATTCAGGATGTCTTCTAGAACCTTGTACGGACATTTTGTGGAAAGTTACAGGACTACAAGATAAAAAAAAAAAATCTATGGTGCAGTTTTGGTACAGAAATCTGTACGTCACAAGAGCGCAGGGAGGTTAATGAGGTAGTTTAAATGCTTATATCGTCTAAGGGGTTGTTTCCATTATATGTCAGGCGTATACGCTTAGCGGGGATCCCGACGTATCACACAGACATTGCCTGCTCAGCAGATGGTCTGTTTACACATCCAGTTTAGACCATAAAGCCCCCCATGCACCTTACAATCTTTCCATACAATTTCTGTACAATCAACTTTTCTTCTACCAAAACCATGTAATATGAGGAGCTTTCTAACCTTCCAATCACTATGTACTCTATCAGGGAGGTCATTATACTACATACTTGTTGGAAGATCTAAAGGAAATTGTATGGATTGATCTAAAGGTGTATGGCTTAAGTGATTAATATTGTTTAGTAGTAAAAGGTTTTTGGTGGTAAAACACCACATTTATCGAATGTATATAGTTAGGGAAGGTGAGCCTAAAGCCAGCTGATCTATGAAACAATTTTACATTAAATGTACTATCATGGTAATCATGATCTAATCAAAGTCATCACTGTTCATTAAAAGCTGAACTATGGCATCATAGATACAACCTTTGCTAGATGTTATCTATCTATCTATCTATCTATCTATCTATCTATCTATCTATCTATCTATCTATCTATCTATCTATCTATCTATCTATCTATCTATCTATCTATCTATCTATCTATCTATCTATCTATCTATCTATCTATCTATCTATCTATCTATCTATCTATCTATCCATCTATCTCTATCATGACGTTTTAAGCTTATACATTAAAAAAAGTTATAGCAGACTAATTTAATGCAGCACAGACATACAATAGTGCAGCTGATCAAGGGGTGAATGATCTCGCTTGATCAGCTGAAGATTGATCACGCTAGATGGTCAACTTTGCCATGTAATTCAGGACTTATGTTATTTAACTTTTCAGATTTAAGTAATAGCACAGCAGGCCCACATACGAATAGAAGATATTCACACTCTCACCAAATGTGTTGTACATAAGTATGCAATGATTAAAAGCTTTTACTTCTTGTCCCACTAACATTTCCAACCTCAAACATAAATATACCTCTAACCACCCCCTCCGCTACTCTAGTGACCTACTAATGACACCCCCACCTATAACATCATCACATGTGCAGCTTCAAGACATCTCTAGGCCTGCTCCTTTTCTCTGGAACTCTCTCTCATCCCATTAGATATGCACCTTTTTAACACTTTAAAAAAAAGCCCTGAAAACCCACCTCTAGTCTGTCCTACCTATCTTTTCATTCCTAACATCACCACCGTACCAGACCCCCCGCCCCCCCACCAATTGTATACTTTGTTTCCCAACCTATTAGATTGTAGGCCTGATCGTGCAATGATGTCACTTTTACTAAAAAAAACGTACTTACTTATTTTCCCTTTTAATGAAAGTGTATCAATCAAAGTGTAATTACGTGAGGACAGAAAGATATGTTTGAATTTCCTGCTGTTTGACATATGTGGCTTCCTCCATATAGTTAAAATGCTGTAGTCTTATTTCCTATTGAGTCTACATAAGGGAAGTGAAGATAAGTCTACACAGAAGAAACCTGGCAATGGTTTTACTTCCCTCTGAAATTTTTTACATTTCAGCCATAATTGCAGATTTGAAATGTAAAATATATCTTTGTTTATTACAAATGAACCTGAAAAAAGGTTTAAATACTGAAATAACCTTTTCTATGTTAAAATAAGATGGTTCACATATGCTCATATATGAACAGCAGGTAGATAGAACTGGGTACAGTCCATAAGGTAACAATGGTAATTAAAATGAAGCAGCAGACAACCTATTAATATTCTCTCAAGGTCAAGCCACAGAACTAATTTGGAAAAACAGTAAAACCCATTATTAAACTATCAGTCAAACTACATGCTGACAAAGAATCAATAGGAAAACCTTACATAGTATAAACATATATTATTAGGGAGTAATAGTCGCACCTCACCACAGAATTCATTTAGTTTCAACAGTGCTTTGTTACAAACAATTATTTATAGAAGAATAGCCAGACATAAAACAAAGTCTTTATATCTGCGGCATCTTAATCCAACTTGATAACACAAAATCACTGGAAGGATTCATTAACTAGGTACTGATTGTTAGCAACAGAAACACTTGCTTATTGACCTGCTGGCGTAATACGTGTTATTCATCAAGTTCCTTTTCTCAGTCTTTAAGTACATGTTCCTTGAGCTGTAAAAGAGGATTTATAAATGATGGTCCAACGGAACTGTTAAAACTTCCCACACATTAAATACCAGAATATTCAGCTTCAATATCTTAGCAACACATGGTTACTGACACATAATTGTATAGCACCTTTTTGTAAAAATCTTTTTACCTGAAGGTAAAGTTTATAATTTGTCCTCAATTTTAAATAAATAAAATGTAAGCTTAAATAATTTTAATAAATGTTAAAACCCTACTTCTATGACAATCAAGATACAATCACTCTAGTGTTATTGTTATTGTTTTGAATATGATTGGTTAACCTGCATTGATTTCATGACAAATGTCACAATACCTGCTTTATAAATATGCCACTAGATCTGAATACTCTTCTTTTAAAATGTGGTCATGATTGACAATTTCAAGTTAATTGCAAAGATAATTAGCTTTGCATGGTATTATCACCAAACTTGCTGGAGATGTAGAGAAGGGTTGAGGGAATACTACAAAAAAAGAGATGGCTCTAGCACAAATACTTTTTGCAATCGATTTTAGTTGAAATATTGCACTGATTTTCAACTTTTTGTTAAAAAGGCAGAATGCCACTGGCAAAATTTGACGAAGCAAAATTTCAGAAATTCGGACTCCAAAATTTGATATTTTAGACCATCCCTAATTTTAGGTTTTTACTAATGAGAGATTATGGAGTTCCACCAAGTGGAGCATCCAAGACAGGAACTGCTTCCTAAAGGCAACATCAACATCCAACAATAAACGTTTACAATTTCACCTCCATAGGCAGAGTATAAAGGGTATTGCTAGGTCACACTCTTTTATAAGGGCAAACAGTGTAATCAGCCTGGAGAGTCAGGTTTAATGATGTGTGTCAGTGCTGGCAGGAGTTCCTCTTCTTCTCTTTTCCAAATGCACACTGCCTTCCAGAAGACTGGGGAAGTGTCTGTCTGCAAATGTGTTCCTATGTGCTTTTTTACATGTGTCTGGCTGCATATGTGTGTCTTTGTACCTTTCTACATGTGTCTGTCTCCAAATATGTGTATGTTTGTGTCTTTCCACATTTTTGTGTCTGGCTGCATATATTTTCCTTTTGCTAATTTGCTTATGACAGTGATGATGGTTCTTAATACTGCTGTTCCCTTTAAATTGATGAAATATTATCTAATATTTAATTTTATTTTAATATTTTAATAATATATATATAATATTTTAGAGTAATATCAGAATATTTTTTTCTTCTTAAGGAAGCAACGTATTATAGTGCGAAAAATATGGTATTATTTTGCCACCTATTGTATATTCGTTGTATAGGGAAAAGTAATTAATAAACACTCACAGAAGTTTCCCAGAATGTTGGAAAGTTGTTAGGTTAACAACATTTGCACATGATAGCAATATCTTAAACCTTTCTGCGGCTGGCAGGGTAGGTCTCCTCTTTCACCTGGAAACCCCAACCTGAGGTGCGGAGCTGCTCCAGATGTGGAGGTGACAGCGAGGCTGGGGTCCCCAAGGGACGAGAGTCTCGGGAGAAAGTCCAGGACAAAGCAAGGGTCAAGGGCTGGCAGAGTTCATGCATAAACGTGTAAACAAGCAGGGTCGTTGGCGGGCAGCAGACAAAAACGGATTCCAAGAAAACGAGCGAAGGTCGGGGAGCCGGAGGTCAAGAATAGTCGTTGTGGGTTAGCAGGGTCTGGTACACGGGAAGTCACGAAGCAAAATCACAAGGGAGCACAGGAAAGGAATCACAGGGAAAGCACAGCCAGGGATCAGAGCTGAATCAAGCAGCACCATACTGAGGGGAACACAGCAGGGAAAGCCGACGCCCATCCATTTCCTGCCAGTATGTATAAAATGCCTGTGTGCAGCTTGTCACACGGCTGGAGCAGGAGGCAACGGCGGTGGCGTGGAGAGGGAGCGTTGCCCCCCTGGAGGGAGCTGGAGTGAAAGTGGAGAGGCAGACTGAGGTGAGCCAATTCCCCCATACTCTGGGGAGCCTGAGGGTGCCACCCGGGACCCCTGAGCCCCGGAGGCCTGACATCTTTAAAATAGCATATATACGTAGAAACAGAAGAGGAATGAGACTAGGCTGTCTCTCTGTCTCTCCTGTTTA
>CM070040.1:36729571-36746920 GCA_036250615.1 Ptychadena robeensis
TTTTGTTTGAATTGTGGAGTTTTTTTGGTGAGGGTTTTTAAATCCTCTAAGACCAAAGTATAGAAGCAGTCGATGAAATTACCTTTGTTATAAAGGATAAAATGTAGATTGTTTCTTTAGGTTTGTAGGGATACATGATTGCAGAAATTCTTTAATTTCTGTGTCCGAACAGGTTTCAGTGTTTATAGTGTCCGAGGGGGGGGGGGGGGTGTCGTAAGCGCTGTTCTGGCTCAGCTTTATTTTTGTTGTGCTTGTTGATGGTTGTTCGTCCACTTGTGGGGGTTCTGAGTCTTGGCGATGTCTATACTGGTTTCCTTTTTCTTTTGTTGTTTGTATTGAGAAATGTCTTTTGAGAGTTAATTTTCTTATTAGGTGGTTTAGGTCGATAAAAAGTTCGAACATATCTGGTTTGGATGTTGGACAGTATGATAACCCTTTTGATAGGAGTGATCTTTCAGTATTGTTTAAGGTGTGGTTGGATAGGTTAAAAATCCCTTTTATTTCGTTGTCGGTTTTGTTGCTTGTTTTGGCTTTATTCTTTTCTTTTCTATTTCGTGAGGTTTTTTTCCCTTTTCCTCGTCGTCCTCTTTTTCTAGTGTACGTTTTCTCATTTGTTTGTTTGTTATGGGAGGCTGTGATAATTTCAGCGTCTGCATTTGTGGGCTCAGAAGTTTGTGATGTATCTCCAGGGGGCTCTGGAAGGTTTTGGGAAGCTCTAAAAAAGTGTTATCGTTGCTTGAGGCGCTGCTTGTAGTTGGTGGTGATGTGTTATTTATGTTTGGTTTGAAGAAGAATGGTATGTTGGTTTGTGTGTTTTTATTTGGGATATGTGCTGTTGGGGTTCCATATGTATCTTCTGCATCTGAGTCTTGTGATAGGTGGATGGAGAAATTAAAATTCTGCAGTTCATTGTTTTCCAGAGTGGTGGGTGATTGTATCGGTGTATTGTCCAGTATGGATTCTACATATTCATTTGACCTTTTTTCATCCTTTTTTGTGGGAGGAGAAAGGTCAGTGTTTCTGTCAGATTTTTTGCCAGATTTTTTCTCTGTTGTTTGGCAGTCAGTGTCTTGTGTTCTTTGTGATTTTGTTAGGGGCCTTTTTTGTCTTTGGAGTTGGTTGAAGGTGGATTGGTTTTCCTGGTTTTTATTTTGGGTAGTGTTGCTTTTCTCTTTTTCTCCTGTTTGGTTGTTATTATCTATGGGGTTTATATGTCTTTTGTTTGGTTTTGTTCTTTCCAGGTTGTTGTTGTACTCATATCTGTCTCTGTTTAGTTTTTCTTCTGTTATTTCAAGTTCATATCTGTTTATCCTGTTAGTTAGGATATTCATATTGTATTTGTATATATGGTTATCTTTATAGGGTTTTATTATGGTCCAGATGTTTTCTATTTCAACATTTAAAATCGTGCAGGTATGTTTCCTTTTTTCGATGATTTTTTTCATCATTCTGTTTGTGCAATCTTCTAGATAGTTGTACCAATCTTTTGTGTATTCTTCATCGTCTGTAAAGGCTGACGGGGTGAAGATTCTTAAGCCTTTTGGTGAAATATTTTCTTTGGTGTATGTCTTGAGGAGGGCGATATCCGCCTGATGTTTGAATTCTCGTTTTAGGAGTTCTTCTATATCATAGAAATATTTCTTTAGATCCACACTGTTCGGTATTATTGGTGAGATTGAGGTTTCATTTTCAGTCTCCGTCGATTTTTTTGATTCCAAGTTGAATTGTGATAAGAGGATATCTCTGTGGTTGTTTCTGTTTTTGATTGAATACATTTTGGCTGGGTGGTGGGTTGAGACCTCTTCAACTCCTTTTGAACCTCCTGTGACGGTGTGGTCTTTTCTTTCCCTTGTGGGGGAGGTGGACCCAGAGCACCGTGTTTTTTGTGTTAGATTAGCTGTGAAAAAAGATTTCCTTGGGATAGGATCAGTTCCTGTGGAGGAGCGGTCTTCTCAGTTTGGTGTATTTTTGTATTATTTTTATGTTTTATACGCAATAGGGGCTATTATGTATTTCCCAAACACCCTTGTTGGAGATGTGGGGTTTGCTGGTTACCCAGTTTTTATGCTGACTTATAAAATTAGTCTTTTTTACCTTGACATTTAAGTACAGTTGCCAGTATAGATTTGTCACTAAGATCCTTCAAGGCTAGCCACTTCATCTGAAATCCCCTTTAGTGGGTAAGTTTTGTGTTTACATGTGCAATTACATAATTTGATTAACATCCTATCATCTTCTGCTATACATTACAGTATTTTCAACAAGACATCAGTTAACTCTAATACTCTTCTTGCAAGCTTTTTTCATGTTGGACTAACATACAAGGTTTAAAATTAAGATTTGGCTGTGAACTAGTGTGAGAGAGTTTAAAGTAATGCTTCGAATCAATAATCAAGTCTTTGACTTGCGCTCTGTCCTGAATAACTCTGCTATAAGTAAACCAATTGAGGAGCAATCACGTTCCCACTGCTCTGCTCATTTTACAGAGGTCTCATTGCTTGCTAATTTTACAGAGTTTTCAATCATTTTATAAGTATTTTCTGGTATATTTTAATCCCATTCCTGGAAATACCCCCTTTAGAAAAATGAGTTCTCCTTCTCTGACAATCAATATTAGTAATGCTAGCAAGCAATTCCCTAAGGCGGAGAACACTTTCCACTGCTTGCTTTAGTTTCGCACACACTGACATGACGCATTGGTAGTCGAATGAAAAATACACTGTCCTTACATTGATTTTCACTAAGGTAATACTATGTATGCCTTTTTTCCCACCTGATAGTCCTATTTTTTAATTTCCCATTGTCGGTGGAAAGGAAAAACACAAATAGAGCCAACATTAGTAGACTATTGTTCATGAAAACAAACATGAAGGTAGTAACAGTAAAAGAAAGTAAAAGAACTGAACATTTCAAGATTTTTTTAATGAAATACATTAAATATGAATTAATACACTTGGAATGCATAGTATACAAGCTTTCCTGTAAGACATCATATATTTTTCAGTGCGTATAGTTAAAATGTACATTCCAGGAAAAATATAACATATTGATATAGCAAGGGACTTGAAAGAATAACTAAAGATATTACTGCCTCTGGTAGCCATACTGTGTACTTTTGCATTTCTTCCTTACTTTTTCTATTATATAATAAACTAAAAACATCCTACAGAGAGAACAAGATTGTAATAACTATTATTTTACTGAAAGAATTGTCCGAAATCAAACTCTCTGGAAAAAAAATAGTGGTCATAGTTATCCACAAGGTTTTAACTGGTGGCTAAAATTTAATTGTATTTAAGTATATTGATCTTTTTACTTAAAGTAAAAAATCACATAATTTTAAATGTGAAGAAATGTATTTTGTACAAAAAGCAAAAAGATGGACATAGGATAATATATACATAGTAGCGGCCTTATCCCTACATACACATCAAAAAGGAAAATGGAAATTAAGGCAAAACTTAATTCAAGTGGAAGGGGGCAGCTTCCTGGGACTAAATAGTCCATGAAATAACAAATGAGTATCATTGAATAAATAAAAGAGTTTATTGTACATAATAAACAGAATGTTGATGGGATCCATGCCAAATTATTTACATAATACAGACATATGAAGAGTGGCTATGCAAAGCCTCATCACAACCAAGGGTAACACATTCCCTTCTCAGTCAGTCCTGAGTAGGGGGCCTAACTAGGCTCCTTTCCATTGTCGTCCCCCGACATGTTTCGCCCTTCGAATTGGGCCTCATCAGAGAAGGTCTCAAGTTAGATGTCCGTGATCAGGTTCGTGATAACCCAAATATGGTAATTGGCATTAAAACAAATCCAGGATCAACATAACACAAACTGAATACAGTGTATTACATATTGCAATCGAAGGGTCACATGAAAAAGTCAATAGCATAGCATGATACTAGTAAATAACATTCTATCTTAAGATAATAAAGGAATAACATTTCTCCATGGCCCAAAATGATGTAGCATGGGGAAAGAGTACGGCTGGAATGGCGAGTCAAAGTAGGCTGTATACTTTTTACTTGTAAAGAACTGTTCAAAAACAAGTTTATTTTTTGTATTTTTGTATACTAATTACATTCACAGTTCAGGGTGGGAAAAATATGTGAACCCCTATCCTAATGATTTCTTCAAGAGATAATTGGAGCCAGGAGTGAGCGAGTGGAGTGGAGTGGAGGAGTGAGCCAACCTTGCGTTCAATTAGCCTGATGATATTGGATGTGTTGCTGAAAGCTATCCTGCCCTTTAAAAACACACACCAGGTTTGGGTTTACTGCTTTCAAGAAGCACTGTCTGATGTGAGCCATGCCTCGCAGAAAAGAGCTCTCAGAAGACCTATAATCAAGATTTGTTGACATGAAGCTGAAAAGGCTTACAAAGTATCTCCAAAACTTTGATGTTTATGTGTTCATGGAGAAAGTTTAGCACTGTTGCTACTCTCCCTAGGCATGGTCGTCCTGTAAAGATGACTGCAAGAGCACAGCACAGAATTCTTAACCCCCTTAGCATTGCGCATGTGGCGCACTTATTTAAAATGTGCATATAAAATGCTGCCGCGATTTCTCGCTTTCTTGGAGGTTCCTAGCCAGCACAGGTGTCACTTTTGGTTCCCGACAATGTCCTCTGAGATTCTCCACAGTGCGGTAGCCACTGGAACTTGAAAACATTTAGATATGGCCTTGTAGCCCTTGCCTGGGCAGCCACAATGTGCAGCCGCTCACTGTCTTAGCCATGACTGTCCACAAACCAACTGCAGAGAGCTGCTGTTTTTCACCTGTTCCCAATTAATCAGGGTAATTAAGAACAGCTTGGGCTATTTGAAATGGTATAGAACTTTGGATTTTCCCAAAGACTGTGACAGTTTGTGAAGGGTATGAATAGTTTTGGACATGACACTTTTTGAAAAAAAAGCTGAAAAATTTTTTTCCACAAAAATGCTTCTTATACATCGTTGTATTATCTTTTGGAAGACACATTTTCCTGTTAAAAAATTACTTGCTGGTTGAATAAAAGAAACTTTAAGTCAAAGGGGAGAGAAAAAAGGAGGATTAATAGAGTGTCTGTCCATCTATTTTTTGGACCTCAAAACCTCTTTTATGTTTGCTACTTGCAACAAATAAAAATTAATCACCCACAGAGTCCTTAGGCTTGATGTCCTCACTAAGGTCTATACAGAATAATATGCCCTCTAGTAACTGAATTTCACTCTATTTTGGCCCTGTGAGCATGCTATATTCACTATTGTCTGTGCACATTAAAATATACGGTAAGGTTACCTTGAGAGTATATTTCTCTTTAATGTGGCAGGAAAAAAATTGCTGCTTAAAGCGGTTTTACACTCAAAATAAAAAAACAGACATACATTAAATACTCACCTGTCAGCAGTTCAGATGCTAGGAAACTGCTACACAAAAAAAAAAAACACACTAAACTGTCTTCACTTGCTTGCAGAAGGCATGCTAGCATCTTGGCTCCTGACATCTGCACACTTCCGCCCACACTGCCCACCCCTCTCCTCCCCACCCGGAGATCAGAGCTGCAGAGACACATAGGGGAGGGGGGTTTGTGAAGAGGGGGAATCGTCTGCTGACAATTTACTGCCTGGCAGAAATCTCCCAGACACCACTTCGGCTGCCTAGGCGAGACGTAAGGCAGTGGGAGGGGGAGCACTCCTGACAAGCTTCTCTCCAGCTGTCAGAAGAAGATTTGTTTACTACAATTGAGCTATAACAATGGTGGGGAAGCACTCCACATTTGTAAAAATATATACTTACTTGCTATTCACTCCAGTCTTGGCAGTTGCCATGTTTTGTTTGCCAGTTTTTTTGGGTGGTTAATTAAGTGCAGTATTGCATATGACTACTAGATGGCGATATATATTGTTATTTTTATTAATGGTAATCACATATGTTCATAAGTTCGTAGCAGGAATATAATTTAAGTCACTGTCCTTTTCCGTGATCTTCATGTCAGCCTTGTAGAGGCCTCTGCATTCCTAAGCTGAGGGAAGAAGCAATTGGGGGACATTAGGAATTTACTCATTACTAGTGTTGATTGCGATATATATTCTGTATATATTTGAATAAAGAATTTTTATTGAAAATATCGGCATTTTGAGAATTCATGAAGATATAAATTTTGGTGCTATATCTTCGTAATCATGAACATTCAAAATGTTTTACATTAGTACACAAAACTACTGTGCATTGTGTCATACAAGTGCCGATTGATGCAATAAAGGTAATAATCACTGGAGATCACAAATTCTTAAATTTATGATTTTTTTGAGAATATTAGGTGAAAAATGTGCGATATTTTGCAAACATGGGTATTGCCTATGCTGCTCATCACTACTCATTACAGGTAAGGGTGTTTTCATTTTCTTTTTATTGGATTATGTGTATAAGGGGGCAACTAACATCATGTTAAGAACATTAGAAATCAGGCTGCTTCATTGCCTTCAGGGCGTATCTTGGACCTTAGAACAAGGGAGCACTAAAGGCTCCCATACACGGGTCGATTTTTCACCAGATTTTTGCCCAATCCATCAAGTTCTGCCCACCCTGAATGATCGACCAAACAAAATCGAAATCTACTAAAAATCGGATCGGCCAATGAAGCAACATTTTTTTGGTCGATCGTTTGGTAAATGAAGTGGACCCATAGCTCCTTATGCAGCAGCCTTTTCGATCAATGTATCTTGTGGAATTGGCCAGTTTGGAGATCGGCTCATGTCACAATCGAACACAAATCCCATTGCCAAGGTGGTGTGCCATCGATTCCCTATCCGATCAATCGCCGACTCCACGATCACCTTGAATGATCGGATTGGGAATTGATAGGTGACAAATTGACCCGTGTATGGCTACCTTTAGAACTTCATCCCTCAGGCCGTGATTAGGGTGAATTCACCGACTGATACTGGGTAGTCCTGTTGGGGATCACCAGGGACTTGCTTGTATCCTCTGATATAGCCATATATGATGGATGGTCTCCCCTCTTTCGTGGGTGTCTTTAGGGTGAGGTACTTTGCAGAGGATAGGACTAGTAGGGAGGAGGGGTTGCCTCCTGAGGTCACTAGAAGAGAACACCTGTTGCCTTTACTCTTTGTTTTGTTTCAGCTGAATCTTTGTTTGTTGTTTGGTCTTCTCTGGACACCATATCTCCCTGGTGGATACCATTGGGCCTGTGAGATACCATTGGCGTGGGTGCAACACAACCCATTGGGTGCTTATACTTCTTTCTAGTTCTTTTGACCATACTCAAACATCTATAGGCATTACAGTATATTCATATAGCTTCTCTGCTGAGAAAGCACCAAATTGGGGCAAAATGCGTTGATAAATGCCTTTAAGAATGCCTGTTGAGAAAGGGACATTTCCACCATAGGACTGAATGGATTCCCCCTGATCCTTAGTGTGCCATTGTATGGGTGGGGTGAAGCAGTGGGATAAGTTCACCATCGAAACACCCACTGTCCTGTGGGAATTCGGAGCGCGGTGTAAGCATATGCCTAATTTTCATGAATGTATATGTTTCCTATTTTGTCTGTATGGTTATATGTGAATTCAGTTGTGATTTTTTTCATGTATTTTTTGGTCAGTATCAACAAAGTCCATTTTAAAAATATGTTATGTCTATATTTTAATGTGCCTTAAAAGCCCTGCCACTTTATGCCCCTCCTTCTGAGGTTGTGTTTGTTGTATAAGGGTGTGTTTGACAGTGAGAAGCATGGAGAACAGTTGTGTGTATAGGTGTGGTAAATGATTTGTCTTCTAAAATGATAATTTGAGTTGTTTCAAAAGTAGTTACAGTATGCATTGTGTTTGTATGCTTTTATGCATTGGCTAAAAGTAACCTTCAAATAAGAAAGGCTGAAGGCAATTAATTAAACACATTGCATAAAGAAGCAAGTATGCCACTATAGAAAGCAATTGATTTTGCTTTATACGCAATTTAATCACTTTAAATGCTGCGATAACAGCATCTATTAAGAGCCTGGCTGTGTGAAACGTTGAAATAGTGACGTCTTAGCTATGACACTGAGTTTATCCTCATAAGAATAGACAGCACAAAGAGGCATGTGTAAGTAGAAACTGTGAAAACCCAAACTATTGTTTTTGGTCTTCACTGCCATACAAATGTGATTGTCATGAGAAAATGATTAATTTAATTATATGATTAATAATAATGTATAAACCCAAGTGTTTCCTTTGTGTGCAGGCAAACCTATTAGAAATGATTAATAGTCACCCTTTTGTCAAATGTCTATGCTGACCATCACATCCCCCCGAGTTAAGAATATTTGCATGCTGTTATCATTTTATATTTACCACCAGTCTATGCCATGGATCACCAATATCACATAACCAGTTGATAAGCATACATAGGTTAAAACGTCATTAAATATAACAACAGAACTTTACTTTACAGAGCATTTTATGATAAAAAAAGATTCAAATTAGAGAACCATCTCTAAAAATAATCAAATGTTTTAGTGAAGTTTAGACTAGCTAATTCTGTGTGTTTACTGCAAAGCCCCTGAACTTGGTATCATTACCACAACTGCTGTAGATGTACAGCATATGTAGTTCAAAGTCAAGTTGAAATCTTTCAAGTCAAAATTTAGATTTACCTTTTGAGCTTAATTTATAATCCTTCTTTACATCTACAGTTTTGGTGATGATTTCTTGTTCAGGGGCTTTGCAATTACCTCCCAAATAAACTAGTCAAAATTGCATGACAATCTCTTCTCTGTGTTTCAAACATTTCACAAGCAAACCATTTTACATCCAGCAACATTATCACAAGATTACAGAATGGAATGTGTGGAGTGAGTCAGTGGTCAGCTAATTTATTTTTTATAAAAAAAAGGTTCCCAGAAAAAACAGAACAAGAAGATATTACTTCTACAAACACTCTCATTATTGATTACAGTAATAAGGCACCATTCACATGGGTGCCTGCAAGCGCTAGCCGTCCCTGTCTTTATGCAGGCATTCAATAACATGTAATCCCTGTCGTGTAAACATTTCCAGGCACCTGTGTAAAAAGTGCCTATGATAAAAAAACACTAAAACAAAAAACAAACAGCCATTGTGGTCAGGCTAATTTGATTTTGTTGACTTTCTTTGTATAGTTAGTCCTTTTATTTACACAATATACACTGCCAGCAACACACACATTATCTGAAATAGAAGACCTGTGTTACCATACACACATATGATGCACTGTAAACATATGTTATACCTTTTAATACTGTGCAGCTGTAAGGCATATTTGTTAACAGTACACTTGTATTGAAACAAAAATGCTAGTGCATCCAAAAACACATATAGTGGGTGCTGATGGGAAAGTGCCCGTAAACAGGAGCAACAAATCAGTGGAATCCTGAAGAACAGCTCATCCATGAGTTCCCTCGAAAAACTTACCAAGCCATTCAGCCATTTAGCTTTATATTTGGATAAGCCATTTTTAAATAGATTATGTAATAAAACAGAACCTTTGTAGTTACATTGAATCAGTAATTACATTCCATCATGAAAAATATGTAGTATTCATATTTATGGAAGGAAATGGGCATTCATAATGACTGTTGATAAATCAGTCTGAAATGTGTTTTAATGAGTATTGATGTATATTGTAGAGTGCAGATGGTGTATATTACATCAGTTTTACCATTTAAGCTAATACTTTAATTCCATTGTACTTTAAATTGGTACCAAGGTATGTTCTGTGATTGAGCTAATCAAAACACAGCGGCAGACTAATTTGGAAGCTATTTCAAACTTTAGCTTTGTTTCAGACCTTCAGAGAATAAAATACAAATATTATGAAATGTAAAAATATATTCTGCAATTTAAAAAGCAACTGAAGTGTGAAATTTCTCCCATTATAGGAGGTCAGAGTAGCTGAGGATCTAAATGTGCTAGGTTATGCTATGAATTTTGGTTCATATTAAAAGGTTCATAAGACTGATGAGAAGTATAATTTGCCAGCGATTGCCCTGCTAGTTTCAGAATGCTATTGCTGTTGATTAAATCATGGCTACTATACAGACAAAACCAAACTGGAGTGTATTAGAACACAATATGTTTCCCTGACTCTCTGCTTTGTAACTTGGGCAGAAGTGATGTCTCTCTCTGTGCTCAGTTACAATTAAATAATATAATTAATACACATTACAACCATGTGCATTGCTACCTTAAAGATGGAGGAGCCTCATAAGTAATATTGTATATTGTGTGTATAAAGTACTGTATTTAATAAACCTTTTTTAAACTTTTAAATACTTAGAGGATTGTAGGATCTTTGTTCTGATGAGTTCAAAATTGTTTGAGACAAGGAGGAATCCTGTACTAAAATAAAACATGTGAGTGCGAATGTTTGTATTTGTAATACTGCACAATTATTGCTGTTATTTGTATGAGTTTATGGCTAGCTTTCATTTGCAGCCTGCTACTCCAATGGAAATATTGTTGTCAGTTGTTAGGATAAACATCATGCTCCAGTTAGTACTAGTTAGTTTCCCAGTGACTGTCAACTATGTACCATAGGAATCGAAGGGGGCCTAGTTCTTTACAACTAATCCTAAGTTGTTATGCAGGAATTCATATGGAAAATATAACTTCACCCATCAAACATGCAACAAAAACTTTTATTTTTAATAAGAAAAATACTCGTACAGGGGATGTGTCCTGAATGGCATATACTGTATGTGTCACCTATTTTTGGGCTGTGTCGCCTTTACGGTAACCCCTGGGATCCTGAATGGACACAGTCCAGGATTCTAATAGCAGTCTGGGGACTTAAAAATTGTTAGATGTCTGAAAGGCCTGGACTGTGAAATATGTAGAAAGGATGGGAGGGCCTCTTATTCCACCCATCAGTACCTGTGGTGTGTGTTTGGCTGCATAGTAGCGATATATTAAGGTCAGATGATCTAATCAAGGGGGAAGTAATACTTGCAAGCAAGTAAGTCTTGCTGAAAGGCATCTGGGTACAAAAAAAAAGCTGGACTGCTTTCCTCTGGTGAATAAATGAACTGATTATCTGGAACAGAACCTCTACATAGGAACTGTAAGACACTTCTTTATTGTGTTTTAAGTGGCTGCAGTTAAGCCTTATTATTGTTATTATGTACAATAAAGTGTCTTTTGGGAAAAAATGTATTAACTTCAGTGTGTTGACCATGTTCTTTATCTATAATAATAAGCACATTATCAAAAAAATAATAATTTTGTTGTACAGATATCAGAATTAGCATAACTGTATCATCTATAACTAGCATCTCAGCAAGTAGAAGCTGACCCTGGCTGATGTTTGAGCAAAGATGACTTTGTTCCTCTTGAGAGAATGGCAGATGAAAGCATTACATTATTAATGTAAAAAAGCAATACACATTATTTATAATGAATGAACTAACCATGAACAAATATATGTGATGCACGGCGAGCTTTAAGCAAACATTTAATACACCTCTCTAGCTTGGCTGAATAAACATGAACAGTGCTAATGGATGCTAACATACAAATCTAACAGTTTTAGCAGTGAGCCTAAAATTCTGGTGAATGTAAATGAGCTAGATGCAAAATCTTGCTCTACAATCCAGTCGTCTGTGTAAAAATATTCTATAGTATCGGCATTTGAAAATTAGGTCAAATTTAACACATGAAACTACAAACAAATTGTGGGAGGAACAATAGAGGCAACACTAATACTTTCAAAATGTCTCAAATAATACAATGAATAATATGATAAGCAATGGTACAATATACACAATACATTTCATTTTCAAAAAGATCAACATCATATTTAGAAAAAAGGTGAATAATCAATTGAGTTAATTACAGTAGAAAAGTGTAACTTTTGACACAAATTGTCTTATTAAATTGTAAAAATTATTGTTAAGAAAATTTAGCATTGACATCACGTGGAATTAATTAAAACCTAAAAAGTATAAAAGTAATACAAGAAAAATACAAAAAAATATATACATCTTTGATTTTCACATCTCTTTGTAGTATTCGTTAACTATTATTAAGGATTTGCTAAAGGCAGTGTAGTTTTAAGTTTATAAAACTCATGTTGCCTTTATGTCCTTTGAGAAAACTAATTAGATCCAGTGTAGCAGGTATGCTGATTTTCAATCAAAGTTAAAAGATTAATTTAGTCTCTGATTTTCAACCTTGACTGAATAATTATTTTAATAATCCAACTAAATGAAATATATTATACACTTTAGCTATGTCGTTAAATATTCTTAATTAATTACCTTTATATATACGCCTATGCTTTGTGAGATTTCCTCAAGCATAAAATGCAGAGTTGCCATTCTATGTGTAAATAACTTAAATGCTTCATGCAGGAGACAGTAAACTGGGTTTGGAGTTAAAAAAGCAATGTACCTGTTTTTTGAGAAATGTAAGAAATATAAACAAATGAAATAAATATAAACTTTAGATCTTACACATCAATCACATCTAAAGCTGCTTAAGTATTTTAGCAGAGCTTTTCTATGGATATTCATGTATGGAACTGCTTACTTCTGTGACAGTAAATACATAGTGTTAAAAAAAAAAACAAGTCTGGTTGAAATCAACTACAAAAACTACAAGTATGCTGAAAACTAAACATAGCATGTACATAGACAATATTTACATATACAATATATTTAAAGCACTACTCACTAATGCATACCCCCTCAGAGCAATTAAATCATTGCCATCCCCAAAGGCAAACGCCTACAAAAACCCTACCAGGGTGGAGAGGAACACTTTGTTGGCACCTTCGCCAAATTAAAACTAAAGCGGGGTTTAAGGCACTTGTGAAATCAATTTAGAGTCATAACTATGTAAAATTAGTGTTGCTCTACCGAACAGCTGTTCAACTTGAGCAATGCCCTGCTTGGCACATGGCGGTGCTCTTACGAGAACCAAGTGTGCTCGGCCACCATGTTTTTTAATCTCTGCCCTGCAAATTTCGCGGGTCAGAGACATCCAATGGATGGGCATCTAACTGCTGCCCTTACTGTAACGCCAGCAGCCATTACAGTGATTGGAAGGGGGAAACAATATAGCACCTGACAGCCCCTCACTTGGAGACAGGGACAGGCGGCAGATAGGCAAGGATAGTGTTGTGTGTGCGCATGATCTATCTCCACAAAATCACAGACCCAAAAGTCTTTTTAAGGACTATAGGCTACATCTATACAAGCTCCAGTGCTGGCTTGGGGACATATACACTGGTGTGTTGTTACGGGGATTACATCTTTCCTGACATTTATATGGCCACTATACATGCTCCAGTGCTGTTTTGGGGACATACACACAGTTTTCCTGACAGCTCCATGTCAGCATACACAATGGGTTGGCTTCGCCCCTTTAACCTCATAGGACCATGTAACTATAAATCCAACACCGCTGGCTGCACTCACTGTTCTTTTTCTGTCCTTTTACCTTCAACTGATAGGACCTCAGGGGTCCCTACCTATCTGGAGTAAATCTCTACCTGCCATCTTTTGGTGATGTGCCTGTTGTTAATGCACTAAATGTGTATTAAGCTGTGAAGCCCGCTGCTGGGGGGCTATTGATCCATGGCTGCTGTATGTCTCCTTTCTCCCCTCTTCTTTCTGGCTGGCTAGCGCAGGCATCCTCTGTTTCACTTTGGAATATATGTAATATATTGATTATAAATAGAATGGTAGTATTTCAAATTATCTGTAATCCTCTGATTGAGTCTAGAACTCAGAGTGTCCTTGTCATGTCTGTCTCAGCCAGAAGGGGGAGTTTCAGACTGTGGTACCTCATTGTCAGGTGTATTGCAGATGAGGAAACATGCTAAGTCCGAGAGACTTCTTTTACTTATTATCTCCACTTCTGAGAGTGGAACATTGCAACTAGTGATGGCGCGAACCCGGAATTGCGCGTTCGCGAACCCGGAATTGCGGAACTAGCGCAAAAGTTCGCGAACCCGGCAAACCGGCGAACCCGCCATTGACTTCAATGGGAGGCGAATTTTAAAAAACAAAGGGACCCTTTCTGGCCACAATAGTGTTGGGAAAGTTGTTTCAAGGGGTCTAACACCTGGTCAATGACATGACAGAGGGGAATCCATGGCAAAATTCCTAAGAATTTTTTTTTTTTCACACAATAAATCCGCACGGATTTCTACAATGATAGTCAATGGGAAAATAAAGTGCAATGAGTGCTGGGAAAAGTGTCTGTTAGACAACGCATACAAGAATACGGAGAAAAAAAAAGAAGCATCGCGCGTGGAACCCAGCAGTTGCGTCATGAGCGGAAGACCAACGGAGAGGTAGGGGAGGGTGAAAAGCAAAAAGGGGGAAAGAACAACAAAATCACGCACAAGCTCAGCGGCGTCCGATCGAGTACATGGGGGTCCTAGCACCACCCCAGCAACCCCCTCCCCCCGTGTTACAAATACTCATTGACAAGCTTTTTTCTTGTGGAGCATGGCGGTCGAACATGTGAGTGTTGAATTCCAACGCGTCGGACTGTCGCAAATCAACGCCTCACTGGCATGTTTTTTCTTTTCCTTATCTGTTTCTCCGCTGAAAAACTGCAACCATAGCCGGTAGGAAACGCCATCAAATGGGCAACACACCTTCCTATCCTGCTTTGAGACCCTCCTGTAAGCCTGTGTACTGTGGCCACAAAGCGTTGCACAATGAGATTTAACACATGTGCCATGCACGTCCACATGTAACAACTTGTCCAATTCAAATGATCCGCCAACAGATTGCTTTCATGTCACACACCACTTGTGCCAATCTCCATTGTGGTGGGGGTCAGCCACTGGGGAGCTGCAGGATGCAGATGAATGTGGAGCCAGACGCATCAAGAGTAAGAGGACTCAGCCGAGGAGTGATGGAGTAGGAGGAGTAGAAGAGGTTGGCATGCAGGGCCTGCCTGCAAGTCTTGGCGGTGTCACCAACTCGGCTGCAGACCGCATTTCCATGCTGGGCAGCTGTCAGCAGGTTTACCCAATTGCGCATGTGTAACGTGATTTACCTGCCCTGACCGTGCTTTTGCAGACCAGGTATCAGTGGTCAGATGGACCCTTGCCCCAACACTGTATGCCAGAGATGCCATGACTTCCTTTTCCACAAGGGAATTAAGATTGGGCATTGCCGTTTTTGTGAAAAGCTGGCGGGCTAAGAGCTCCGTCAAGCCAGCTGTCAGACGCCAGGCAAGGGGGTGACTCTGTGAAATGTTGTTTTCTTGCGTTCAAACATGTCCTTCACTGACACCTGACCGTGGCCAGATGAGCTGGGACTGCTCAAAGCGAGAGGCGAAGTGGCTGGTGGTTGAAGAGGGGGCAAGGAGTGACAGCAGTGGTTGAAGTGGCTGAAGAGCTGGAACAGGAGGAGGAGGGTGGCTTTGAGTGTGTGGTGCTGCTTGTAGCCATGTGTTGATCCCATATGGCGTTTGTGATGTGAGATCATGTGCCTTCTCAAAGCAGTTGGTTACCGAGGTGGGTTTTGGACTTTCCCACGACTCAGTATCTTCTTGCACAGGTTGCAAATGGCATCGCTGCTAATCAGCGGCAGACAACAAAAAAAAATGCCCCACACTGCTGAGTCTTTGCACTGATTTGTCATACTGGTGGTGGCCAGACAGATGCGTTGATTGGCGTGCTGTCTGCTGCTGACCCCAGGTGCGATACATGCTGCCTGATGGTGACTGTGAACGTTTCCCCCTGTCCTTCTTCTCTTGGTGTGGGCACCCCGTGACATCCACGACACATCGTCATCATCATCAACCGCTTCCCTTCTATCTGACACCTCAGCAAAGGAAGCAGCAGCGGGTACAACATCATCGTCATCACCACGCCCTCCATGTGTGTAATGCTACCTTCAGAGGCATGTCCATGTCATCTCTACATGCTCTGGCATTAATGGTTGCGCATCACTCTCTCCCTCTTCAAAAGGATGTGAAAACACACTCCTCTGATGGGTGAAATGTAGCGGCTGTGGTGCTAGTATTGGTGGGTGGCAAGGCGAGTGGCAACTTTGAGAAGAGTGTTAGCAGCCGAGCATGCGAGGATGGTGTGTCCAGGGTCAGAGTGGTAGATGTCGAAGATTGGGTGTCCCTCCTGTGTAAACCAGTCCCCCACTAAGTCCCCCGCATTTCATGTGTTTGATGGGTAAGTGGCCCTCTGAACACTGGCCATATTCTAGGGCTAAGGAAATATCACCACCACGACCATGACCACCACGACCCCTGCGGATGGTCGCCTCTGCCTGTCATTTTTTATGTGTTTTGCGTACACGGCCCTGTGGCAGCAGATAACTCTGGGTGGGCACTGGACGTTGACAGCAAGGCCTTAATGGATGAAAGCCCGTGCACTTTTCAGTAATACCCTTTATAACAGGGTACAAAAAAATTGCTGGTATTACCCTTCCACCATAGACTGTGGCTGGGCACTGGCACGACAGTTGGCACAAGGCTGTAATGGACGAAAGCCTGCAATATTATTAATCCCTACAATAGGGTAAAAAAAATCCCCTGGGGTTACAAAGTGCCACCAGATAAGTATGGTTGGGCACTGGGGCATGTGTGGCGCACACACAGTTTGGCACAAGGCTTTAATGGACGAAAAGCCCTGCAATATTTATTAATACCTACAATAGGTGAAAAATCCCCTGGGGTTACAAAGTGCCACCAGATAAGTATGGGTGGGCACTGGCGTGTGTGGCGCTTACACAGTTTGGCACAAGGCTCTGTAAGGGACTGAATGCCGTTGCAATATATATTTGTACCCTAAAATAGGGTGAAAAAATCCCCTGGGCTAGTACAAAGTGCACCAGAAGTATGGTGGGGCACTGGGCGTGGGTGGGCGCACACACAGTTTGCACAAGGCTGTAAGGGGACGGAAAGCCATGCAATATATATTTGTAACCCTAATGGGCTAGTAACAAAGTGCCACCAGATAGGAGCACTGGCAGTAGGCACTGTACAATATGTGGTCTTGCATTGATCACTGGTTCCTGCAGCAGCCCTGGCATGCCAGACAGCAGGCAACAGGGTAAAGAAACAAAAAAATGCCCTAAAGGGCTTTTGGGGTCTTTTCATCATGGACTCTGTTCTGACAAGCAGAGTAAGAGCAATGAGGAAGATAACACTGTAGACGCAATACTGCCTATCTAATAGTTCACTATGCGCGCAGCTCTCTATCTGACCTCGTCCTTCTCACATCAGCATGTGAAAATGGCGTCCTCTACTTGCTATGCTAATAGGGGGTGGGATGGTCCTGAGGTGGGGTGGGGGGTGCGATGGCTGGATTATGTCTGCTGACTGTGGCTCCCGGGTC
>CM070040.1:36753751-36770625 GCA_036250615.1 Ptychadena robeensis
GAGAGACTTGGGGGGTCAGAATTGGGAGACCTTGGGGGGGGTCAGATTGGGAAACTTTGGGGGGGTCAGCTCGGGAGGACCTTGGGGGGGTCAGATCGGAGAGACCAGGGGGGGAGTCAGGTGGGAAAAAGGAGGCGGTGGGGCTGGGCCGGGGGGAGGTTAAGATAGGGACTGGCGAGAAAGGGGGGGGTAAGATAGGAGACATGGGGGGTGTCGGGTGGGGTCAGCATCGGGAGAAATTGGGGGGGGGTGGGGGGGTCAGACGGGAATGAGAACCAATTGGGGGGGGGGGGTCACAGCATCGGAGGACCTTGGGGGGGTCAGATAGGGAGGACTGGGGGGGGGTCAATCGGGGGAGTGACCTGGGTTGGGGGGTAAGATAGGGGAGACATGGGGGGGGTCAAGATCGGGAGACCTTGGGGGGGGGAGGTCAGACGGGAGAGACCTGGGGGGGGGGTCAGATTGGGAAACTGGGGGGGGTCAGATCGGGAGACCTGGGGGGGTAAGATCGGGAGAAAGGGGGGGTCAGAAGCGGAGAGGACAGGGGGGGTGGGGGGTCAGAGCGGGAGACTGGGGGGGTCAGATCGGGAGGAGACCTTGGGGGTCATTAAACGGCCCCGAAACGACCAATACACTTTCAAGGAGGAAACCTGTTCATCTAGGAATGCTCGGACCACCTGACACCCATACTGTTGGAGCGAGGTAACCTTGTGGAAAAAAAGATGACGGAGACGAAAGAGAAACTCAGGGAAAGTGACAAACTAGAATTCAGAGATAGAGAGGGTCCAAGCTCTGACACCAACTTAGGAACACTTTCATCGTTGGGGTCATATGAAGGCGATGTATTAGCTGTGAAGATACGAGATGTGCAGCACCTGACACTCCGGAAGAGGATATGGAAACGCCTGGTGATGGAAGTGCTACACGGAGCGTGTGTTACCTTGTAGAGATAAGGTGGTGAAGAGAGAGGAGAAGAGGGGGGGGGGATGGGGGGGGGGGGGTAGTAGAAGCATCTCGAGGGGCGCGAATATATCACCCAACCACCAACTAGAAGAGGGGAGGAAGGACAAACCAACTGACGCACCAGAGGGCCCAGAGCGACAATCCAACACATGGCAGGCACATTGAAAACATTTATAAGTGGACAGAAACTTGTAAAATAACTCATGAAAGAAATAAAGTGACGGTATATTAAAACGGAGCGCCCATTGTTATTTTCTTTGTGACATTCCCAATAAGTTGATGTGTTACATGGCCCTCTTCATACTGGAAAAAAAGAAAAGATGGATTCAAAACGGGCCACCGCCCCCCCTCGAATCAAAATGGCCGCCTGGTCACGATCCATCTTGAAAAGTTGCCCACCTCAATATACTAATGTGCCACAAACAGGGAAGTTACTATCACCAACCATTTGCCTTTTATGAAGGTGAATCCATAGAAATGGGCACCGCCGACCGAGGCTGTATAATACGAAACTATTAAATACGAGAGCCGGGAAATGCCAAAATCAAACCTTGTTTAAGAAGATTTCCCAGAATCCTTTACAGCAGGGGGTCAAACCAAGCCCCTGGGTTCTCAGATCTGGCCGCAGTATAACTATCTTAAGAAAGTATAAAAAAAAAACCTGTATTTAACCTCCCTGGCGGGTCACGCTGAGGTCCAGATTTCGTGATAGTTGTTGCCTTTCAATGTCACTATGACGACGATGGGGGCGGTAAAGGCTCTGTGTGAATGCAGTCTGGATCAAAAGCTGCGGAACAAGAGAGCCAGCGGTTTGCGACTGATTCCGGGCACCGGGCGCCGTTGATTCACGATCAGACTGCGCCAGCAATTGATCGGGCAACGCTGGGGAGGTTACAACCAGCCATAGACGCTTGCTTGGCGGGCGTTTATCGAACAATCGGCCGCCCAGATGATGACATAACGTGTTATCTGATGGTCACCATGTGCTAGGCTTACAACTTTGTGGTTTTTCCAGATTTCCAATGATCAGGAAAATGCAGTTTTGCTTCCTTGTTACAGTAATGAGAAGCAGAATATATATAAGGACCCATTTTAGGTCTGCTGAAAGTTTGTGTATGAGGTGTGTGTGAGTGACATCTCTTGGGTTTAAGTTAAACAGGTCTGTTTTTTAATAGGATTATGTGAAGGAGTGATAATAAGTTTATTGGAAGAAAATTCAGATGATGAGAAAATTGAACCACCAGAGACATTTTGCTGGCTTTAGGTAGGGGATCATCCGACCCGGTAAGAAAACGGGAACCACAACTGAGCGACCCACTCTAGAGTAGTAGCAGTCGTAGATTCGGGGACAAGATTCAGCCAGCTAAGTTTGTTGAGCATGGGGAAGCGGGTAGTGTGCTGCTTTGCACTCCCACAAACCAAGCCATAGAAGGATCGTTCTGTGAGTAGCAGAAGGTGGAAATATGCGCCCACATACTCTGCATAGTGGGAACAGACAGAAGTAGACGGGGATATTATAGAGGGAGTATGGTCCAATTTCCCTGAACAAGGTATCATCACCAAAACTTGCTGGAGATGTAGAGACGGGTTAGGGGAACATTGCTGGAAGAAAGTAGAAGAAGGGTTGGGGGACATTGCTGGAGATGTTAGAGAAGGGTTGGGGGGACCGGGGAAATTGCTGGAGTGTTAGAGGACGGTTGGGGGACATTGCTGGAGTGTTAGAGGACGGGTTGGGGGCGACATGCTGAGAGATGTAGAGAAGGGTTGGGGGACATTGCTGGAGATGTTACTGAGAGGAAGGGTTTTTGGGGGAAGGGAACATTGCGGAATGGAGAGACAGGGTTGGGGGGACAGTGCTGAGGGAGATTGAGAGAAGGTTGGGGGGGGGGCATTGCTGGAGATGTAGAGAAGGGTTTGGGGGGGGGGGGGGGGGGAAGAGGACATTGCTGGAGATGTACCAGACACCAAGAGTGGTTGGGGGCATTGCTGGAGATGTAGAGAAGGGTTGGGGACATTGCTGGAGAGTAGAGAAGGGTTGGTGGGGGGGACATTGCTGGTGCGATGTAGCGAGAAGGGTTGGGCGGGGGGGGAAATTGCTGTGAGATGTAGAGAACGGTTGGGGGACATTGCTGGAGATGTAGAGAAGGTTGGGGGACATTGCTGGAGATGTTAGAGAAGGGGTTTGGGGGACATTGATGCGAGATGTAGAGAAGGGATGGGGGAAAATTGATGGGCAGATTGGTAGAAGGGTTGGGGGGAAATGCAGGGCAGATGTGGAGAAGGGTTGGGGGTGGGACAGTTGATGGGAGATGTAGAAGATAGAGAAGGGGTGGGGGGATCATGGATGGAGATGTAGGAGAAGGGTTGGGGGACATTGGCTGGAGATGGTAGATGAAGGGTGGGGGGGACATTGCTGGGGATGTTAGAGAAGGGTTGGGGGGAACATTCGCTGGAGATTGTAAGAGAAGGGTTGGGGGGAGATGCTGGAGAGTGATGTATTTTTGAGACGGGTTGCGGGGGAACATTGCTGGAGATGTAGAGATGCCGGTTCTGGGGGGGGACATTGCTGGAGATGTAGCTATCCGACGAAGGGTTTTGGGGGACAATGCTGGACGTAGAGAAGGGTGGGGGACATTGCCGGAGATGTAGAGAACGGTGTTGGGGGACATTGGCTGGAGATGTATGGAGGAAGAGTGTTTTTTTTTTTTGTACTTTTCGGGGGACATTGCGGAGATGTAGAGGAAGGGAGAGGAGAAGGGTTGGGGGGAAAGTGCTGGAGATGGAGAGATTTAGGGGTCCGGTAGACGATGCCTTGGGCCGAAATTGAGGGAGATGTTAGGAAGGGCTGGGGGGAGATTGCTGGAGATGTGAAAGAAAGGGTTGGGGGGGGACATTGCTGGAGATTGGAGAGAAGGGTTGGGGGGACCATTGCGGAGGGAGATGTTAGGAGAATTAGAGAACGGGTTGGTTTGCTTTTTTTTGGGATGGAAAAGGCTGGAGATGTAGAGAAGGGTTGGGAGGACACAGGGGAACATTGCTCGAGAGAGGTAGAGAGAAGGGTTGGGGGAACGGGAAAACAACATGCTGGAGATTGTAGAGAAGGTTGGGGGGGGACAGGTGGAGATGTAGAGAAGGGTTGGGGCGACAATGCTGGAGATGTGGAGAGAGGGTGGGGGCATTTGCATGGAGATGTAGAGGAAGGGGATGGGCGGCGGGGAAATGGAGGAGAGATGGAGAGAAAGAAGAAGGGGTGAGGGTTTGTATCCTCCCCTTGGGTAGATTTTTTTCTCAGCCCGATCTGAGTTACGAGATGGGCCGAAACTGTTCCTGCCGGAGAAAAGTTCGGCACGCGGAAAACGGCCCATGTTCGACGTTCGCATCGCCGGTCGGCACAGTACGGGTGTTCGAACCCGTTACTGTTCGCCGGCCAGAAGAAAGATGTTAAATTCTTCCTCCGGAAGGATCACACCTGTGTGATCCTGCCGGAGGAATGCATCTTTTACTACAAGACCGGCAGTGATTGAAGCCGCGTCTTGTAGTGAAAAGACCGGATCAGAACAGGATCACCACCACCCACAGTGACGTCAGTGAAGTCACATCCTGCGGCCGTAACCGGAACACTATGCGTTCCAGGTTTGAGGTGTCCGGATCCGGATGTGACGGTCACTGACCACGTATATACGGTTTTTTCCGATTCAAATTTCCTCGCATCAGAGGCGGGAGGGGTGAGGAGGGAATTGGAAGTGCGCGAACAGGGCGGACGGCGGACTTCTTGAAGTTCGCACCAGCATCAGTGAGAGGGGTGAAACAGGGGAGGGTTAGAGGGAAATACATAGTGGAGGGTGGGGGACATGTGCCTGGAGATGAGAGAGATGGGTTTGGGGGTGGGAAACATGGATGGAGATGTTGTAGGAGAAGGGGTTGGGGGGGAGGGACATGGCTGGGGAGAGGGAGCAAAGGGTGGGGGGGGTGGGGGGGGGGCATGGGGGGCACAATTGTGGAGATTTGGAGAGTAGAAAAGGTTGGGGGGGACAACATGGCTGGAGATGTAGAGAAGGGTTGGGGGGGGGTACACTGCTGGAGATTGTAGAGAAGGGGTTGGGGGGACATTGCTGGAGAGGTAGAGAGTAGGGGTTTGGGGGGGACGGGTGGGGGGGAGGGGACATTGCTGGAGAGTAGAGAAGGGTTGGGGGGAATTGCTGGAGAGTGCTAGAGAAGGATTGGGGGGACATGCTGGAATGGATTGTAGAGAAGGGGTTTGGGGGAATTGCTGGAGATGTAGAGAGGGTTGGCGGGGGGGGACATTGCTGGAGATGTCGAGAAGGGTTGGCGGGACAATTGCTGGTTGATTTGGGTTCTAGAGTAGGGTGGGGAAATTGATGGAGCTGTTAGAGAAGGGTTGGGGGGAACATTGCTGGAGATGAGGATGTAGGTAGAGAAGGAGGGGGCGGCTGAAAAGGATGAGAGATGTAGAGAGGGCTTCTGGGGAGCGAAATTGATGGAGGGTAGGAGAAGGGTTGTGGGGGGAAGGATGGGAGATGTTAGAGAAGGGTTGTGGGGGAGGGACATTGATGGTAGATGTAGAGATGCGGTGGGGAACAGTGCTGGAGATGTAGATTTCGACGCTTGATTTTTGTTTTAGCGAAGGGTTGGTTCGGGGGGAATTTGATGGGAGAGGTAGAGAAGGGTGTGGTTTTGTTGGGGGGGGGGGGGGGCATTGCTGGAGATGTAGAAACGAGGTTGGGGGACATTGCTGGAGATGTAGAGAAGGGTTGGGGGACAGTGCTGGGAGATGTAGTTAGAGAAGGGTGGGGGACATTGCTGGAGATGTAGACGAAGGATTTGGGGGGACATTGCTGGAGATGTAGAGAATGGGTGGGGGGGGAATTGCTGAGAGATGGAGAGAAGGATTGGGGGGAAATGGGACATTGATGGAGAGGTAGAAGAAGGGTTGGGGGAGGGGACGGAAACTGGATGGAGATGTTATGGAGAAGGGTTGGGGGGAGGGGACATTGATGGACGATGTAGAGAAGGGTTGGGGGGGGACATTGACTGCGAGATGTAGAGTAGAGGAAGGGTTGGGGGAGACATTGTGGAGATGTAGAGAAGGGGTGGGGCAGGGGTGGGATAATGATTGGGATGATTTTAGAGAAGGGGTTGGGGTTGGGGGGAAAGTGACTGGATGGAGTATGTAGGAGAAGGGTGGGACATTGCTGGAGATGTAGAGGAAGGGTTGGTGGGAAGATGAAGGGTTGGGGGAATTCGGGAGAGTAGAGACGGGTTTGGGGGGGGGAGGGGGACAACAGGGGACATTGCTGTGAGATGTATAAAGGGTTGGGGGGGGTGGGACTTTGCTGTGGAGATGTAGAGAGGTTGGGGGGGACATTGTGGAGATGTAGAGAAAAGGAGGGGGGCATTGCTGGAGATGTTTAGAGAAGGGTTGTGGGGGAGAGAGAGTGCAGGGAGATGTAGAGAAGGGTGGATAGGGGACAATTTGCTGGAGATGTAGAGAAGAGAAGGATTTGGGGGGGCAATTTGAGGGGAGGGGCAATTGTAGAGAAGGTCAGGGTTGGGGGAGGAGATGGGGATGATGGCTGGAGATGTCAAGAGAAGGGTTGGGGGGACAGTGAGGAGATGTAGAGAAGGGGTGGGGGGGACGGACTTGCTGGAGAGGTAGGAGATAAGAGAAGGATTGGGGGGAATTGCGGAGATTGTTAGAGATACCAGGGTTTGGGGGACATTGCTGCTGGAGATGTAGAGAAGGGTTGGGGGGACATGCTGGAGGATGTAGAGAAGGGCTGGGGGGACATTGCGTGGAAGATGTAGGAGGTCGGGGGGACAATGTGGAGATGTAGAGAAGGGTTGGGGGACATTGCTGGAGATGTTTAGAGAAGGGTTGGGGGACATTTGCTGGAGATTTGTAGAGAAGGGTGGGTGGGGAACTTGCGGGAGATGTAGAGAAGGTTGGGGGGGGGGACATACATTGCTGGAGATGTAGAGTGAAGGGTTGGGGGGGACATTTGATGGAGATTAGAGAAGGGTTGGGGGGAACATTGCTGGTGAGATGTGAGAAGGTTGGGGGGACATTGCTCCGTAAGATTGTAGAGATAGGGGTGGGGAACATTCGCTGGAGAGTAGAGAAGGTTTGGGAGCATTGATGGAGAGTAGAGAAGGGGGTTGGGGGGATAGTGCTGCGGAGTGTATAGAGAAGGGTTTGGGGGGGACATTCTTCTGCTGGAGTGGATAAAGGGTTGGTGTAACTTTGATGGAGCTGTAGGAGAAGGGTTGGGGGGAGGGGGGGGAGGGGAACCATTGCTGGAGACGTGTAGAGAAGGATTGGGGGGGCATTGCTGGAGATGTAGATGTTAGAGAGGGTGGGGGAGAGTGCCGGAGATGTTAGAGAAGGCGTTGGGGGGACATTGCTGGAGATTGTAAGAGAAGGGGTTGGGGGGAGACTTGCTGGAGATGTAGAGAAGGATGGGGGGGGCCATTGCTGGAGATGTTGTAGAGACCAGGGTTGGGGGACATTGCTGGAGATGTAGAGAAGGGTTGGGGGGAAATTGGCTGGAGAGGTAGAGAGGGTTGGGGGGACATTGCTGGAGATTTTGTTAGAAGAAGGGTTGGGGGGGAAATTGCTGGAGATGTAGAGAAGGGTTTGGGGACATTGCTGAGAGATGTAGAGAAAGGGTTGGGGCGGGGGGGACATTGCTGGGAGATGTAAGAGAAGGGTGGGGTGGAAATTGTGGAGTGTAGAGAAGAGAGTTGGGGGGGGGGGGGGGGACGGACATTGTGGAGATGTGAGAAGGGTTGGGGGGGGGACATGCTGGACGATGTAGGAGAAGGGTTGGGGGGACATGGAACATTGCTGGAGATGTAGAGACGGGTGTGGGGGGACATTTGCTGTGGAGATGTAGAGAGAAGGGTCCTGGGGGGACATGCTGGAGACTGTAGAGAAGGGTTCTGGGGGGACATTGCTGGAGATGTAGAGACGGGTTGGGGGGGGGGGACATTGCTGGAGATGTAGAGAAGGGTTGGGGGGGACACTTGCTGGAGAGTAGAGAAGGTTGGGGGGACATTGCTGGAGATGTAGCGAAGAAGGGTTGGGGGGGACGGGACATTGCTGGAGATGTAGAGAAGGGTTGGGGGGTGGTGGGGGGTTAGGTGGTGGGTTGGATTACACTCCAAAAAAGAAAGTTATGTCTCTATAATAAATAGTTTTTTCACATAATTTAAGTTCAAAGTCAAGTAAAAATTTGAAATTTGGAATTTCGACTTTAATTTGAACTTAATTTTATGCTAAAAACTACATTTGTGCTGAGCAAAACTCTTGTTTTCCAAATGTTCCTTCCAACCCTATCTACATCTTTTGGTTGATATACCCATTTTTCAGGGGGCTTGCAATAGCTCACAAAGTTAGCACGTCGAAAAAATTCGACCATTTCTGCAGCATGTGAATATGCGCCCACATACTCTGCATGTGGAGAGACCGCCCTGTACCCACTGTTTTCAGCGAACCTCCATTGATAATGGAGGTGTGAACTCCAACCTTTTTAAAGTCGTACGGTGGAGCCACAACACCAATGAAAAAGTTTTGGATTATGGGTGGGTTTTTTTTGGTGGACGATCCCATTGTCAAAATCAAACCCACCAGACTTCACCTAAAAATAAGCTATCTACCCTCGTACTGCCTCCCGGCCTTTTAAAGAAAATAAAATCCCTTGACAGCCACATTTTCCCGCCTCCTCATAACCAGCATCGACAACATGAGGGAAAGCCAATAATCGCGCCGCAGCGCCCGCGGGCCGACGGGTTGTGTTGCATGATTTATTTATAAAGAGATTTGAAATTTCCTCATTAGATTTTCGATTTGACAATTTTCCAGAGTCTCCAAAAATAATCGTTCCTGAGATTCGAGGAGATGAGTGAGGAGAGGAGCAGAAGGCGAAGGAGGGATGCAAAGAAGGAGAAGGGTAAGGGAGAGAGGAGGAAGAAGGCGAGGAGGAAGGATGGAGGAGGAGATGAGGATAGAAGGAAGAGGAGGGAGGAAAGGAGGAGAAGGTAAGGAGTAGATGGAGGAGAAGGCGAGGAGGCAGAAAGGTTAAGGAAGGAGACTGAGGGAGAAGGAGAGGAAGGAGAGAGGAGGAGATGAGGAGAAGACGAGGAGGAGGATGCCAAGAAGGAGAAGAAGGGTAAGGGAGGAGAATGAGGAGTGAGAAGGCGAGGAGGAGGGGAGGAGAGAGCGGAGGAGATGAGGAGGAGAAGACGAGGAGGAGGCGCGGAGGAGAGCTGAGGAGAAGGCGAGGAGGGGGATGCAAGGAGGAGAAGGCGAGGAGAAGGTTAAGAGGGGGGGGGAGATAAGGAGAAGCCGAGGAGGACGAGGCGAGAGGGAGAGGAGGATAGAGAGGGAAGGGCAAGGAGAAGGCCAACAAGGAGAAGACGAGGAAGGAGGAGAAGGCAGAGGAGGAGTGGAGATGAGGAGGAAGACGAGGAGGATGAAGGCGCGGAGGAGATGCGGAGAAGGCAAGGAGGAGATGAGGAGAAGGCGAGGAGGAGGCAAGGAGGAGAAGTATAAGGAGGAGATGAGAACGAAGGCTGAGGAGAAGGCAAGGAGGAGGCGATGAGAAAGTAAGCGAAGGAGATGAGGAGAAGGCAATAAGGAGGACGATGAGGAGAAGAACGAGGAGCGATGAAAGGAGGGGAGACTGGAGAGGGAGAAAGAACTGAAGGTAAGGTAGTGAGTTAACTGAGTAGAATAGGAACCAAAGGAGGAAGAGGAGGAGACAGGGGAAACAGAGGAGAACTAAGAAGAGGAGCGTATGCGGAGATAGGCAGTAGCCTGAGACAGGAAAGGAGGACCAGAACGGAGAGAGAGAAGGACTAGGAGAATGGGTAAGGCGAGCAAGAGGCGCTAGGTAGAAGAAGACGGACGGGAAGGAGAGGACCGAAGGAAAGGAGAGAGGACGGAGGAGGAGAATGGACTGGAGGAGGAGTTGGAGAAGGAGAAACGAGAGGAGGAGAAGAAGACGAGGCGATGAGGAGAAGAATAAAGGAGGAGAGACTAGATGAGGAGCAAGGAAAGGAGGATGAAGGTAAGGAGGAGAAAGGAGATGATGGAGAAGGAAAGAGAAGGCGAAAGGCAAGGAGGAGGAAAGGAGAGGCAAGGAGGAGAAGGTAAGGAGGAAGATTGAGGAGAAGGAAAGGAGAAGGAATGGGGAGATGAGGAGAGGGTAATGAGGATGGAGGAGGAGGGAGAGGACGGAGAAGGTGAAGGAGGGGTGAGGAGGAGATAAGGAGGAAGCAAGGAGAAGATGGAGAATGGCGAGGGGAGATGAGGAGGAGAAGGGAGATGAGGAGGAGGCGAGGAGAAGGTAAGGAGAGATGAGGAGAAGGCGAGGGGAGACGAGGAGGGGGAGATGAGGAGAGGGAGGAGAGGAGATGAGAAGAAGGCGAAGGAGAGATGAGGAGAAGGTAAGGAGGAGGTGAGGAGGAGAAGGATAAGGAAGAAGGCAATGAGGAGTGAGGAGGAAGGCAAAGGAGAATATGAGGAGCAGATGCGGAGAGTAGGAGGATGGTGAGAGGAGATAAGGAGAAGGCAGAAGGCACAAACAATGAGGAGATGAGGAGGAGGCGAGAGCAGATGAGGAGGAGCGCGAGGGAGGAGATGAGGGAGGGCAGCGGAAAGGAGATATATGAGGAGAAGGAGAGGAGAAGATGAGGAGGAGGCGAGGAGGAGATGAGGAGGAGGCGAGGAGGAGGCGAGGAGGAGGCGAGGAGGAGATGAGGAGGAGGCGAGGAGAAGACTTTATTTTTGGATTATCCCACAAGTACGGAGTATGAAGATTTGTATTCTATATCTGGATGTAACGGTGGCTGCCGTGCGCCGCTGTCCCCCTACTTGCCTTTCTGGGCACAGTGTTCATTGATGATTGTTGTGCTGGCATCTGGTCACAGCATGCTGTTGGTTTCTGCAGCACTTCCTAAAAGACCAGCGTGTGTCACTTCCTGGGATTTCAAGGTTTGGTCATGTGTCCTGGCTGACCAATCATGGTCCTCCTGCATGTATATAAAGGATCCAGTCCTTCCCACTATGCCTCAGTGTCCAACGTCTCTGTGTTCTGCTAAGATGTGTGATTGCTATCTGTGTTCCTGATTCATGTCTGTGTTCTGAGGCTCTGCTACCTGTTTAACCTTTGCCTGCCTGCCTAGACTTGCCAACCTGCCAACCTGCACTGCCTGAGCTCTGCCCCCTGCCCTGATCCTTTGCCTGCCTAATGACACCATTGCCTCAACCTGTACAAAGGATTGTCTCATAGTCCCATGTAAAGTGCCCAACAATATACAAAAAAACAAAAATATTCCTACGTCCCTTCTCCTTCACAATAGTTTTTTTTATTTTTTATTTTTATTGAAGTTTTTCAAACAAATAACAAAAGAAGTGATACAGCAATAAAAAGTCAATTAAATGAACAGAGAAAGACGGCGCAGCGTCTCAACTGATGATACATAAACTACTGCAGCACTCAATTATAACAAACAAAAACACAACAGGCAAAAATATACCACACTGAAAACCAGGTAAGGGAAGCAATGAATAAGAACAAACAGATAAAACACATAAACCAGTAACAAAACCAATAAAAACATAGCTGTTCAACTACCTAACCCAAAAGATCTAAGCTGGGAAGCAGACTGCTGGGAAGCACCTCCACTGAAAGCCACCAGGCCTCCACTGTCCCTGAGAGAAGAAGGGAGGGGGGATAAGAAGAAAGGCCCACTAATCGCCCCAACCGGGAGCCCTTAGATTGCCCAAGGTATTGCGCAAATCCTGTACCGCATACCATGAAGAGTACCGATGCCTATGCATTAGGTGGGCAAGTTCCTGATGTGGCAAAACTTTGCTAATATATTTACACCAACGTCTGAAAAATTGCGTCACCAACTTATCCGGGGCCGAATCGGCCATCAGGCGTTCCAATGAAAACAAATCCCTAAGGGAGCGTTGAAGCAGGGGCAAGGAGGGCGGGGGAGGGGTATAACCACAGCTGCATAATACAACGGCGAGCAGTAAGAAAACACAATTGTGCCCAATGGGACAGGGAAGAAGGAATGCCAGTTTGTATGGAATTATCCAGGAACCCAAATAACAAGAGAAGCGGGTCCAGGGACACACATTCCCCAGTGATAAGATTAATATAGGCAATAACCTCCTCCCAAAAGGCAGTGACTGCCGGACAAGACCATAAACAATGAGCGTCAGGAGCCTTGAACAAACCGCAGGTACCTGAGGAAGTTATGTGCGGCAGCATTGAATTAGTAATAGGGTAAAATCCCAGGTATGCCCGGTGCATTATTTTAAACTGAGTCTCCCGCCACTGTTCACTGACAATAAGTCGACAGACAGAGGAGTAACCTCGTAGTATCATGTCAGGGAGGTCAGGAATGTGAAAGTCCTTGGTCCAGTTGGTCAAGTATTGGCATCCGTACTTATCAATGGTCGCCTGAAGCAAGAATCGGTAGAGATGGGACAGGGAAGTCTTTGATTGTCGGAGATAAGAGTCGAAGGGATGGGCCTGAAATACTCGAGCCGGGGTCAGGTCCAGAGACCTCCAAAAACGAAGGATCTGCCCATAATAGAAAACGTGCGCATCCGGGAGTGAACATTTCTCAGCTAACTGGGGGAAAGTAAGAAGCGTGTGCAGCGATTTATGAAAAAATTGTGCAACCATGGTGAGGCCTTTCCCTTCCCACAACCTGTACGCCTCCGATTCGCAGCAGTGAGGCATGGTAGGATTCCCCAAAAGCGGGAGATACCTAGACGCCCAGAACGACAAGCCAAGATGTTTCCTAGCCTCCCTCCAAGCGACCACTGTGTCCCTAAACAGTATAGAGGTCTTCGGGGGGGGGGGGGGGGGGAGCCGAGCAGGCGGGCAATGCAACAAAGCAGCCAAAGACCACGGGGCCGCAATGGCCCGTTCCATGGCGACATTCGAAAAGGAAGAGGTACCCCGTATCCAATCTATGGCATGGCGTAAGAGACTAGCAACATTATACAGGCGTATGTCCGGCAGGCCTAGCCCCCCATAGGTAAAATCAGCTTCCGGTAAGCTATTCTAGCCCTCTTTTTACCCCATAAAAAACGTATGAAGGCACTCTGTAGTCGTCTGATGTCCACATGCTTCAACAGCAATGGCAGTGTCTGCATCGGATAGAGAAGTCGGGGAAAACAGGACATTTTGAGCAGATGCGCCCTGCCAAACAGGGACAAAGGGAGGGAGAACCACATGTCAAGTTGTTTACACATACTATCTACAAGGGGCGAGTAATTAAGGGCATAGAGTGAGGAGGGAGACATCCCAACCTTAATGCCCAAGTAGGTGATATAAGACCTGGAAATAGCAAAAGGAGACACTTCAGACCACGGGCCTAGGGGGCATGAGGTCAATGGCAAAATTTCACTCTTGGAGTAATTGATGCGAAGGCCGGAAAAAGAACTAAAGGTGGCAAGGGCGTCCAGCAGGGCAGGTATGTCATGTGATGGGTTGGCAGTCCTTCACAATAGTGAAGAGGTAGGTCTAGGTATTTTTCAGGCAGTGATAACAATGTTAACATAAAATAAACCAAGTATAGAAATTGTAGTATTTAATGGAGACCAATGTCCAACTGATTCCCATTTATGTTAAATCATTGGAAGTAGTACATTTGCATCTCGACACGTTTCGCGAACCATTCACTTCCTCGGGAGATGAATGCAATAATTCAAATATCTGGGGGGTGAGGAGAGGAGTGATTTATTAGACCCTGGGTGTGGGGCATGTTCTTCATGAAGATCCAACCTTCCTGCACACCATACATTCCACACAGGAGAGACGCTGTATTCCTGCCCAGGGTGTAGGACATGTTCTTCATGGACCCTAGGGGCTATTGCCTCATCCCTTGGTCCTGCATCCCTTGGTCCTGGTTATGACCCGGCCTGTGATGACGCCTGTGTCTCTGGGACCTTTCCCTGGTGTACCTACCCTATCTCAAGAGGTAGCAACCTGGTCTATCCCCACCATCAGGGGTATTGTGAAGAAGGAGTGGGTTCATTCACTGACAATGACCTCAGAGGAGGTAGGACTCTTGGCACAGTGGGTCCACACTCACTGGTTCATGACACTGGAAAGGTCTAGTAACTCCTTGAATGGTCAGTAGTGGTTGGAGAAATGAACCCTCATTCCCTACATTTTATTTATATTTGTTAAATTCCCCCAAATGTTGTCACCAATCAGCTGAATGGCATGCTGACACTTCATCTCTGATAATACTTCTGGAGAGCAGCTTGTATCTCATGTTAGTAAATGTAAGAAGAAAGCAGACGCCTGGTGCCGGGAGGAAGGGGAAGCAGCCGCCGTCTCTGTTATGAAGCAGAAAGTGAACTCGTCTTGTAATGTTCTATCCGGAGAGATGCAACATGTGTTCAGTCTGCAGCCTGCTGAGGACGTAATGTCCGCCCCGGCTGTCTCGTCAGCTGCTGCGCTCCTCTTCTCATCGACATTCAGAGGAAGAATGTTCTAGATCATCATCCGTCACATACTAACCGCTCTGCAGAGGAAGACAACTCGGCGCCTAATGACCACCAATCTATGAGCGCCATGCCGGGCCTGCGGAGGGTTTAACAAGATGCTCTCTACCCTCAGATAAATGAGGAAAGTATCAGGAAACTTTGGTAGAAGAAGAATGCTGGTGTTGGATACAGGTTTGGGGCCCAGTGTTACCCAGAATAATCATACTTCCATGGATAGGGCTGCAATGGCTGCCAGGCGTCGCCGAGGATTACACAAGTCTGTAGGTTCCAGTCACTCCCCTGCCTGAAGGAGATGGTGGAGCCACCCTGATGAAACAGGGGGCGTCACTTCCGCTGCCGGGTTTTAACCCCACGCGGCTCCGCCTCCGACTGCCACATCACTTCCGGTCCGGTCCCGATGATGTCACGGCGTTCTTGACACCGTTCCTCCTCTACATCCCACCCCAGTCAGGCACCCCTGCGCTTAGGTGCCCTGACTAGGGGTGTTGATTCATAACTGTTCAGTTTTATTTAGAAAGAAGAGCGGCCTTTGAGGGTTCACACCGCACTGCAGTGCAGCAGCGGCAAATAAAGGTTTAAACAATCCAGTTCGCAGTCCTTGGGCACAACAGTAAACTGTCCCCAAGGGCATCTAGGGGGGCCTCCCATATTCCACTCTGCAGCCATCTCCCACTCCTGGGCTCTCACTGAACCCTGTGGGAGCTCTACCCCACTTTTCCCTGGCACAGTTGTGACCAAAAGGCAATCGACACAGTTCTGTACTCCGGACACAGGTTGTTCGGCTCAGGAACCACCCGTACGCTCCCTGCTGCTGAGTCCGGGAGACTGGGAACAGACACGCACGCTGTCCTCCTCCTCTCTATCCAGGTCAACTAGCGCTACATTCTCGGCCTGTAGTGCCTGGGGAGAGGTCCCCATTACACTATGATAACAAAAGGGTATATAACGCTGTATCTGACAATGACGCAGTACATTCCTTATGAGATGACGTGTCCTGGGGTATCAGACCCTGAGCAGGACATCACTGTGCTCCTGGTCTGAGGTGGAACCTGGAGGGATCAGATGGATCAGGACGTCCCAGAGATGTTCTATTGGCTTTAGATTCGGTGAGTGTGGATACCAGTCAATGGTACTAATTCCTCCAGCTCCTGGGAACTGCCTGCATCCTCTTGTTACATGACTCCGATAATTATCATTTAAGTATTTAATCACCAAACCTAATGGCAGTCAGTGTTCCATGGTCCATGGCCTATCCTGTACAGATCTGTCATTCCCTCCGACTATTAAGGTGGTGACGTCTCTCTTTTCGTCTGCCAATGGAGGCGATGTCAATGGAGGCGATGTCAATGGAGGCGATGCCAATGGAGGGGATGTCAATGGAGGGGATGCCAATGGCGGGGATGCCAATGGTGCTGCGTCATCATAGGGAGGGACAATGCTGGACACCCAAAATGAAATGATTACAAGAACGATTTTTTTTGTTTCTATCGGGAGGTTTGACAGTGAGGAACATGGAGCCCAATCAGTGAGGTCAGTACTGGTACTGCTCTTCAGTATCTGGAGTGAGCTTCCCATCTTCAGCCCCCTATGATGAGGTCATGTGATTCGGCGTGTTTATTGCGTGACTCCATGTCCAGTGATCCACTGCTGAGGATACTGAGGAGGGGGGCTGGAAATTAGGAGGTCGGTCCAGTGTAAAAGTTTAGAGGATCAGGTTTGCCTAGTTGATGAGTTGGTCTATATTGGGGGATGTTCCTCCTTTCCTAACAGACTTCAGATGGTGGAAAGATGTTCCGGGTTTTCTCAGTTTTCTTTATCGGAAATTTCCAGATACAAATATTTACTCCACAAATAATGAGAGCGACGTAATATCGGCGACACCATACCGTTACCGAATACCATTCCAACAGAACATTCTCTGGTGTCATACAGACAACGTGACCATTTATCTATGAAGTCACCTGTCCAGGAGATCCCACCTCTGCTTTCATGTTCGGGTTTCCTCTGTAAACAACGCCGCGGCGCAGCCTCCGCCGACCAGTGCGACGTCTCTCTAACCTCTCATTGACTTTGGCTTCTAAAATCAATTTCCTTTATTAGCTGATGAATCTCTTCAAAGTCTTTCTGCTCAGAATCCGAGCAAGCAGCGAAGTGTTCCAGCGCAGTGATTTACCAGCCGCTCAACAACAGAGAGGATCAGGAGCAAGGTCACCAGGTGTGAGAACTTAGAGATCGAGATCAGGAAACTTTACAATGACTGGAGGGGAGAGGATACGAGGAAGGAGCGGACAGAAAAAGGGAGAAGAGAAAGAAAGAAAGAGAGAGAAGAGTAGGAGAGGGAGAGAGA
>CM070040.1:36816061-36834133 GCA_036250615.1 Ptychadena robeensis
TCAAGTTGATCACAGTCATGACTCTAGTTGGCTAAACGAAGATAACAGGCCCTTGTGGAGAGATCACATTTTTAAAACATCAAGACGGTCAAAAAGAGGAAAACAGGTTTCATGCAGAAGTACACAGAATGTACTGTTTGTAATACTTGTTTTTAGGTTCATATACACCTTACAACAATGAACTACTGACTAATATCCATTTCTAACATCTGACTTATGTGAATTAAAAATGGGAAACTACATAATAAACAGACACTTAAAATATTGACACTTAATATAAAAATGGAAGTTAATTTGGTTGAGTGTTTCATATAGTATCTAGTAATGGAATAGGCTGCATTCTCATAAATATGAAAGGTCTTGTGATGTAACTTTTCTCTAGAGTAGAGATGGTCGAATTTTTTTTCAAAAATTCGACCATTTTGCCGGTTTCGACTTAATTGCAAAGCCCCTGAGCATGTTATCATCACCAAACTTGCTACAGATGTAGAGAAGGGTTGGGGGTATACTCCAAAAAAGAAAGTACGTCTCTATCACAAATAGTTTTTTCACAAATTAAGTTCAAAGTCAAGTAAAAATTTCGAAAATCGGAATTTCGACTTTAAATTTGAACTTAATTTATGCAAAAAGTACATGTGCTAGAGCAAACCTTTTTTTTTTCAAATGTTCCTCCAACCCTTCTCTACATCTCCAGCAATTTTGGTGAGGATACCATGTTCAGGGGCTTTGCAATCAGCTCACAAAATTAGCAAGTCAAAAAATTCGACCATCTCTACTCTAGAGATTGGATAGGCTGTGTTTTCATGGATATGAAGGGTCTTGTGGTGTCCCTTGTCTCTAGAGATTGGATAGGTTGTGTTAAGTAAAAATCTAACTACCGTCTTTTCAGGTACTATTCACACTTACTTATAGTAGGCAAGCCATCAGTCGAATATTTGTTTTCATATATAATAATAAAATATCCCCCGTATCATGTTTCATTTGACATACAATGTGTTCGTCAGGACCATACTTTATGAAGGAAATCATTAACCCAACATTTGTAAATGTCAGCATTTGAAAAGTCATTGACCAATCTTAAATGTACAATAAAAATGTTGTTTTATTGACAAAACATAAGTGTAATGTCAATAAACAAGCAACATGTTAAGTGAACAAAATACAATATATTAATGCTCTAACTTTTTTTCCAGAGCTTTCTTGACATATGGGAAAAGCTAGAATGAAGGGCAAAGATGTTTGTTTTCATTGATCTAAACAGATTTCTTCTGCACATCACTTTCCATATTCTTATGTCTTGACAGCAACTTTGCATTGAAACTATACTTAATACGTAATTTTCAAATAATTCAAATGTATTGGAAAAAATACACGCTCTAGATATTGAATATTTGTTATTATTACGAAATGTGTCATATATTATAGTCTGAAGTTAAAGTGGTATTCCAGATAACCAAGGTTGGAAAAAAGTAGTGTTACCACAGAGAAAGTGAGAGCCATCATTATATGGAAGAACATAGTTTCAAACAATTTCGCAAATAAAACAATTCCTCTGTATTTCCTCTGTGTATTTAGCTTTTCATCTAAAATTCTACTTCAAGCTTTTTTTACCAGTTGTTTATCCAGTTACAATTAGTGTACCAATCTATTTTTGTCTGTGGTGTTTATAATCTGGTATTGATATATTTAATATACAGAAAGCCTTATGTAAATCCACTTCACAAACTTATTGACATTTAAATAAGTCCCACCTCCTTCCACTTCCAAAGCAAGCTTCCATAATCCATCCTTTGAATTGAAAATAGTATATTCGGAGCTGTACTATCTGGCCAGTCTAAAACGTATAGGTGTTACAAAGGTGGGGTCTCATCCCTGCCTTTCTTTTGTCCTGACCATCCGAAAATTATTTCTGGGGATGTAAATTTAATGAATGTCCACATGGAGAGGTAGCAATTTATACAGGATTCTCTATGATAAGAAGAAAGGATGAATTGGGGAGAAAGAGAGCGGTGCACCACCCATGGTTGCCTTTAGTGCACTTTACCTGCCAAGTAGATTGTAATGTTTGTCAAAACGTGATTAAGAAACTTGTTACTAAACCCACTATTACATGATAGGTGTAAGGAGTCTTAACCTCCTGGGCTGTATGGGCATTTCAAAATGTCTGTTTTGAAAGTGGTATGAGAAATATAAACAGATTAAATGTATAAATCTGTTCATATTTACCCCACCCTCCTGCACATCCATGGCATCATCATCGACCCTGGGGATATGAAGATTAGAGACCCCTATGCCTATTTTACAGTGCTGGAATATGGCGTTGGAAGCCCTCCCTGACTTCATGATTGACGCCAGGGAGTTGGCACCAGTGAGGGGGGCAAGGTGTGCTTGCCTGGAGCAGGCAAGCTACTCTGAGGCCCTATGGTTGAAAAAGAGCCTACGCTCGAAACACATCCCATTGTTCCTGTTGAGCCCTCCAGCATCTGTAAGCAGGAAGTGATCTAATCTCTAACCAGGAAGTGAGGTCATCCTGGAAAACACATGGCCCTGAGAGATCAATCCTTGTAAACTTCCTTTAATGTGTTATACAGTGGCTTGCAAAAGTATTCTGCCCCCTTGAAATTTTCCACATTTTGTCACATTACAGACACAAACATGAATCAATTTTTTGGGAATTCCGCGTGAAAGACCAATAAAAAGTGGTGTACACGTGAGAAGTGGTCATACATGATTCCAATTTTATTTTACTGATAAATAACTGCGTGAGGTGTGCGTAATTATTTAACCCCCTTTGGTCTGAGTGCAGTCAGTTGCCCATAGACATTGCCTGATGAGTGCTAATGACTAAATAGAGTGCACCTGTGTGTAATCTAATGTCAGTACAAATACAGCTGCTCTGTGATGGCCTCAGAGATTGTCTAAGAGAATATTGGGAGCAACAACACCATGAAGTCCAAAGAACACACCAGACAGGTTAGGGCTAAAGTTATTGACCAAAATGCAAAACGCTATGTGTGGTGGAAAACTAACACTGCACATCGCGCTGAACACACCATCCTTGGAAGATGGATGGAGCCAAATACAGGGCAATCTTGAAAGAAAACCTCTTGGAGTCTGCAAAAGACTTGAGACTGGGGCGGAGGTTCACCTTCCAGCAGGACAACAACACTAAACATAAAGCCAGTAGAGATGGTTCGACTTGCTAACTTTGTGAGCTGATTGCAAAGCCCCTGAAAATGGTATCATCACCAAAATTGCTGGAGATGTAGAGAAGAGTTGGGGGAACATTTAAAAGAAAAAAGTGTGGCTCTAGCACATGTCGTTTTTGCATAAATTAAGTTAAAATTTAAAGTCGAAATTCCGATTTTCGAAATTTTTACTTGACTTTGAACTTAATTTGTGAAAAGACTATTTGTGTTAGAGACATACTTTCTTTTTGGAGTATACCCCCAACCCTTCTCTACATCTCCAGGTGATGATACCATGTTCAGGGGCTTTGCACTTAAGTCGAAACCATCGAAATGATCTCTAAAAGCCAGGGCAACAATGGAATAGTTTAAAACAAAACTTATCCATGTGTTAGAATGGCCCAGTCAAAGTCCAGATCTAAATCCAATTGAGAATCTGTGGCAAGATCTGAAAACTGCTGTTCACAAAAGCTGTCCATCTAATCTGACTGAGCTGGAGCTGTTTTGCAAAGAAGAATGGGCAAGGATGTCAGTCTCTAGATGTGCAAAGCTGGTAGAGACATACCCTAAAAGACTGGCAGCTGTAATTGCAGCAAAAGGTGATTCTACAAAGTATTGACTCAGGGGGCTGAATAATTACGCACACCCCACTTTGCAGTTATTTATTTGTAAAAAATGTTTGGAATCATGTATGATTTGTGTTCCACTTCTCACGTGTACATCACTTTGTATTGGTCTTTCAAGCTGATTCATGTTTGTGGCTGTAATGTGACAAAATGTGGAAAAGTTCAAGCCACTGTATCTGTGTTTAAATTTAAGGGTAAAGCCACCATTCTTATTCAGGCCTATTTGATGCTAATAATTTTAAGATCATTGACATCATTGGCTCTTTTTTCGATTATCTATGAATGTAACTAAATATAAATGTGTTAGAAACATTTATATCTTTGTTCAGTTAAAGTAGCTTCATGGTATTCTAAAAAAAAATACTGTGTCATTGGATGTTAATAAAGGTTTTAATAACCCAATGGCTAGACTTGCTTTTCAAATAAGGAGCTGTGACCTTTAAATAAATTAAATACTCAGTTGTTTTATCTCTCACTCTCATAGTTCTCCATACTTTGCATATAAAGTGAAGGTTTTATTTTCAGAAATTATGTACACAGCTCCAGAACAAAGGACAGAGAAATAAAAAGTAGAAATTACAACTCGAGATAGGACTAAGATACTATCAGATATATTGTTATTCTTTGTTGATGCAGATCATCCTGCTATTTCTCAGTAGCTTCAAAATAATAAAATAAAATTTATAGGCAAACACCATTTAAGTGCAAGTGACCATGATTTTGAAAGGGTTTTTTTTCTTTATGGTATTTATTTTATAAAGTGAAATTTGTTTGATGCAACTGTAAAAACAAATTCTATAAAGTGTGTTGTGTAACAAATATTCAACATTTTTTATTTTATTTTTTTGAATAAACTTTTTATTGAAAAATTTTCAGTTACAGAAAACAAAAGGCCGTACACCGAGTGGAGTCTTGAAGATTTTCTGTCCCACTGTGTAATTGTTTTTTAAGATTAATGTTTTTTTTTAGCTGTGCATTCAGCGTTTGCATGAAGTTTCACTAGAAGGTGAGCAGCTTGTAAGAAAATGAAGTCAGATGTAAATATCAGCTTGAAGCCTCCCATCTGTTTGGCCCAAACCAAAATTTACAATCCAGTATAAGGAAAATCAGGCCAATTAACAAGAAAATCACAATTCAACAGGTAGTTGACCAATTTATTGCATGGCCATTTGCCACTTCAATAGGGCACCATATTCTTTAACACATTTTACAGCTGCTTCTAAATCTTAGTATTCTTTATCTAACGGAATTATTTGTATATGAAAAAGGTGTCGTTTAAAGTCAGATTGTGTTGGAATAAAGCCCTATCGATAAATAAATAAAAATTAATACAGGGGTTGTCCAATTGTGAATTAATTAGCATTATGGACGTCCCATGCTAATAAAGCTATTAAAACAAATACAGATGTGTAAACATTAACAACTAACTAAATGATTTCATACAAACTGTTTTTCATGTTTGATTTGGAATATAAATTGTACTTTCGTCTCATGCATCCGAGTGGAACTGAAATAAATAAAACATTAAACACATGCTATTTTCAATTACCACTGAATAGTCAAGGTGGATTATAATCTGCAATAGTAAGCAAAGCAACTGGACTTTCTTAAGTTTTCTTACAGATTCCTAAATAATGTGGAGTATCTAAGGGCTTTTAATTACAATGAAATCCAGACCAAATGACTACTGCAAGTCCTTCAGAAAATTATTCAAGTCCTGTTGACTTAATTGATTATTAACAAAAAAGCAAAACTGTGTTTCCATTAGTGAGTGCGCGCGACCCCCCCCCCCGGATTTTGCGTCTCGCGAACCGCAGCGACACGAAACTTCCTCAAAAGTTCGCGAACCCGAGAACCCGCCATAGACTTCAATGGGGAGGGGCATTTTAAAAAACAAAGGGACCCCTTTCTGGCCACAATAGGTGGGAAAGTTGTTTCAAGGGGTTCAAACACATGGACAATTGACATGACAGCGGGGAATCCATGGCAAAAAGCCCCAAGAAATGTTGTTTTTCTACACTATTAAATCGCCTCACGACAAGGATTTCTGTCAATGATAGTCAATGGGATTAAGCTGCAGAGCAGCGTGCCCGTGTCACCTTGCCCGTTGTAACTTTTGTGTGCCCGTGCACACCTTTGAACGTGTCTGTCCACTTGCCGTGTCACCCTTGTCTTGCCAGTTGTCACACTTTGCAAGTGCTTTGTAAACGTTGTTGCCCGGGTCACCTTTGCCGTGTCACCTTTGCCAGTTGTACCTTTGTTGCCGTTGTAACTGTGTGCCCGTGTCACCGTTGTTTGACCGTGTCACTTGTTTTTGCCGTGTGTCACTTTGCAATCCAAAGTAATGTTTTTTTTGGCCGTCCCCATCCAAAGTTTTTAATGTGCGGCAGATTTTGGATGGGGACTGTTCACACATACTTTGGATGGGGCTGTCACAAATTACTTTCCCCCCTTGGATGGGGACTGTCACACATACTTTGGATGGGGTTGCCACCATTACTTTGGGATGGGGGACGTCACACATTACTTTGGATGGGGACTGTCACACATTTATTTGGACTAGGTGGTGGATGGTCAGTGGGAGGACATGGTGGGGACCGGTCAGTATGGTCCGACATGGTGGTGATGGTCAGTGTGGAGGGACACTGGTGGACATGGTCAGTCAGTATGGCCGGACATGGTGGTGATTGGTTCAGTGTGGAGGACCACTGGTGGGTGATGGTCAGTATGGCCGACACTGGTGGTGATGAGGTCAGTGTGGAGGGACCCACTGGGGACATGGTCAGTTGGCCGAACTGGTGTGATGGTAAGTATGGAGGACACTGGTGGGAGATGGATATTCCCCATGTATGGATGGGATGGATTGGATGGGTAGTCAGTGGAAGACTGCACGAAGACACTGAACACTGCCTAGCTAATGGTTGCACTATGCAGCAGCAGCAGCAGCAGCAAGCAGAAGCTCTGTTCTAACTCTTCCAGCAACATGTGGAAATGCGTCTCCTTTGCTATGCGATAGAGGGGGGGGGGGGTGGTCCGTGAGGGGTGGGGGGTGCGAATGGCTGGATTAATCTGCTGACGTGACTCAACAGGGTCAAAGTTTGACCAATTGCATAAAGCAGATAGGGGGCGGGGTCGAACTTGCCATATGTTAGCGAAACATGCCGATTGGTCGCCGCGAACAGTTAGGGCCATCACTTTTACCACTAGCATATCAATGGAAATGTATAAATCTTGGAAATGTAAATGTGATTTGCAGGCAAACATGACTAAACATCACACCAGACATGTATGAGCCGCATGTTTCTTTGATCTCCATTCCTTGTATCACTCTACCAAGGCCTCTACTTGGAACCAAAAAAGTTGCTTCGTGTCGCAAAAAGGTTCTGCTTTAGGTCACCTTTACAGCGGACCATGGATGCTTAAACGTCCCGCATTTACAGCAGGAGGAGTCGAATGTTTTTTTGTTTAGTTTTTTTAATTTAGAGTAGGGGGAGTTATGGGATTATAATATATAGCAGTGGTGTGCAAAACTTTTGCCCCCTTCCTGATTTTATTCTTTTGCATGTTTGTCACACAAAAATGTTTTCTGCATCATCAAACACATTTAACGATCAGTCAATGAACACAAGTGTCGTAAACACAAATGGCGTTTTTAAATGACGGTTTTTTTATGTAGGGAGGAAAAAAACTCCAAACATACAGGCCCTGTGTGAAAAGTAATTGCCCCCTGAAACCTAATAACGGTTGGACCACCCTTAGCAGCAATAACTGAAAATAAGCGTTTGCGATAAATTAAACAGTTTTTACAGCAATCTGGAGGAATTTGGCCCCCCCATTTTGCAAGATATGTTGTATTCGATTATGGAGAGGTTTCTAGAATGATACGACTTTTAAGTATGCCACAACATCTCAATAGGATTCGGATTCAGGTCAGGACTTTGGACTAGGCCACTCCAAAGTTTCATATTGTTTTTTCTTAAGCCATTCAGAGGTGGATTTGCTGGTTGTGTTTTGGGTCATGTCATGTGCAGCACCCAGATCGCTTCAGCTTGAGTTGACGAAACAGATGGCGGAATATGCTCCGCCGGATTTTTTGGTAGACGTAGATTATTGGTTCAATCTATAAAGCAAGCCTTCCAGGTTCCTGAAGCAGCAAAACATACACAGACGCATCACACTACCACCACCATTTTTACTGTGGTGGTCTGATGTTTCTTTTGCTGAAATCTTGTGTGTTACTCTTTACGCCAGATGTGTAAAAGGGGGGGGACCCCCACCGGGGGGGGCCCACCCTTCCAAAAAAGTCCGTCGGTACAACAGGGAATTTTCCAAAATTCTTGGGACCAATTATTGAGTGGTTGTAGCAAAATTGGACGAGCCTTATAATGTTCTTTTGCTTACCAGGGGGGTCGCCTGGATATATGCCATGCAGGAGTTTTATTGTGCCCAGTCTCTTTCTTATGTGGAGTTCGTGAACACTGACCTTATGAGGAAAGTGTGAGGCCTGCAGTTCTTTAGATGTTGCCTGTGGTCTCTTTGTGGCCCTCAGAGAGTTTGTCTCTGTGCGTCTTGGGGTAATTTGGTTCAGGCCGGCCAGTCCTGGAAAGGTTTAATGTTCCAGTTTGCCCATTTGTGGATAATGGCTCTCACTGTGGTTCAAGGAGTCAAAGCTTAGAAATGGCCTTATAAACTTTACCGATGATAGATTCAATTACTTCTTGTTTATATTTCAGAATAGAAGATGGTTGCGAACACCAGCCTGAGTGGTCAGCGAACAGGAGGGTGTCGAACTTTTAAAGAAGTCCGCCCGTCCGCACTGTTTCGCGGACACATCGTCAGTGAGTCACATGAAGGTCGGAAAGCATCTGGACGCATAGTTCCTGGTTGCGGAGCCGGCTGTGGACGTCACTGGACGTCAATTCGTTTCTGAGCCGTATTTTTCACTACAAGAACGGTTCATAGCCGGTCTTGGAGTGAAAAGATTCTTCCTTCCGGCCACGATTCTCGGCAGGTTCTGATCGCCGGAGGAAGAATTAGATTTCTCTGGCCGGCGCAACGGGCGGGTCGAACCCCGTACTGTCCGCCGGCGAGAGGATCGGCGAAACATGCAGAGCTATCGCCGGCGAACTGTCTCCGGCGAAAAACAGTTGGTCCCCTCCATATTCCTGAATTTCTTTGATATTGGCTATGAGTCTAGCTTTTTGAGTGCTTTTGGTCTACTTTCTGTGACAGGAAGCTTTATTTAATAGTGATTTATTGATTGAAAACGGATGGGGCCCTAGTAAGTAAATCAGGCCTGGGGGGTACTACAGAAAATTGAACTCAGTGTGATGAAAACCACAGTTAAGTATTTTTTCAACAGGGGGGCAATCACTTTTTCACATTAGGGCCAGTAGATTTTGAGGGTTTTTTTATCCATTAATAACGTAAACCTCATTTTTAAAAACTGCATTTTGTGTTCAATTATGTGATTTTGACTAATAGTTAACGTTTTGATGTGCTGACACATTTAAGTGTGACAAACATGCAAAAGAATAAGAAATTCAGGAAGGGGCAAGAGTTTTAAACACCACGGTATATGTGCAAGATAAACTAAATGTGAGTTTAGTAATAATTTCCTGAATTTGGATCAAACAAGCCACAATCTAATTTTATACATATGATTTGTTATGAGCTCATCATTTTCTAGCCTCATGAATCATGATCAAAAATGTTGAATTACAGGAGTGCCAGAATTATTAGGCAAGTGGTATTTTGAGGAATAATTTTATTATCAACACACAATGTTCTCAATGAACCAAAACAACTCATAATATCAAAGCCTGAATATTTTTGGAAGTAGTTTTCGTTTGGTTTAGTCGTAAGCTATTTTTATTTTTAGGGGATATCTGTGTGTGCAGGGGACTATTACTGTGCATAAGTATTAGGCAATTTAACAAAAAACAATTTATACCACATTTAAATTATTATTTTACAGTGAAACCTAATATAACTCTCAACATTCACAAATATAAATTTCTGACATCAAAAACCAAAACAAAAAAAAAAATCAGTGACCAAGATCAGCCACCTTTCTTTGCAAGGAAACTCAAAGCCCGCCATCCAGGATTCTGTTGTCAGTGTTGATCTGTTCGCCATCAACATGCGGTGCGCGCAACCACGCCTCCCAAGGACACTGTTCAGAGGGTGCAAGTTCCCTCCTTGTACAATCAACACATTTGATGATGGACCACAGGTTCTCAAATTGGGTTCAGATCAGTGTGAACAGGATGCCAGTATTAGTTTTTCTTCTTTTATACCCTTTCTGCAAGCCCGATGTGGAGTACTGACGCGTGTGACGGAGCATTTGTCATGCCATTGAAAATCATGTTTTCTTGAAGGATGCAGACTTCTTCCTGTACCAACTGCTGAGAAGTGTCCTCCAGAAACTGGCAGTAGGACGGGAGTTCGAGCTGACTCCATCCTCAACCCGGACAAGGCCCTCACAAGCTACTTTGATGATACCAGCCAAAACCAGTACTCCACCTCCACTTGATGGCACTGAGTAGGACTGAGCTCTTGCCCTGTAACTTATCCAGCAACGTGCCCATCCATCTGGGCCCAGCAAGACTCACTTCATTCATCAGTCCATAAAACTTAGAAAAATCAGTCTTGAGATATTTCTTGGCCCCCCACCCCCCCGTCTTGACGTGGTCAGCTTGTGTTCTGTAATTCCAGTGGTGGTCGTCTTTCAGCCTTTCTGGTCTCTGAGATTGCACACTTGTGCGTGCGGGCACTCCAGTGATGTTGTGCAGCTTGAAATATGGCCAAACTGGTGGCAAGGCATCTGACAGGATGCACGCTTGACTTTTCTCAGTTTCATGGGAGTTATTTGCGCCATTTGTTGTTCCACCACGATTCTTGCGGAACTGTTGATATTTTGATAAACGCTTGATGTGTCGATGATAACGCTCAGAAGCTTTGCAATTTTAAGAGTGCTGCCTCCCTGCAAGATATATAACTATTTTGGACTTTTCTAAGCATGTCAAAGTCCTTCTTTTGACCCATTGTGCAAAGGAAAGTAAGTGGCCTATAATTATGACACCCTTAATATAGGGTGTTGATGTCATTAGACCCCTAACCCCTTCTCATTACAGAGAATTGACACATCACATAATCATATTAATAATTGGTAGTAGGCTTCGAGCCATACAGCTTGGAGTAACGAAACATGCATAAAGAGGATGATGTGGTCAAAATATCATCTTGCCTAATAATTCGCACTCACCTGTATTTGTGGCGTGGCGGGGATGTGAGCTGAGGCAGTGACGTGCTCCTCGAGCTCCGGCGCCGACTGCCTTATCCTGTTTTCATCGCCTCCTAGGGGGAATCAGAGGGGGACAATCATCCTGCTGATGGGCACATCTCGGGCACCGGCGGCGACGATAACCAGGCTTCGTCTCGCATTCCTGCTGGCTCGAGGGACTTCGTTTGGCGCGGGGAAAACGTGTAGAGCGTGAAGGGCGCATTTGCCTGCAGAATACCCTTAGGATCGGCTTGTGGCTGTCACGGCGGAGGCTCGTCTGGCACCATAAAGGGGGGGACACTCACCGTCTCCTGGCTGACGCATACTACTTGGTTACCTGTGGAGGTGATTTTAGCTGGTGGCTGGCTGCTCTGAACGCTGACGTATCCTGCTGGTGCAACACGGTGGGGGGGCCATTTTCTACGTCACATGTCTTCCCAGGATTGGTGCAATGCTGAGGTATGGCGGCTTCCCTGAGGGAGCGGGACATTCTCCATAACGACATTGTGACTCCCTGTCAGGGGCTACTGATGCCCGCTGTAGGGAACGCGACAAAATTCTGTGGTTCAAGAGGTCGACCTCTACCCAGAGCGGCCAACCTCAACCCGACGGCGTGCTGCTTGTGCGTCCATTCAGGGACAGCGGGTGGATGGCTGCTTCAGGGGGTATTCATGATGCGATTCTCCAGGCCATGCATTTCCCGGCCATTTGCGGCTAGTAGTAAAATCGAACATTGCACGATTGATACGCTGGCGGCCGAAATGCAGTTTATCGCACTGGACTGGATAAAATTCCCTGGTCGCTTACACTTGAGACGGCGTCACGTAGTATTATTTACCACTGTGGAGGAACAAGCTACCTCGCATTCCCCGCAAATGGCGGAGGGCACTTCTGGAGAATCGCTCTGAGGATTATGAAAAAACGGCAGCGCGAACAATGTTCGCGTTATCGGGTTGCCTGAGGGGGCTGGGTGACAGCAGCGGTCTTTGCGGAGGGGCAATTCAAGCGTCCTGAACTTATCATCAATCTCCCTGCTTACGTGGCGGAGCGGGCCCCACGTGTCCACGGGTCGCTCTGTGCCTGGGGGCCCCCCTAGGCCTTTCCTGGTGCGCAGCGCTGAACTACCGTGACCGAGATTTGATTCTGGCGTCAGAAGGTTGCCAGGGGCTTGGTCCAATTGAAAACTCCACGCTTCATTTTTCACGGATTTCTCGCAGGAATTACAAAGGGGAAGGTGCACTCTTCATGAGGTTCGAAAAAAGCGCCTTCAGAGTAAGGGATTATATACAGGCAGCAGTATCCGTGTAAGATTGCGTGTGCATCAGAATTCGGGGAAGACCCTTTCTTGATTACTACTGCTGTTTACGGTTTCCAATGGTGGGGACACGGTGCCCTGAGGGTAGCAGTGAGGGGGGTCCCAGCTTGCGCACTGGGGGGTTTCTGGATTTATGGGATATGCTTAATGGATCTCTGAAACCAAACAATTTTACAAGTGACTTTTTGTTCCCTGTCCTCTCCCACGTTTTATCCTCCTCCCCCCATTTTTCTTCTCCCCCTTTCTCTCTCCCCCCTCACCTCCCCCCCCCCCTCTTATACATGGGATTCTAGGTCAGGGTGGCGGAGCCTAGCGTCTGGAAGGCATGTTGTGATTTACTGAGTTATTTAGTTTACTCATGGATAGGTAACTCGGTTGTTTTCGCTGCGGCCTCTAGGGAGGGAGAGTGTGCGTAGTGGGGATTTCTTTACCTAGTTTCAGGGCAATCAGTGCAATGCTCGTTGTGTTGAAATTGTTCTGCGCCTTCCTGCGATTACGGCGCGCGGGGGGGGGGGGGGGGCGATGGTAAGATGGTGTTGTAGCAGGGGTTATTCTTTTGTTATGTACTGTTTTTTATTCTTTTTTTGTGGATGTGTTGTGGGTGTGGAGTCGGCTCTGGACCCTGGTCCTGACCTCTTAATGTAACCCCCTTCCCCATAACTCGCTCCCTACCTCAGTCAGACTCCTCAGCAAGCCCCGGTGCTGGTAGCTTCAGTGTCCTGCTTCCAGTATGAGTGGGACTCTAGGGGCGCGATCTCTGTCTCACTGAGCTTTAAAGATACTTGGAGACCAATTCAGCAGTGAGAGCCACCCTATGGGTGTGGTCATTAGGACAGCACTGGGCTAGTAAGGGACGACCTTCCTGTTGTCCAGTGCTGTCGGTTCTTCAGTTTCTTATGATGTGTGACTTGTGCTTGAGACTTGAGTATCCGTGTTACCCAGACCTGCTTTGACCGAAGATTCCGATTTCTACTCCCGATTTGCTGTTCCCGATTATCACACTATTGACGCCTGCCTTGACTCTGCTCTTAACATCGTATCCTAAGTGCTGCCCAGCCCTGAAACTACGTTGTCCGACCATTCTCTTCGTCTCATCCTGTTTGGTACCTCGCATCTAGTTGACGCCACCTTCAAGGGGAGCTTCCCTCGTCTCACTTATCCTCCTGGGGTTCAACCGGGGTAACACAGGGGTGGCAGGACCTGCGGTACAGCGTGAGAAAAGTTCACAGGGCCCCCGCAAGGGGCACATGCGATCTCCCATTAGGGGGGCTTGGGGGAAACCCTTACACGTAGACCCCCTGCCACCATGTGGCACTGCGGAACTGGTGACCCCTCGGGGAGGTAACACTACCAGTGTGTGGTGGGCTGGGGGGGTGGGTGATGTGGCGTGGAGGACCCTGCCTATGAAGGGGACGCCCTGGTGGGCGGGGTGACCCTGTTCCCCTTGACCGGTTTTATGCTGTTGTGCTTCGCCATGGGGGGTCCCTAAGAGTTATTTCTTGGAAGTTCGGGGCTCTGAACTCCAAGGTTAAACAAGTCTGGCCATTCAGTACCTAAAGCAGCAGAATCCCAGATTGTAATTTTGCAGGATGGAAACCCATTTAAGGGGTAAGAACATCCTTCTCTGCGTAGCTTGGATACAGGGGCGTTCCACGCCACCTACTCTATAATGCGAGGGGGGTTGTGAGTATGCTTTACGCTCTCTGACATGTCTAGTTAAAAGGGTTTATTACGGACCCTGGTGGGCAATTGTAATTTTAGTACTGGGAATTGTGGGGGACAACCTGGAGGGGGGTGTGTAAATGTTTCATGTCCACGCCTAACCTACTTTATGCGCAGAAAGCAAGGAAATGGCGTCACCCTTATGCAAAAGTATCAATTTGTGGGGATTTTAATGCTATCATGGATTCAATAGGGATACCTCTAATCCTGGAGTGGAGGGCAGGTGCGGGGGTCTAGGGGGGGGGGTGGGCTCAGGCTGCCCGACTTTTACTGGGTTTTTATTGCGCTGGAGCACTCCTACTGATAAGTAGTTCTTCTTCATTTCCTATAATATGGCTCGTTATTCTCGCATTAGACCTGGGCAGGGTTGCTAACGCCCCCTACTCCTCCCGACGGTGGTCGGAGCTTAATACCTCCGGGGGGTATCTCTGATCTAACCCACGTGTTGTTGAATTGGGCTTGGCTCCTGAGATGTTTTCCTGGTGGCTGGGGACCTTCCTGGGATAGTTGAGTCCTGGGTGGAGGGAGAAGGTGACGCCCAGGGCTGCGTGTGATATTGCGGTCTAATGATGTGTTCTACCTCGGTGGGAATGGTCTGGGAGGCATTTAAGGGCTGTGTACCTAGGGGAGAGTTTTAGATACCTTGGCTCTATAAAGCGGTTAAATTGGCAGATGGCTGTGCTCGGGGTCAATTGACCTTGGGCGGAGGAGAGGGCGGGGTAGAGAGAGTGTGCGGCAGGCCTTTTTGGTATCGGTGCCGGCTGTGTGCCTTGAGGTGTTGCGCTTGGCTAGGCGTACCTCTCATTACAGTGTTTCTTCTGCACATTGTTGTCTTGTGTGCAAGCGTGCGGAGGATGGGATTGTCTTTGAGAAGTATGTGACAAGTATGGCAAGTGCTGTGGCAAGTGCTGTTGCGGGTTTCCATTCTAGACAGTTGATCCGTGTGGGTTTATGATCGCGGGTGGGTATTGTGCACATTTTTTTTGTTTTTTTTCCCCCTCCTGTGTCCTGCAAATTTGTGGACTCTCTATGGCCATTTGTATAGCCGTGTCTCGCCGTTGATGTGGGGAGGTGTGGAGGCTCCTGTCCTTCCCATTTCTTGCGCGGCTCCACCTGTTAGAAACCAGGGCTGGGCTTGGATTCTTCATGACTAACGCGGAGGTCGGGGTGGTAGCACGGGCGGTGTCTTTTGTCCATAATTCTAGTCTCCAGGGCGGATGGTATTCCTGTGGATGGTACAAACTGTACTCGGGTTTGTTAATCGTCCCTGACTGCGGACCTCTATTGGTCACTGTCATAATTGATAATGTTCCTCCCGCCCTCGTTCTATCAGGCTCATGGTTTGGTTGGTCTTCCCAAATGCAAGGGACCCTGTGTTTTATATGGCTTCGTATAGGCATTGCACTCTTAATATGGAGCTTAAAAATCTTGATAGGTTCTGGTCAACCGCCTATCCCGGTGCTACATCTTTTGATCATGGGATCAACCGGCTTTATGCCGCAAATGGTTCAGGGACACAAAACTTGAGAAGGGTTTTCACTCATTGAGCGCTGCGGCGTCCCTTATACGGGGATCGGGGTAGGTTAATAGTTCCTTAGATATGGAAAGGCTTTGATTCGTGTGGACTGGGGCTTTTTTTGCGGCGACCTTGCGCTCTATGGGTTTTGGGCTGGGTTTCCTTAGATGAATTACTCTCTCTATGGCCAGCTCTTCGGCGGGCGATCCGCATCGGCTCGATGTGTCTTCTATTTCGGTTTGGGCAGGGGAGGGGCTCATTCAGGGTTTTGCCCCTTTTCTCCAGTTTGTATTTGCCATGGCGGTGGAGCCTTGGCGGTTGTGGGCCTTACGCTCGGTGGGCCAGGGTTCGGTGGTATCCGGGTGGTAGGCGCCCTGGAGGAAAAGGTGGCGTATATGCCTGATTGTTGATTGTCCTTTTCCTGGGCGGGATGCGGAGGCTCCTTGAGGGGGCCGTTGCAGGTATGGATTAGGTTTGCGGGGTTTCTCTGGACTAGGTAAACTGGGATAAATCCCAGATTTCGTTCCCCGCCCCTATCCCCCCGTCTGTCTGATATCTCTTAGTGGGGGTGACGACTATCAAATACTTGGGCATGTGTTCAGCTTACTGTTGTGTGCCTTCCAGTTATATCTCTGATATTTGTGGCCTTGTGCTTGCAGTCCCTGAGACTCCTCTGAGGTTTGGTGCCTGGACAAACACCTTGACTCTTCCTGATCGGTAGGATTAATCTCCATCAAAATGAGATTCCTCCCCTACTTGCCTGTTATGTCCTCCATAATTCTCTGTGTTTGGTACCAAGGGAACCTGTTTAAGAAAATTTGATTCGCCGATCATCTTGCGTTTTTGTGGAATGGGGGCCTGGCAGGACTCCGCTTGGCTGATCCTGAGCTTCCGTGGTTGGAGGGGGTCTTGCCCTTCCTAATTTTCCATTATTTTTTGGGCTGGGCAGTTGGGGTGGGGGTTGGTGGTGCTTCATCGCTGGCTGGTGGAGGAGAGGAGGGACTCGGCAGTGGCCTTGGGAGGTGACATTGTGTGCTCTTATGAGGCGATTTGCTCACTTGATCCACAGGGGTCATCGTCGCCCCACAATCTCACTGCGTGAGCTACTCTCAAGGGCTGGAGGAAAGGGTGAACCCAATGTGGGGAACCTCCTGTTCAGGGGTTGTTGTCCCTTACTGCTCATTTGGGATAATTCATACGTCTGCCACATTTCATACGGATCCGGTAATTGGGCTGCCAAGGGGATCAAGACGCTTGGAGATGTGGATTGAGGTGGGTACTCTCCGCCCATTTCGGAGTTGCAGAGCAGGTTTTGTATTGTCCTGCCTACATTTTCCGTTTTTGAGGTCAAGCATGCGTTTTCATCGCTTATTGTGGGCCTATGCCTCTGGTGGTGGCCGGACTTCCCGGGCTGGAGGGTCATCGGGTTCAGGGGGACCAGGAAATGGAGAAACCACTTTTTCCTCCCTCTATCGGGGATGGCGACGCTGCCTACCTCCCACGGGCGGATGAGGGGGGGGTGGCAACAAGTTTTCTGCTATGACGGTGAGGCGACTGGGAGGATGTTGTGGTCGTTGTCCTTTGTTTTTCCTGATGTTCGGCCGCGAGAAGGGCTGATTCAGGTTGAAGATGTACATAGGGTTTTGTCCGCCGGCCCGGCTTGATGCGAGAATTTTTTGCTCACGGTCGGGCTAGCTGTGGCGCTGCGATTTTGGCCCGCGGGGGTTCCTCGTATTTTCTGGGGACTGCCCCCCTGCATTGCTGGGTTTTGGGTGGAGGTGTTGTCACTTTATGTGTGATCTTACTACTGTGCGATTGGACCCCTCTTTGAGTTCTATGTGCTATTAGGCTTGGTTAAGCTGTTTGCATGTGTGGTTTCTGGATGTGGCTGCGCGGCGACGTTGTTCTTGCCTTGTCTTGTATTGATGGAAGCTTATTGTGTGTTGCTAGTGGCGGAAGAAGGACCCGCCGATCCTTGGCGGATGGGGCGAAGGCTTGGTCAATGCTCCCTTCTACTTATAAGGACTACGTATGGCAGTGGGAGTTGACTGAGGAATTTGGGGGGCCTGGGGTGTGCTGCTTCGTCTTCTGTTTGAAGTTGCTCCTACTGGGGGGGGGGGTCGGTTGTGGGGGCGCTTCAGTGGTTCCAGAGTGTGTGAATTGGGTGTGTGTGATTGCGGGTTGGAGTGGTTCCACGTTCTATGTTCTGGTTATGCCCCTGTGTACTGATGATATTTGAAAGCTTTCCTCCTGCGGGCTTGGACTTTCATATGCCTGATGTTTATTAACGGTTATATCCGTTTGGATTGTCCAGGGCCGGGTTGCCGTGTCTGGTCTTTATTTGTTCCATTTCTATTGCAATGTGGGTGTGTGCGCACTGTGAGGGGGGTTTTAGTTGGGTGTTGTTGGGATTGTTGGTG
>CM070040.1:36841322-36854354 GCA_036250615.1 Ptychadena robeensis
GATTTAGGACTTTGATCCAGTGACATCTAGGCACTGACCTAGATCGTACGCTAACACCTGTTAAAAAATATACGTTTGTCAACCAAGTCAAGTTTAGGGTGTGACTAGTTAAGGACCTCCAGTGCATAGGCCAATCATGTCTAAGTAAAGAGCCAACATCAATTGTCCAGCTATTCCGAAAAATAGTGTCCAGTGGTACAGGATTTTAATCTGAAAGATGTAAGATAATTGAATTGTACAAAAACAGTGGGCACAGGGTGGATCCAGGATTCTCTCTTGCTTCCCTGGGGTCACTATGTGGCTTAGCAGATAGTTTTATTGTCTATCCTGTAAGTGTATTATGTTTCATTGAAAGTGCTGTCTGCCTTAGGGCAATTAAGTAGCGATAAACTTCCATACATGTATATCTTATTAAACCATGCCCAAAAACCAATTTATCTAAATAATAATTAGATTGCGTTTCTATGAGGGTTAAGGTAGGACAGCCAGAAACAAAGTATTAGAAGGAATAGGGATGAGGAGGCAAAAAGGAAAAAGGTACTGAGGAAGCAATTTTCAAAAACCACAGACATTGCTAAATAACACAAATAAAGGTTATGGTTAGAAAGGATGCTAAAGGCGAAAATAATCTCAGAACAAACTAAATATGTATGAACAATGTGGACAGAAAAGATAGACTAGTACACTTATAAGTATTAAAGTTAAGCACATGTTAAAAATGGGTAAACCAATGTCTACTTATAAGATAAGATAAACAGACCAGCTTCAGAAGGCATCAGCGCCGGCTGTAGTATGTGTAGAGCATAAAAACAATATGTATACATGTTCGATGCAAATTACTTTGGGAAATTCATGAGCCATATAAACGTCTTAGCTTCATTTCGTTATGACTGTGTCATGAAACATTCTGGCTCGTATACAGCCTAGGACTCTACTAAATATGCATAGATCATTTTAGTTGCAGCAATCAGTTCAAAATATTAAATTTTTAAAAAGTGTGTATTTTAAAAACCCAATGATTATCCAGGTATATTATAAAGTTACATGAATGTACAGTCTGGATGCTGTCTTATGCCACACTTTGAAACATTTAAAGTTTTATAAATTCTATGACAATACCAAAAGAAGAAATCAAGAATCGGCACAGGGGCAGGCAATGGCTATAATTGAGGGTGAACCAGGTCAGAAATTTAAGGATACCCCCAAATTGTGTCACTCAAGAATCTGACAACAAATGACCCTCATATACAGTTGACAAACTGAGGACTGGGTGAAAATCCACGTTTTTAGGAAGAGACAGACAAGTGTCTTGTACCGATCAATACAAATATGTGAGGAGGGTCAGTATGATATTAGTAATTAGCGAGACACCAAAGGTTTTCCGTGTTCGGTCCAAAAACACATATCACCCAATGTTTGTGTGTTCTACCACGCCTGAGCATAATGTAGATTCAATAGGAGACAAACCAGGCACCCCCTGCTTGGGAAGCGGAATGTGAGGGTGTCTGTCCATTGGAAAAAAATCAGAACAAGGGGGGGCTGACAAGAAACACCACCCAAATGGACCAAAACATGCCCCTCACAAAATAAAATAAAAATTTAACAGGAAAAATTACACAGTCCCTATATGAATCACATATATTTATTATCGTTTAACAGTAAAAATAAATTGGTTACAGATATATAACTGGAGGAAATGGTTTTGTTAATCCATTTATCTTGTTTCCAAGGCATTAACCCAGTGCGCAATAAGAGCTCCACCACAGGAAACAGACACTTTCCATGAATACAGTAAAACTGTCAGGTTTAATACTCATCAATAACAGCAAAACACCTGCTAGAGTTTATATTTCAACAATTATATAATACAAACCAAACAATTCTACAGTTAACAGAAAACCAATACACTAAACAAAACATAACAGAGTACCACCAAACCGACTATTAAAGATAGGATGGAACGACTGTGCCAGAGAACAGTCGGCGCGAACTCGGCATGACGCGTCGCCTCGCCGGCGAGACAGTACGGGTGTTCGACCCGTCCTTGTTCGCGGCAGAAGAAGATCTAAATTCTTCCTCGGCAGGATCAAACTGCGAGATCGTGCCGGGAGGAAGATGTATTCATACAAGACCGGGCATGAAGCCGGTCTTGTAGATGAAGATTCCGCTCAGAGTAGGAAGTGACGTCAGTGACTCACTCGGCTCCGGCAACCAGGAACGATGCGTTCAGGATGCGTTCCATGGAACCGGATGTGACGTCACTGACGTCAAATCCGGTTTGTCCGATTCAAAGTCCCCGCTAGAGGCGGGAATTTGAATGTGTCCGCGAACAGGGCGGACGGACGGCACATCTGTAAAAGTTGACCGCCTGAGCGGACCCTTCCGGGCTGGGATGTTTCGCCCATCTCTATAAAGATGACCCTACATCCAAAACAACCCAGTAAAACAACACACTCCAACTAGTGTTGAAGCTTGATATTTGAAATTGCAAATATTTTCCATAATATTGGCTATCGGAGATTTCGTAATTTAAATAAATTCGGATTATTGGCATCGGGAAGCTTATGGACAGGATTGTGAGTGTATATTCGCAATGCAAAAATAATAATTACATGTGACCTAGTATGAATGTGTTTAATTGTTTTTTCAATGTTGTTATATATTATTGTGTTGAATATATTTTCTAATTATTTAATGGCCTTTATTTTGTACATTCTGTATATAATAATGTGATGATTTGAAAAATAGACAATTATCAATTCTAGGGAAACAGCAAGTGGCTATGGTTGTTTATATTAACTCCTTTAGCGTTTGAGACGAGTCCAGTCGTTCCAGTGCTGATTGCTAAAAAGTGAACTGGACGAGCTGGATGTGTTGCTCATACCTGTCCAAGCGTCGCAACGGCTCGATCGGCTTCTTCATGCTTACCTGTGTGAAGCAGATCCCCCCCCCCGGTGTCAGTAAGTATATGATGTCACACTGGGAATCAGCACTTTCGGCATCCCCTGCACTGAACCGGAACTTTCGCCATCCCCTGCACGAATGTGCTTTTCATGTGGGGATGCGTGGCTAGATCAGAGATAGTCAATTGTGGGGATGGTCTGATGCTATTAAAGCAGCGATGTTCCTGCTGCAGGATATCAGTTCTCTAGATAGCTCAGCAGATCACATCACACCAATCAGCACCCCTCCTGGTGGGATCGATCTGAGCGATCTACAGAGCTGATGTAGATCGTCTCATGATGTATCCCCTGATCACACAAGGAGGGGGTGTGATAGGACCCTCCTTCTTTGGTGGGGATGTGATCTGCTGGCTATCTTAGAGCAGCGATTCCTGCAGCAGGAAATTGGCTGCTTGTAGATAGCTCAGATCGATTCCCTGCATCCCCACAAATTATGGATAGTGCCAGGTAAACCGCAATCGGTTTTTGAATTGAAAAATCCCACTCCATCCGTCACACCTGGAGGCGTCAGGATTTTGAATTCAGACTGCAGGGCGGGAATTTCAAATCATTCTGGATACAGTTTCTCCTTAGAAGTGTTGTAGCGGATTGCGTGGGGTGACATAGGCCTTCTCGCTCGAATACGAGGGTGTAATGGTCGAACCAGGTAAACTAGCACAGGAAGCACAGCATAGTAGTACCTAAATCTATCCAGGAGCATCATCACTCTTACCATATAATGGACGACACTCAGTTATATCAGGAGCAGATACTCAGTTTAATGCCAATACTCTGCTTTTTATCCCATTTCTGCCATGAAGGAGGCATCCTCCAAGAAAGACGATCCATTGTTCAATTCAATAAATTCAATCACCAAACCCGTACCTCCACTCACCCTTGAGATAATCCCATACCAGCCCGTAACCTCCCTCTCCCTGAGTATAATCCAATCACCAGTCAGAGAAACCGAAATGTACTATTGTGTTTTCGACCCACTGTCCAGACCCCTGTATGGCTGAAGTGGCCTTAATATTCAAACAAAAATAATAGTTATGACAGCCACCATTAAGCATTAGGTGTGAAGCTCAGCGCGTACGCTACACTTCCCCCCCCTTGACATAAGCGGCATACAAGTTGATCCAAAGATAGGTTGGGATAGATACTCGGGGTTCGTCACGGTATTTTTCAGAGTCAGTTTGTCTAGATAATCCGTCAGCATTTTCGTGTTGTTTTCCGGCTGGTACTGGACACAGACGATGCTTGGATTTTGACCTTCCAACCAGAACAGGTATTTTAGAACTAGCGCAAGATCTGGACTGGTTCTAATAACAATTTCAAACGCTTATGACATGATGGTCTGCGAACTGAACCGACTCCTGCTTCTGGAACCAGTAGTCTTTTGGGTGACGTATGAGCCGTAGTCACCTTAACCTCTGCCAGAGATCCCGCGTCTATGTGCGAGTTCTGGAGTCTGGCAGTAGTAGCGCCATCTGTAGTGGAGCTTGCGAATCTAAATCCGTCATCATGCATCCATTGCCTCCTCTGACGTCGTTGATTGTGAAAGCGCACAAGCGAAGCTCGGCTCTACTGGTGTACCAGTCACAGGGATGTACCACTTAGCACACTCGGCCTATTATCTCAAAATAACTGCGTCAGAGTATCTGGAGTAATTCGATAGGTCAGGTTGTCTACATGTCCTCACACCCTGGCGGTGGCGACGTAAGTCTTTGCTAAGTTTCAGAAAATGGCACAGTATGCTGAGGTAGCAAGGAACAAGGAGCCTATTTTGTCTTGTTCAGGGATTCAGGCACCTTTGAGTGGGGTTCTGGGTGCAGGCTTGTTGTGGGTGACACTCTAGTTTGGTTCTCCAAAGGCGGGGGTCTGGGCTCAAAAGCAGAGATGATTGTTCCCCGATCGTTCCCAACAAAACTTTGCTGGTAGCGCTTGCATCAACCCACTTCTACCTTTCCTAGACTGCTCCCCAATGCAAATAGTACCCTTGCTGTGGGTAGCCGGTATTTACTGCTTCTCCGATACCCTTCACTGCCACGTGTTGTTTGGTTTATGTTCCTATTGTTAGGCAACAAGTGGCTCTTTACCAGGGTGTAGGGAGGTCGCGAACCCCCGGGGGTGTCCGCGAACAGGGCGGGTCGAACTTCAAAGAAGTCCGCCGTCCGCTGTTCGCGGGACACATTCAAATTCCCCGCCTCTAGCGGAATTGAATCGGAAAAAACCGGATATTAGTCAGGACGGCACATCCGGTTCCGGGTACCGCAACTGGACGCATAGTTCCTGGTTACGGCCGCAGGATGTGACGTCACTGACGGTCATATCCGGTTTTTCCGATTCAAATTCCCCGCCTAGAGCGGGGAATTTGAATGTGTCCGAGAACATGCGACGGCGGATTCTTTTGAAGTTCGACCCGCCATGTTCGCGGACACCCAGGGGAGGGTTTCGCGACCATCCCTACACCCTGGTGGTAAAGAGCACTTGGTGCCTAACCATGCCAGAACCCACACACTTGTGGCAGGAGGGTAGTCGCGGAGAGCAGTTATAACGGCTACCACAGCAAGGGTACATTTGCTATTGGGAGCAGGGTCTGGAAAGTAGAAGTGGGGTTGATTGCCGCAGGCTACCAGCAGAAGTTTTGTTGGGGAACATCGGGGGAAAGATCATCTCTGATTTGAGCCCAGACCCCGCTTTGGAGAACCAACACTGTTGTCACCAGCACAAGCCTTGCACCAGGACCCCCACTCACAGGTGCTGAATCCGAACAAGGCTAGAAAGATTGGCTCCGTTTGTCCTTGACCTCAGCTACTGTGCCATTTCTGGAAAACTTAGAAAGAGCTACGGTCGGCCCCACCGCCGGGTGTGGATGGGACATGTAGACAAACCTGACCTCCTATCGAATACTCAGAGACTCTGCGCAGGGTATTGAGAGATATGCGGGGGGCGACCGGTACATCCCTCGTGATGTACACCAGGGGAGCCGGCTTCGCTTTGTGCGCTTTCACAACAAGCGTGGACGCAGAGGAGGCAATGGACCTGCCAGGAGTGGAGCATGTGTGTTAGATGAGTGTCGCAAGCTCCACGGACAGATGGCGCGCTACGGCCGACCCAGACTCGCACATAGGACGACGGGGATCTCTGGCAAGGAGGGATGGTGACTACGGGCGTCATATGCTCAGGCACCTGCAAGAAGACTACGTGGTTCCAGAAGCAAGAGTCGGGTCAGGTCGGCAGCAACAGGTCATCACACCGAACTTTGAAATAGTTCATAATTAGAACCAGGTCAGATTCTTGCTGGGCTTTAGTCCAAATCTGTTTGCGTTGGAGGTCAAAGTCCAAGTATCGTCTGTGTCCAGTACGCCCGGGAAAACAACACGGAAATGCGACGGATATCTAGAAAAACATGACTCTGAAAAAAAGATCGGGAGCGACCCGGAATCCTAAGCCGATCTGTTAGTTAGGGATTCAGACTGTGTATGCGGTTATGGTCAGGGGGGGGAAGTTGTTAGCGGATCGCGCTGAGCTATCACCCTAATGCTTAATGGTGGTGTACATAAACTATTATTTTGTTGCAATATTAGGCCACTTCAGTCCCTACAGGGGGTCTGGGACAGTGCGGTCGTAGAAACACAATGAGGTACATTGTCGGGTTCTTGGACTGGTTGATGGATTAGAAAGGGCGAGGGAAGGTCGGCTGGAGGGGATGATCTCTCCGGGTGAGGGGAGGTACGGGTTGGTGATGAGGTTATGTGATTGAAAGGATCGGTCTTCTGGAGGTGCCTCCCCGCATGGCAGAATGGGATAAACAGCAGAGTATGTGGACATTAAACGTGAGTTGCTTCCTGATATACTGAGTGTCGGCCAGTTATTGGGAAAGGATGGATGCTCCTGGAAGATTAGGTACTACGTATGCGGCTTCCTGTGCTGACTGGTTTCTTTCTGCAGTAAGTACCCCTCGGTATTCGAGGGAGAAGGGCCATGTAAACAGCGCTCCGCTACACAGCTTTCTAAGGAGAAAGCTGTATCCAGAATGATTTGAAATTCCCGCCTTGCAGCCTGAATTCAAAAATCGACCGCCTTCAAGGTGATGACGGAGGCGGTGGATGTGCAATGCAAACCGCATGGCGGTTCACGGGCACTTCGGGCGCGCATCAGCACCCCCTCATTGGTGGGGATGCAGGGGATGCGATCTGAGCTATCTACAAGCAGCCAATGTTCCTGCTGCAGGAAACGGCTGCTTAGATAGCCAGCAGATGCATCCCCACCAAAGAAAGGGGAGGGCCCTATCAGCACCCCCTCTGGTGGGGATGCCAAGGGGATACGATCTGAGCGATCTACATCAGCTGATGTAGTATCGTTTCTCAGATCGTATCCACACCAAGAGGGGTGGATTGCCGGTGGGGGATGTGATGAGGGCTATCTAGAGCAGCGGATATCTCAGCAGGGAACATCGGCTGCTTGTAGCTAGCTCAAGATCGCATCCACACCAGTGAATCTGATGAGCTAGCCACGGCTATCCCCACATGGAAAAGCACTTCCGTGCAGGGGATGGCGAAGTGGCCGGTTCCGTGCAGGGGATGCCGAAAGTGCTGGATTCCCCAGTGTGACCTCGCTTAGTATCGTGACACCGGCGGGGGGGGGGGGATATGCTTCCACATCAGGTAGCATGAGAGAAGCCGATCCGAGCAGTGCGGACGCTTGGACAGGTGAGTGAGCACCGCAGTCAGCTCGTCCTAGTGCCTTTTAGCAAGTCAGCAATGGACGAGCGGAATCGTCTCAACCGCTAGGGAGTTAATATAAAACAACCATAGCCACTTGCTGTTCCCAGATCTGATAAGTGTTATAAATCTCACATTTATTAACCAGTGTATGGCCATGTATTTAGAAAATATATTCACAATTATAATCACATTGCAATTACCTTCATGTGGTCACATGGTATTTATTTTTGCATTGCGAATATACACTCACAATCCATGTCCATAAGCTTCCCGATGCACAATATCGCGAATATTTTAAATTACGAATATCCGCCGATAGCCAATATTAGTGGAAAATATTTGCAATTCAAATATTCAAGCTCAACACTAGTTGTGAGTTGTGTTGTTTTACTGGTGGTTGGTTTTGGATTGGGTAGGGGTCATTCTTTAATAGCTGTTGGTGGTCTTCTGTTATGTTTGTAGTGTATTGGTTTGCTGTTACTGTAGAATTGTTTGGTTTGTATTTAATAATTGTTGAAATATAAACTCTAGCAGGTGTTTTGCTGTTATCTGTGAGTATTACAGATGACAGGTTTTTACTGTATTTGGAAAGTGTCTGTTTCTGTGGTGAGCGCTTATTGCCGCACTGGGGTTAATGCCTTGGAACAAGTAAAGGGTTAACACAAACCATTTCTCCAGTTTATTATCTGTAACCATTTATTTTTATGGTTACAGATAATAAATATTGGTTCAGTATAGGGAGGTGTAATTTTTCCTGTTAAATTTTTATTTTTATTTTGTGGGGCATGTTTTGGTCCATTTGGGTGGTGTTTCTGTCACTTTCTGATTTTTTCCAATGGACCAGACACCCTCCCCTCTTCCAAGCAGGGGGTGCCTGGTTGTCTCCTATTGACTTACATTATGCTCAGGGGCTTGGTAGAACACACAAACATGGTGATGTGTTTGGACCGAACACGTGAACACTTTGGTGCTCGCTCATTACTAATCATTACTGACCCTCCTCCATATTTTATTGATGGTACAAGACACTGTCTGTCTAACAAACCGTGGATTTCACCCCAGTCTCAGTTTGCAAATGTATATGAGGGTCATTTGTTGTCAGATTCTTGAGTGACACAATTTGGGGGTATCCTTAAAATTTCTGACCTGGTTCACCCTCAAGTTATAGCAATGCTGCCCCTGTGCCTATTGCTTGATTTCTTCTTGTGTATTGTCAGTAGAATTTATAAAACGTTATAAAATGTTTCAAAGTGTGCAATAAAACAGCATCCAGACTGTACATTCATGTAACATTTATAATATACTGAGATAATCATTGGGTTTTAAAATACACACTTTTAAAAATTATATTTTGAAACTTGATTTGCTGCAACTAAAATGATCTTATGCAATATTTAGTAGAGTCTAGGCTGTAATACAGAAGCCAGAATGATTTTCAATGACACAGTCATTAACTGAAATGAAAGCTAAGACAGTTTATAATGGGCTATCATGAATTTCCAAAGTGAATTGCATCCGAAAATGTATACATATTGTTTTTATGCTCTAACACATACATACAGCTCTGCGCTTGATGCCTTCTGAAGCTGTCTGGTTTATCTTATCTTAGTATAGACTTGGTTTAACCATTTTTAACATGTGGCTTAACTTAATACTTATATAGTGTACTAGTCATTCTTTTCTGCCACATTGTTAATACATATTTATGTTGTTCTGAGATTATTTTGCCTTTAGCATCCTTTCTAACCATAACCTTTATTTGTTTTATTAGCATGTCTGTGGTTTTTGAATTGCTTCCTCAGTCTTTTTCCTTTTTGCCTCCTCAGTCCTTTTCCTTTTAAATACTTTGTTCTGCTGTCCTACCTTAACCCTAATAATAAAATAAATCTAATTATTATTTAGAAAATTGGTTTTGGGATGGTTAATACAGATAATACATGTATGGAAGTTTATGCTTACTTAATGCCTAAGGCAAGACAGCCTTTCAATGAAACATAATAACTTACATGGATAGAAAAAAAACTGATAGGCTAAGCCAACATAGATGAAACCCAGGGAAGCAGAGAGAATCCTGGATCCACCACTGTGCACAATAGTTTTGTACGAATTCAAATTAGCTTACATTTTCAGATTAAATCCTGTACCACTGTGACACTATTTTTCGGAATAGCTGGACAATTGATGTTGGCTCTTTTACTTAGAATGATTGGCATGATGCACTGGAGGTACCTTAACTAGTCACACCTAAACCTTTGACTTGGTTGACAAAACGTTATATATTTAACAGGTGTTATCTTACTCTAGGTCAGTGTGCCTAGATGTCAGCTGGATCAAAGTCCTAAATTTAAAAGAGAGGAAATGTTTTACTGTTAATGAGTAAATATTTAGACTACACAATTAAATTGCAGTATATTATAATGAAGCAAGGATTTGCTAAAATATATAAACCTGATGTTTGTTTGTACATATATGCACTTTTTATAGTTGGCCCTCCCTGAAGAAGCCTTGGTAAGGCGAAACATGTAGGAGGAATATCGCCCACGATTGCCAAATTTTGTAAAGACTGCATCCATTGTGGGACACGGAATCTAAATACATGTTTGTAACATCTATACATGAAGATTCAAATATAATGTATTTGCATCCTACAGGAAACACATTACAATAGAAAGGGTACGTTTCAGTTTATGCAAAAAACGTTTCAGTTTATGCAAAACATCTACCCAACAATATTTCAGGCAACAACAGAAAACAAAAGGGCATGTGTGGCAATACTAATGAAGAAATGGGTACAATTCGAACCAGTTGAAATAGATATTGACAAAGAGGGAAGATATGTTCTACTAAAAGGGACGATAGGAAATCAAAAGATCACATTAGGAAATATATATGCCCCTAAAAAAAATCAACCTAGCTTTTTGAATAAGGTAATGGATAAGATTAAAACAGCACCGCACGAGTATTTAATAATAGGGGGTGACTTCAATATGATAAGTGCACCGGAATTGGATAGATTAAATATTACAAACACGAACATGCCGAAAGAGACGGCAAACACAGCTAGAAAGTTTAGACAAGTAATGAAATTAAATTTGGTTTACGATCTTTGGAGATTACAGCACCCGAGGGAACGAGAAAACACTTTTTTCTCAAACCCACAAAAAGTACATACTAGGATAGACCACTGGTATAGTAATTTGGAAACAGTTAAGATAACTAAAAGCACGAAGATAGGTAATATCACCTGGTCAGATCACGCACCTATTAGACTAACAATATCACTGAAAAATATGGGACAGAGGCAAAAGCACTGGAGGTTCAATGAATGCTTGACTAGAGATTTGTCAAGCAAAACCCACATAGAAAACACACTGAAGAATTATTTTGACATAAACGATGGCACAACACAATCAGAGGGAACACTATGGGAGGCACACAAAGCAGTTTTGAGAGGGCATTGTGTATCAATATTATCAGCCAAAAAGTAAAATTTGATATCTGAAATAGTGTTGAGCTCGACTATTCAAATTTCGAATATTTAGCTAGAATATCGCCATTTTGCCATTTCGCAAATATATAATCAGATGTCCGACGCAATCGCTTTATTGCGATTATCGCGATCCCATTCATTGCAATGGATCGCGATTATATAATAGCAATGCGATTTAAAAAAACGGAATTGACGGATATTCTCCCAGTCGAATATCCGAGCTTCATTATGCATATTTGATCGCAATTGCGATTTTTAGATCGCAATTCATGTCCACAAGTGCGGATATTCGAGATTACGAATATGGAATAGAATATTATGGCGGATATTCACGAAATTACTCAAATTCGAATATTGCCTAGTCGCTCATCACTAATCTGAAAAGGGGAACAGACTGAAAGAAGTGAAAAAACTGGAAAAAACATTTACTGAATACCCTTCATTAAACACCCTACGTAAAATAGTAGGGATTAGGTCAGCATTAAAACAAGATGCAATCGAGGAAACTGAATCTCACCTATCTAAAGCAAACCTACTATGAAAAAGTTAATAGAGCCAATAGACTGTAAGAAAATTTTTTTTAAACAAAAAGAGCTGAGGGAGTACCATATCCAATTAAAAACAAAAAAGGAGGGGCGTGGTTTACGCATGGCCGGGAGCGGACGTCTTCTCTAAGAGCTCCCCCGAGACACCCGGGAATCCTATCTCCTAGCACCGATTTCAGCACTGCAATGGGGCGCAACGGGAAGCAGACTCCTCGCACTCCCCGCCAGTCGTCGGCTCCGTTGTCTTCCCGCTCCATAGGCACGTACTTCGGGGAATCTCGAACAGCAGGCCGCACCAGCCGCTCGGGGCAATTCAAGATGGCGCCGCTGCATGAGGGCTCGGATGCCTCCGGCCCCACGCTGCTCGATCCTGCGGACTCCGACGTCTCCCACATGGGTGACAACTACTCGGACCGGAGTCAGAGCGCAGAGGACCGTGCCACTGAGCGTTTGTTCAGGAAGTACTTCGCGAAAATTCCTACCAGAGACGAGCTGCACACCATGCTCTCTGGCCTTGAGGAGTCACACAAGAGGGATATCGATGCCCTGAGGGGAGACATGGGCTCCCTGGTTCACAGGGTTGAGGAGGTGGAAGAGGTCACCGCTGCTATTATCCAACGTGTGGACGCACTGCAAACGGCCCTGGACACCCAGTTCTCATACACCCAGGACCAGTGGCTACACTCTGATGACCAGGAGGATCGGCAGAGGCGAAACAACATCCGCATCAGGGGGCTCCCTGAGGCTACAGGTACGCAGGACTTGTCTCCCACTGTCATTGGACTTTTTAACCTGCTACTCGGTGACCCCCCCACGACGCCTATTGCCCTGGACCGGGTTCATAGGACCCCCGGGTTCCGCAATCCAAACAACCCACAGCCCCGTGATGTGTTATGTAGGGTGCACTTTTTCCCGACGAAGGAGGCCATCATGGCTAAGGCCCGGGAAAGGGGCACCTTGGACTTTGACGGGGCTGCGATTACTTTTTTCCCTGATGTGGCTCCACGCACATTGACCAGACGCAGGGCACTGCGCCCTCTCACTCGTGCCCTGACCGCTGCCGGAGTGCAATACAGCTGGGGCTACCCTTTCCACCTCCGGGTACGCCGCAATGGCAAATTGCTCACACTCCGGTCACCTGCAGACCTGTCAACCTTCTGTAAGGGCCTGGACCTGGTCCCCATGGAGCTTGACCCTTGGCCTGATCCGGCCCCTACGCAATGGCCTGCCCTCCCGCAACCCCCACGTTGGCGCCAGGGGACCCCAAAGCACCCGCGTCTGTCTGACAGGACGCGCACACCTCTTCGTACACCATCTGACAGGAA
>CM070040.1:36857644-36875144 GCA_036250615.1 Ptychadena robeensis
TGGAGCAAGTAGCAAAGCTGCTGGTGGAGACCCTGACGGACATAGGGCCCGCAATCCTGGGCGTGGATAGGATCTGTGCCGTCCACTCACTTCCGGCCTCAACATTCACCCAGCGTGCCGTGAGGGAAATGTAGCATTCTCTGGCCACCAGCACTTGTTTATATGTCTGTAGTGAGGTGGACCTTGCCAGTTACTGCGTTAGTCAGGACACGGGTAGTCTTCTGGGACACATGCAGGTGTAAAGAGGGCAAGGTATATTTGCTGTACATGCGCTAGTTGTTTTTTAGCATGAACTTCTACAAGATAAATATTTTAAGCATAGAATCAGAGATAATTTTTTTGAAAATCAACTTTCTTTTTTCATTAAACTCATTGGGATCATTTACTGTAATGGATGCATTTTCCCTATACATGCATTTTATTTTTATCTAAAAATAATTCAAACCTATAAAACCTTAAGTGCTACAACATTTGTTTCAACTGCAGTTCTTCTTTAACAATGATTACATAATCAACAAATAAAATGACTAAGGGAACCATTTACCATAGGTTTTGTTTATCAGCAAAGCAATTCCGATCAGCTATCAGTTAAACTACAAGCTAATATACTAATGAGTTCTTGTTGACGGAAAAGTAACGATGATATTTAGAAACCGGTTGAAAATAATTTACCTTAATGTTATTTCAGTGCTAAAAGGTCACAAGATAATAATTTCTGCGAGGAAAATGAAGCTTTTGTTAAAGGAAAAATGTTGATCGGGTTCCATTCTGTATTCTTCAGCATGCTGTGCAACAGATTGTTTCATTATCCAGCAGTACCATTAATCTTTTTTATTAGCACCTAAAAAATAAACAAACAGTAATTTTGTGATGTTTGACACAAGTAGCGCATTTTAATTTTGTGGTCTTGCAGCACGGAGCGAAAATATATAAATAACTAATGCAGCAATTCTGATGGAAATATTACATTCGGCTCCTGCAAATATGAAAATGCCATTCAAAGGTGCAGAAATATAATAACATCTGTCTTGCATATTCAATTAAGGACTGTATTTCCATACAATTTAAATGCCACCAAAATATACATGGAAACTAATTGTTAATTAAAGATGAGAAATGACAATCATTCATAATTCTAATGTAATTAGAAAATGCAAATATTGCTTTAGAACAAATAAGGTGTGTTTTGCCTTAATACGCAGGCTAATTGTTTTGTTTTTTTTCACATGGAAAGGTATTGCTCTTGGGCTTTGATGTATCTTTGGCCATAATACATTAATCCTGGCCTAGCCAGGAATTTATATAATAAATCAGCTACAAGTAATAATAGCATTATATTTGATGCCTATGTTTCATAAATTAAAAAATATATAACTTCCCAGTTAATTGACCCAAAATTGAGGCCCAGACTTTGGCCTATACTGTGGAGCCTGCAGCCCCGACCTGCAGCCATCGGGGTATCTCCCCCTGTAGCTGCATCACCCCCACCAACAGCTGCTTTGCCAAAACTCTTTGGGACCCCTGCAGTTATTAATAGGCAGAAAATTGAGGCCCAGGCTCCGGCCTACACCAACTGCTGGCACTGCTCCCCTTTTTGGAGGATTACCACATACAGCTGAAGATGGGGTCACCTCCTCTCACTCATCTGGGACCCCATTTCAATCTTCAGTGCCCCATTACCACCTCAACCAGGTTATTTTGGCGGACTTGTATAGAGACATTCTACTGATGCAGGCCACTTCTATGGCTTCTCTTGTGGATCACAATGAAATCCATTTCCACACTTGTCATCGCTATGGAAGCAGTTGGTAATTGACTTGATGCAGAAATACAGTTGATGGCCCCCTACAGCACTCATACTCTGAGCCTGAAGACCAGGCTGAGGCCTTGGCTTTTTCATACAGCGCCACTTTGATAGCCCACATATTCAATCGCACCCGAGGATACTACAACTTACTTCCAGCACGAAGTCCACACACTGATCTTCTTTTTATGAACTATGAGCTGTTAAATAAACCCTGCAGCAAACGGGGAAGATACGCACCTCATAGAAGCCATAATGGGGAAAAAAGGGCAACAGCAAGAATTCGCTAAGTACAAAGAGTCTGGTGGAAGCAGCAAACGTGTACCTGACATGTTTCGTTCACAATCTCAGCGCGCGCACCACTCACCAGGTTCTGATACGGCCACCTTCAGCCAAGATGACCTGAACCGCCGCACCCCGAGTCCACGCGACAGATCAGCGCATGATGGTCAAATAACCAGACGCTCTGATCTTAAGGCCTTTTCCGAGGAAATCAAATCGGATATTAAGGCGGCCTTGTCTTCTGCTATCTCGGATCTCAAGGCAGACATGAGATCCATTTCCACACGTGTTACCGCGATAGAAGCAGTTAATGAGCACCATGAAGCGGAAATTCAGTCTATCCGGGACTCACTTAACACCCATGATAGCCTCATGATCCAGTCAAACAGACAAATTGAGGACTTAGATAACAGAGGCAGGCGGCATAACTTAAGGCTACGTGGAGTACCGGAAACCATAGAGAACCCTCAGCTGCCAGAAGCGATACAATCACTTTTCAATGATCTTTTGGAGCGGCCTAGAGAATCGCCGATATTGTTTGAAAGAATCCATAGAGCACTTCGCCCACGGAGAAAAGAATTTAGTTTGCTGCATCCCTGACTACCAGCTTAAGGAGTCGATTCTGCAGAAAATGAGGTCTCAAGAAACACTCACTCTGAATGGAAGCGTTGTCACAATTTTCCAAGACCTTTCGCCTATCACCTTGCAAAATAGAAAGGCGCTTCGCCCACTTCTTGCCAAAGAAATATCAAATATAGGTGGCGATTTCCCTTCTCTCTCTCGGTGATCAAAGATGAGCGGCCAATCCAACTCCGCCAATCCAACTCCGCTTCCCAGACAAATTGCCTTCCTTTTGCGAACAACTACAACTCCCTGTCCCCCTGCTTCCTGATTGGTACGCACAATTCCTTCGTTCGCGCCGCACGGAAGATGCCCCACAACCTCCTGCTCACCACACGCCCAAAGACCCCGCGGCTCACAGCGAGAAAAAGCAGACACGATATGGATCAGCTCACTACGCCGCACCACCAACGCACACCTAGATACGGCTCCAGACGGCCCCTCATTTGACTGGTTGCTGGGACAGGAAATCATCTCTACAGGACTATGTGACCTGAATTAGAGCCCAACACAGGTTTTCTCTTATTATTATTAAGATTGTTTATTTGCATACGTGATTTAACCTTCACATCTTTGCTATATTTGAAACTTCTTTCTCAGGTATATTTTTCTTAGATAGTCATAATTTGACCGTATTATTGTAGAGATGATACCTGTTTTCTCACAATTGTTCTTGTACATGTCGTTAGACTGTGTTAATCTCTTTGGCCAAATCCAGGGAATGGTCCGCAATTTTAAAGAGTATATATTCTTATGTCCCTGACAAGGCCCAGAATGATACAACACTATTCCCCATTGTTTTATTTTATCATCATCTCCTCTCTCCCAAGTTTGCTGCCTTATATGGTATTTCTGAAACCTAGCCCTCCCCCCACTAAGTGATTGAATAGAATGAGCACTGTTATTGCAAATTATTTTGGATATGTGCACATTCACTTAACTGACCAAAACCGGTCTATCTTGGTTAGTTGGGGTTTTTCCCCCAACCCGGTTAATTGTATATCAGGAACTAGTAGCACTGTAGATTTTTCCACTAGACCCCCACTTATTATTCCTTGGCCTTTATTAATTTTGGTTTGTGGTTTTTGGCACTCCTGTGCCCCAGATTTGAATACATCGGTTACACCCTGTGGTAAATCTTACTAGTCAATATGAGCAAAATCAAATTTTTTTCCCTGAACGTCAAAGGTCTAAATATTCCTGCTAAACGCTCTCAAGTCCTTCAGATTGTGCGGAGACACAGAGCGGACGTGGTGTTCCTACAAGAAACACATTTCAAAGCCACAGCGATACAAAAACTGACCAATCACTGGTACCCCAAAGTATCCCACTCCACTTCTGCCACCCAGAAGACTAAAGGAGATGCTATTTTAATGTCCAGTGCATTTCACTTTACCAAAACAGATGAACTGATTGATCCTGACGGTCGTTATATTTTCTTAAAAGTAGGGATGGACCGAACTGTTCGCCGGAGAACAGTTCGGCGGCAAACGAGCATGTTCGCCCATCCTCTCGTCGGCGGACAGTACGGGTGTGTGACCCGCCCCGTTCGCCGACGAGAAGAAGATCTAAATTCTTCCTCCGGCAGGATCAGAACCTGCGAGATCGTGCCGGAGGAAGAGCCTTTTCACTACAAGACCGGGCATGCAGCCGGTCTTGTAGTGAAAAATCCGGCTTGGAGCAGGAAGTGACGTCAGTGACGTCACATCCTGCGCCCGTAACCAGGAACTATGCGTTCCAGGTTGCGGTCCTAGAGGCGGGGAATTTGAATGTGTCCGCGAACAGGGCGGACGGCGGACTTATTTAAAAGTCCGACCCGCCCGTTCGCGGACAGTAAATGGCGATGTTCGCCCATCTCTACTTAAAAGGTATGGTTAACCGCACGCCTATCACGCTTGCTAATATATATTGCCCAAACAAAAGACAACCTTCCTTCTTTTCTAAAATTGTGAATCTCCTTCTAGGGTTCTCCTCTGGTATGCTTGTTCTTGGAGGGGACTTCAATGTCCCATTAAACTCCTCTTCCGGTTTCTCATCACTTACATTCGCAGCCTTGAGACATATTAAAGCCCATCTGCAAAAACTGGCCCTCCATGATGTCTGGCGCATGCTACACCCCAATACGAAAGATTTTACATTCTACTCCTATCCTCGTGACAAATACGCGAGAATAGATTACTTTTTTCTCTCTCAGAATGACCTCTTCTTGGTTAGAGAGGCCGCGATTGAGCCCATAACGATTTCAGACCATGCGCCAATTCTCTTCTCGATACAACTTAAAGATGGCTCTTCCCCTAAAAGCATTTGGAAAATGGATCCTTCACTACTTGGGGACCCTGATTTCTTGGAGGCAACAACAAGGGAATTGTCAGAATTCTTTAGAACAAATGCCTTACCAGGACAGACCACTTTGTCCGTCTGGGAAGCTCACAAATGTGTGATGCGCGGCATATTTATGTCACAATCTTCCCTAAGGAAAAGAAAGGCGCAAGCCTCAATAAATCACATCTTGACTCAAATTTCCAAACTAGAGACGACTCACAAAATGTCACAAGCGTCTCAAACCCTAGACGAATTGATGGTCCTGAGAAACCGATTGAAAGAGGAGCTTAATGTACGCTCTAGACGCGCTTATCTCCTCTCTCAGAAAATGTTTTATAAGCATGGAAATAAGGGTGGCAATACTTGGCTAGGGCTCTTAAAATTAAAAAAGCTCGCCACACTATTGCACAAATCATAGATGGTGAAGGGCAAACACATATCACTTCTGACAAAATTGCACATCAATTCTCCTCTTACTATGGAGGCCTATATAATTTACCCAGAAATCAGTCCGTCACTAGCAAGGACTTACTTTCGACCTTCCTGGAAAAATTCGCGCCCCAACCAATCCCCTCTACATTAGCCCAGGACTTGGAGAAACCCATTTCAGACAGAGAATTTAGCGATGCATTCCGCTCACTGAAAGCAGGGAAAGCACCGGGTCCTGATGGCCTACCAGCTCTATACTATAAAACGTTTCCAGAGATATTGACACCTTACTTTCTGAACAATTTTAATGCCATACACCTAGCAGATCTTAGCCATTCTACTTTATTGGAGGCGCATATATCCGTTATACCTAAAGAGGGGAAAGATGCCTCATTTTGTAGCAATTACAGACCGATATCCCTGCTAAACGTAGATTTAAAAATATATGCGAAGATCCTTGCGGCCAGAATAAGTCCCCTCCTTCCATCACTCGTGGACCTAGACCAAGTAGGATTTGTTCCTGGAAGAGAGGCCAGGGACAATACCACTAAGGCCCTAAACATCCTCCATGAATGCACCAGGTCTCCTAACGGTTGTTGCTTTCTATCGACAGATGCTGAGAAAGCTTTTGATAGAGTCAGTTGGGATTATATGAGAGGAGTCCTTGAAGCTATAGGCTTGAGGCACAATATGGTCTCCAGAATCCTTACCCTGTATAGGGGGCCTTACGCCAGTGTGAAGGTCAATGGTTTACTGTCAAAACCGTTCAACATCAATAATGGGACACGACAAGGTTGCCCCTTATCCCCTTTAATATCTGTTCTTACCTTAGAACCCCTGTGAAGACAAATTAGAAGCCATCCAGGCATCCAAGGTGTAACCATTAGCAAAAAGGAATACAAGATAGCTGCATTTGCAGACGACCTTCTCTTCTTCCTTACCAAACCGGAATCCACTCTCCCGCAACTTCTAGAGGTTTTAAAACAATTTCAGACTCTGTCAAACTTTAAAGTTAATTATTCTAAATCATTTGCCCTGAATATCGCTCTTCCGCACTCGATTCAACAAAAATGCCAACGTGATTTCCCGTTCCAATGGGCATCTCGGTCCATAAAATATCTAGGAATTAACCTACCTCACGATGTCAAGGAAGTTTACCAGCTAAACTTCCCGCCCCTACTCACCTCCATTAAAACTGACCTGTCTAAATGGCACAGACCGTCCTTTTCTTGGTTTGGAAGGGCAGCCATTGTAAAAATGAACATAACCCCGTGATTCTTGTACTTGTTCCAAACAATACCAATATCCATTCCTAAAGCTTTTTTCAGAGACTTACGAACACTGATTAGACAGTTCTTTTGGGGACATAAGACTCCCAGAATTGCTCTTAAAATACTCCAAGCTTCTAAAGCGCATGGTGGTATTGGCTTCCCAGACCCTGAAAACTACTTTAAAGCATGTCATTTAGCCAGGGTTTTGGATTGGCAACTGCACTCTGCCTCCAAAGATTGGGTCAAGCTAGAAAACTATTTATCACACACACCCCTGAGCTACCTTACTTGGCTTCGTCTCCCCCAGAGACGAATGGGAAATGAGCTCTCCCCTCTTGTACATGACACTTTAACAATTTTCGGAGATGCCGTCAAACAATGCAACCTGACGACTTACCCTAATCCCCACACACCTTTGGCCTACAACAAAGAGTTCCCTCCGGGTGAGCACTTTCAACACACAGCCGAGTCTGATATGCTCACCTCGCCACACGCCTCGGATTTTTTCCAGGGCAGCTTTTTTAAAGACAGAGCCCAATTGGAGGAGGAAGGCATTTCTTTGAAACAATGGCTATACTTCCAGGTACGCCATTATCTGAATGAAAGGTCTAACAGAGCTTTAATCTGTAGGGAGCACACATTTCTAGAAAAATTATGGGCTTCAGGCTCTCCAGTGAGACATACAGTCTCCATTATCTATAATCACTTAACTGCAGAAATGGTCACGGAACCTTCCGCCCATCGGGACCTATGGGAAGCAGATCTCAATGTCTCGCTCACGAATGCGGACTGGGAAAGAATCAATGTTCTAACAGTTAAAGGCTCTCTTAATGTCCAAGTACAGGAGAATAACGTTGGTACAGAACCCCCCATACTTTACAGAAGATCTTTCCCGACACAGACGGGATGTGTTGGAGATGCTCCAAAGCACCAGGGACCTATAAACACATCTGGTGGGAATGTGACTTCATACGTCCATTTTGGTGTTCGGTGCAAACCACAATCAGAGAGATTACTGGACACCAGCTACAGTTTACCCCTGAATGCTTTCTGTTACACCACACTGTGCGTCCCGTTAAACAATATAAAGGGTCTTTACCCTTTCACCTTTTAAACGCAGCTAAGCTCCTAATCCCTGCCTTATGGAAATCCCCCAGGGCACCTACACACAACGAATGGCTTCAACGGGTAGACAAAATAGCTGAAATGTAAAATCTAATACATATTGCACACGATACGACCGCTCGTTATCTTTCAACATGGTCCCAATGGATCCGGTACAGCTCTAAGCACCCGAGGGCACGTTGATTTTATTCTGTATTGCTTTGAACCTACTGGAGAGTCTGATCTGGTACAGATTGATTCCATTCCTTTCTCACTTACCTCAGATTTCCCTTCTCATATTTGCTTTCACTTACTAAACCAAATAAATATAAGCTTGCTGATAACCTCATACTTCCTGCAACCTGATATTCAATGCTCGTGGTTCACCTTAGAAGGTGAATCCCTTTTGATTTAATTTCATTTATTGTTATATGTTATTATTGGTTAAATTCTCAGTATATTTTATGTTGATGCTACAAATATTGTTTTTTTACGCAGAGACTTTGATACTTGTAACTGTACGATACTGTTTGATCAGTTACTTAATGCTTTATACTATTTGTAAACATGGAGAGCAATCTCCAATTACTATTCTTAATAAAGCTTATTTTGAAAAAAAAAAAAAAAGAAGGCACAACCTGAGGCTGCGTGGAGTGCCGGAATCGATCGAAACACCTCTGCTACCAGAAGCTGTCCAATCGCTCTTCAATGACCTCCTAGAGCAGCCTAGGGAGTCACCAATATTGTTTGAAAGAATTCACAGAGAGCTTCGCCCAAAGAGAAGAGACACCGACCCCCCAAGGGATGTTGTATGCTGCCTACACGACTACCAGCTTAAGGAGTCAATCTTGCAAAAAAATAGATCTCATGAGACTCTCACTCTGAATGGCAACAAAATCCCTATCACTCTGCAAAATCGAAGAGCACTTCGCCCCCTTCTGACTACCTGTCTCCATGAGAGACATATCAAATACAGATGGGAATTCCCCTTCTGCCTATCGGTGATCAAAGACAACCGCCCAATCTGACTCCGCTTTCCAGATGAGCTTACTTCCTTCTACGAGCAATTGCAACTGCATGTCCCTTTGCTTCCTAAATGGTACGCAGACTTTCTCCGCTCACGCCGAGAAGAAAGAAGAAAACAGCCCACAGATACCTGCACACTACACACCTAAAGATCAACGCACCTCTCAGTCTTCAGCTAGAAGAAGCAGATGCGAAACGGATAGGTGGACATTCCCACAGTACCAACGCACCCCTAGACGCGATTCCAGAAGATCTCTTCTATGATCCGCGTAGACCCCAGGTGCCCAACCTGCGGCCCGGGGGCTGCATGTGGCCCTTTGGGCATTCTTTGGCGGCCCCCTTCAATGTTCCACCTGTGGCCCCCGAAACCTAACTGTTAATGCATAGGGAATAGAAGCTCACCTGTTCACCGATCCCCGCTGACAGGTCTTTGGGATCTTCTTAGAGTGGTATGAGAGGAGATAAACGTACATGATAAGTGTACATAAAGCCAATCAGCAGTCCCTTACCTCTCCTCCTCTAGAGTTGGTGGGGGATCGGCAGACAGGTAAGTGTCTATGCTCCCACTATTCCACCAATGAACAGGGGGTGATTGTATAATATATATTACAGTACATGTATATGACACAAAATGTCCATTACCACACTACAGTGTTCCCTAATTCTTGAAGTATCATTTTAAACAAGTTTTGTTATTTAAAAATTTTAAATATTGTCTTCTACCTGCTGTCATTTCTTCATTAAAATGCTTATAAAGTTAGTGAAGATTGAAATTGTTATGTGCACCCCTTTAGTGATGCTGAGGGCCACACTTTTGGCCCTCTCTATCAACTCAGTTGCTTATCACTGGCGTAGATGGACAGAAACCATCTCTACAGGTCTCTTTGTATCCTGCTCTGAGTTCGTTCCAGGTTTATCTTTACTATTTTTTCTTTATGTTTTTTCTACACCTGAAAACACTTTTCAGCATATATATTTCTGACCTTGGTCAAATGATTCTACTCTGTTAGTATGTGTGGCCACAGAATTGTATAGGTTGTGGCCCTATGCTGAAGGAACTAATTCTCTTGTGGACAGCATTTGTTCCTTGTAACATTGATTTTTGTTTGCAACTCCACATACCTGCTCTTATATAACTGGTGGGTACCGCAACGGCTAAAGTTGCTAGTGACCTATTTATCGCTAGAGCTTTATCTTGTCTATTAGACCCTTATACGGACAGATTTGGGGAAGTTACAGGCCTACAACATAAAGAAAAATTTACCATGGAAGTCTATGGTGCGCTTTTGGAACAGAAATCTGGACCACAGCAGTGCGCTAGGGAGGTTAATACCTTGTACTTAGCGTTAGATTCGAATAATTAACCTCTCTGACATGTATCAGGGAGTATCCCACTATTAAGAAATGCTTGCCTTCTCATCTCCTTGATGCAGCACATATTTAGCAATACAGCATTTTTTCCTCTTTTTTATAACCATTTTTTCTCTCCCTAGCTGAGATCATTTTGAAACCTAGCCCCCCCCCCTCCCCACCCAGCTGAGTGATTGACCGTACTTGGCATTAATATTACAACCAATATTAAGTCCCCGCACACTCACTTACCTGACCATAACTGTTCTATCTTGGTATGCTGGGGTCATCCCCAAATCCCGTTAGTTGTATATCAGACCAGAACCTCAATACATTTGACCCACAGGTGCCCACATATTCTTACCTTATTTATGCTCACACTTGTTTGTATCTTTACAACAGTTTTTAGTGATCTTGATATACCCTGGGGTAACCTTTTCAATTCAATATGAGCAAAAAAAATTTTTTCCCTGAATGTAAAAAGACTAAATATCCTCGCTAAATGCTCTCAAGTCTTACAAGTAGTGCGAAGACATAGAGCTGATGTAGTATTCCTACAAGAAATTCATTTTAAGTCCACGGCAATCCAAAAACTGGCCAATCTCTGGTACCCCGAGATATACCACCCAACCTCAGCTACTCAGAAGACTAAAGGAGTGGCTATTCTGTTTTCAAGCTCCTTTCCCTTTACCAAAACAAACTGGTTGACACAGAAGGTCGCTTTATTTTTCTGAAGGGCACGGTAAATTACACATCCATTATGCTGGCTAACATCTATTGCTGAATAAAAAACAGCTTACCTTCTTCTCTAAAATAGTAAACCTTCTCTTGGGGTTCTCCTCTGGTATGCTCATCCTAGAAGGGGATTTCAACGTTCGACTGAATCCCATCCTGGACTTTTCCTTAGGTTCCTCATCGCTTTAATTTGCAGAAAGAAAGATTAGAATAAGAAACATCAAAGAAAACTTGCCCTCCATGATGTATGGTGCATGTTAAACCCCAATACAAAAGATTTTACATTTAATTCCTACCCCCACTACAAAAACGCAAGAAATTATAATTTTTTCCTTTCACAGAGTGATCTCTCCTCTGTTAGAGAGGCCTCTATTGACCCCATCATAATTTCAGATCACTGCCTATTTTGTTCTCACTACAACTTAAACTTAGCCCTGCCCCTGAAAATATTTGGAGACTTGACTCTTCCCTACTGGGGGATCCGGTCGTCCTAAAAGCAACAAAAACGGAATTGACAGAATTTTTCTCCAGGTCAGAGCGCACTGTCTGTTTGGAAATTACACAAATGTGTCATGGGCGGCTTATTTATGACACAATCTTCTCATCCGAAGAAAAGGTCGCAAGCATCAATAAGCCACATTTTGAATCAAATCTCCAGACTAGAGGTGGCACACAAAATGAGCCAAAATGACCAAGAGTCACTAACCTTAGATGAGTGAACAGCCTTGAAGAACCAACTAAAGGAAGAACTTAATATCCGCTCCAAACGCTCTTCCCTTCTGTCCCACAAATTGTTTTATGAGCATGGAAATAAAAGCGGTAAATATCTGGCAAGAGCCCTCAAAATTTAAAAAGCCTGTCATACTATTCCGCAAATCATAGATGATAAAGGGAAAACATTATCTCAGTAAAAAATTGCTCAACAATTCTCCTCTTATTACTAGAGAGGGTCGAATTTTTTGACTTAGTAAAAGTGAGCTAATTGCAAAGCCTCTGAACAAGGTATAATCACCAAAATTTCTGGAGATGTAGAGAATGGTTGTGGGAACATTGGAAAAAAAAGTTTTGCTCTATCACATGTAGTTTTTGCATAAATTGAGTTAAAAAATAAAGTCGAAAATCTGATTTTCGAAATTTTTACTTGCCTTTGAACTTCATTTGTGCAAAAACTATTTGTGTTAGAGACATACTTTTTTTTGTAGTATACCTCCAACCCTCCTGTACATCTCTAGCAAGTTTTGTGATGATACCATGTTCAGGGGCTTTGCAATTTACTCGAAATTGTCGAAATGGTTGAATTTTTAAAAAAAAATTTGACCATCTCTACTTATTACGAAAACCTCTATAATCTGCCCCAGAACAAATCCAAGAGCAGTGGCGAAATTGCTAAACGCCTTCTTGAAAACGTTTTCGCCCCCGCCAATCTCCTCCACATTAGTTCAGGAGTTAGAATCGCCCTTTTCGGATGGAGAATTTAGCAGAGCACTCCAAAGCAGGAAAGGCTCCAGGCCCAGACGGCTTGCCTGCACTCTATTATAAAACATTGATGGATATTTTGGCACCGCATTTCTTAAGAAATTTTAACACTTTACATGAAACAGACCTAAGCCATTCTACCTTATTGGAAGCACATATATCCGTCATACCTAAAGAGGGGAAATATTCCTCATTCTGTAATAATTACAGACCAATCTCTAATCTAAATGTAGATCTAAACATGTATGCAAAAATCCTGGCGGCCAGAATTACCCCCCTCCTTCCATCACTCATTGACCTAGATCAGGTAGGATTTATCCCTGGAAGAGGGATAACACCACCAAAGCTCTCAACTTTCTGCATGAATGTTCCAGGTCTTCTGACAGATGCTTTTTCCTGTCAACTTATGCGGAGAAGCCTTTCGATAGAGTCAATTGGGATTACATGAGTGGAGTCCTTGAAGCTATAGGACTTCGGCACAATGTAGTCTCCAGAATCCTTACTTAAATAAGGGGCCCTATGCTAGAGTGAAGGTTAATGGCTTATTGTCCAATTCGTTTTGCATCAACAATGGCACTAGGCAGGGCTGTCCCCTGTCCCCTTTAATTTTTGTGTTGACTTTGGAACCGTTGTTAAGATAAATCAGAAGCCATCTAGAAATACGTGGCGTAACCATAAGTAGAAAGGAATACAAAATAGCCACATTTTAGGACGACCTTCTCTTTTTAATGACCAAACCAGACTCTACCCTCCCACAGCTCCTTCGGGTATTAAAACAATTTCAAAGTCTGTCAAACTTCAAAATGTATTATTGTAAATCATGCCAGCATTATTACCCATTCCAATGGGCCCCTAGATCCATTAAGTATCTAGGTATCAACCTCCCAAACAACATTAAGGAAGTGTACCAGTTAAATTTTCCGCCCCTACTCACTTCAATCAAAGCAGACTTATCTAAATGGCAAAAACCGACCTTCTCGGGAAGGGCAGCGATTGTGAAAATGAACATAACTCTAACTCTAGTTTCTTGTACCTATTCCAAACTATACCAATCTCCATCCCCAAATCATTCTTCAAGCACTTACATACTCTGATACAATTCCTATGGGGCCATAAGACACCCAGAATTGCACTCAAATCCCTCCAGGCCTCTAAAGCTCAAGGAGGCATCGGCTTCCCAGATCCGGAAACTTATTTCAGAGCCTGCCTTGTCGCCAGGATACTAGACTGGCAACTTCATTCTACCTCCAAAGCCTAGGTCAATCTAGAAAATAATCTATCGCCCATCCCACTGGACTGCCTCACTTGGTTACCCCTCCCCAGAAACGATTTGGAGATGATCTCCTTCCTCTTGTTTCTGACACCCTAATGATTTTCAAAGACTCCTTTAAACAATTCAATTTAACTACCTACCCCAACCCCCACACACCCTTGGCCTACAAAAAAGACTTTCCTCCTGGTGAACAGTTTCAACCTAAAGACAGATCAGTTGCTCATACTTTACCCCCCGCCTCTGATTTCTTTCATGACGGCACCTAAAAAGACAGAGTTCAATTAGAGGAAGAGGACATCTCTCTGCAGCAATGGCTGTGTTTTCAGGCACGTCATTATCTTAACGAACCTAGCAATAGAGCTCTTCCTGGAAAAAACATGGGCTTCAGGCACCCTATATATATATAATTATATATAACCACCTAATTGTGGGAATGGTTACAGAACCCTTGTCCCACCGAGAAACATGGGAATCAGAACTAAATGTGTCACTCACAGACTGGGAAAAAAATCAATTTATTGACAGTTAAAGGCTCCCTTAACATTCAGATACAGGAAAATCATTTTAAGCTTGGAGCCCGCTGGTACAGAACCCCCAAACTTTAAAAAAAGATTTTTCCCAACATAGATGGATTGAGCTGCCATTGCTGCAGGGCCCAAGGGTCTTATAGACACATCTGGTGGAATTGCGACCTGATTCAACCACTTTGATCGTTCGTGCATCCCTCCATCAAAGAGGTCACTGGTCACCAATTGCAGTTCACCCCAGAATGCTTTTTGTTTCGTCATACACCGCTCCATGTTAAACACTACAAAGGGTCCCTACCCTTCCAATTGTTAAACACACCAAAACTCAGAATCCCTGCCTTGTGGAAATCCACCAGGGCTCCAACGCACTCTGAATGGCTTCAACGCATAGACAAAACTGCTGAAATGGAAAATCTAATACATACTGCAAACGATACACTCTCTCGCTATATACAGACTTGGTCCCAAAGGATCCAGTATCAATCTAGAACCTCGACTGTTTGAAGGCCTAGATTCCTATTGGTTAATGTCTCCAGGAATTCATACCTTGTAAATGCAATGTTCATTCATTCCTTACTTCCCCCTCTTTGCTAAGGTATACTACATCCAGTTGTGATAAGTTTATTATTATTGTTGTGTTTACTGAACCCTGATATACAATGATCTTAACTCACCCTAGTGTAGTGAATCTTTACTGAAATAAGTGCACTTATTATTATATGCTATATGCTTTATATCTGGGGTACTCAGTAGGCGGACCCCAGTCCAGATCCGGACCCAAATAGGGTCACATGTGGACCTGCGGCTGCGGCTCATTCTTCCCCTCCTTCCTAGTGAGAGCCGATGCTATGAAGGGAAGGAGAGGAGCTAGATTCTGTGTTGTAGCTCCTCCCGCAGATACGTCCTCCCAGCCAATCAAAACGCAAGACAGGACACACCCTCTCCCACTCTAGCTGTGCTGTAGAAACTAGGCTAATTAAACCTGTATGACACTTCGAACATTCATAGCACGAAAACCATGTATAGCATAATCGTGAAACTTTCAGGGTCAGTAATGCTCCCCTCTAGCTACAAGACTTATACGTTACATTTCAGCTAAAATACAGCCATCAAATATTGCTTCCCTATGAGCATAACACACTACTCTGCTGCATACATGCTTTCACTTATCCTACTTTGAACTCATAAATCTTTGAACCCCTGCATGGTAGAACCTTAACATTTTGGGGGTTACCAGTTAACCCCTGAGACGACATGCATGCAAATTTGCAGGTTCCTGAGCACAATTCTTCCTACTTAAAAGTCCCCTATCAAATATTGCTTGGATGTAGTCTCATTTTTTAGATTGCCAATTTTTTTCATTTCATTTCATTTTTATGTCACTTGGATAACCGCATGGAAACATTAATAGCTATGAAAGGTTGCAGATAGTGGTTTCAAATTGTAAATTACTAATCCAAAAAAGGGTGTTGGAGCATCTGGGGGTTGAAAGTCAGGGAGTAGGCATATGTAAAGCCATGTCCACTGAAATTCCTGTGTTGAACACAGAGATTTTGTTGCAATGCTCAATGGCGATGAAATCTGGGGGTTCAAACATTACTGGGGGTTACATTTGACCCAATGCCAGCTGGTGACCTGTGGATGGAGACAGCTAATCGGAGGCTCAATTAGGAACAGGGAGTTTCATCTGCAGAAGAATCTACCATGCAGGAGGCTGACGCAGAGGGCAGTGAGGTAGACCACCCTACATATGGGGTGAGTACCAAACACCATCTCCTGGTACTCATCTGAGGAGCTCACTAAAAAGTTATGTGCATAGGCATTCTCTGGAGGCCGGGGGAAAAGGGAGTGCTAGTGGTAGGGGGCCCCTGCACAGGAAGGTTAATAAAAGCTTGAATTTATATCAATATTTCCAAAAGGAAGCTTTGTGAGCAGAGAAAATGGCCATCCCAGGGCTCCTCAGGTCTTTCTACCCCTTTCACCCTCCACTCACCCTCCCTCATATACTTGTGAGGTGCCCCTTGTCTAGTAATTAAATAGTACATATGTTTGAGACTGTGTCCTGTATAGACTATAGGGAGAATATTTATATATATGTACGACTACGTCAGGCTTCTGTCTAGCAGACCGTGTCAGCGCCGTGAAAACTGGCGATCCGCCAGCAGTGCAAGGTAAAATTCCAAACTCCAGACTTCAGATTGAATGGAAATTTGGTAAGTAGACCTTTCAAATTTATATTTGAGTAGCCCTGCTTTATATGCTATAAATGTTTACGTTTTCAGAATGCTTATGCATTTAGACTTCTATTTTTCTTTATGCAATAACTTGATACTTCTCTTTGTGAGACACTGTTAACGTGTTTGTTTACTGCTTTATATTATGTGTAACTGCGGAGAGCAATCTCCACTTATTTTCTTTAATAAAGCTTATTTTGAAGAAAAAAACAACTTAGTATTATCACTATAATTTTTGGAGATGTATGGAAGGATTGTTTTTTTTTAATGGAATTTACAATAATAAGAATCAAAGTCAAGTCAAATGTAATTTATGCAAACTAAGTGAGCAAGAGCAAATATTTAAATGTATACAATAAATAAATCCTTTCATTAAAAAAAATAACTATATCTTTCCTGGAAAATAATACATCAAATGCCTCTCACTCACTTCTTGCACAAAAAATCTGATATACAACAATTATTAGTTGAAGAAGTTTAATAATCTGGAATTACGGTACTTTGATTTATTCTATCTTAGCCTATGGTTAACAATGAGCTGCCACTCGAAACGCTTCCTATTGATCCTGTCCTTCAGCACCTGTAACCAGAAAGTGATCTCATCCGTACCCAGAAGGTGATGTCATCCTGGTAAGCACACTTCCCTGAGAGATCAATCCTTGCAAACCTCTTTTACCGCTACTTTGTTCTGTGACCTTACCTTACCCATACATCTACTGAGGGCCCTTCTGGCCACTGATATCACTGTAACTGTGTAATAGCTGCTTATGGTTGTGCACAACTATTTATTACCTTTCTTAGTATTTAATTTATCCTCACTGGTGGCGGATTTACCACTATGTCACTTGAGCACATAGTGGTGATATTTTTGGGCACCTGATGTACCAAGGGTCCAGCAATGGAAAATATTGCTGAAGCTCCTGAAAGTGTCAAATTCTGTAGTTTCAGAGGTCAATTTCTCTTCATAAGTTCAAAGGCATGGATTATTTAATATATTTTTATATTTTAATATTGAATATATTTTTATATACAGTGGAGGAAATAAT
>CM070040.1:36890678-36905938 GCA_036250615.1 Ptychadena robeensis
GTCACACACATTTATTTTTCTCACCATATCTTTATTTTCTATATATTGTGTTGTGAAAGTATTAGCAGCTATGGTATTTAAAATTAAACAAAAATGCAATGCACTGTACATGGATACAGTGATAGATATACGCACATTAACAGTTCTTCTAAATAATAAATACAAAAAAAATTAGTTTGTCGGAAGGGTGTAGGAATCTACTTTACCTCCTGCACCTTCATAATTAACTACGTGGATAAAACTAAAAGATTATATCGTTTACATAGCCAAGGAAACTTTCATGCACTCTGGACGCCCAATCTTGTAGAGAGGTTTTTGGGAAATTTTATTTTCCCTGCACAATTTTAAATGATGCGATTTCATTGAGTTTTTTTGAGCATGTGTAGCCATAATCACAAAGATTGTGCTGCTCCCTAATAACATTGTTACTAAGAGAAAATGGGTTAAGAAATCAAAATTGATTTAAAGGAAAAACATAAAAAAAGAATAGAGGCTTAAGCCCCCCATACGCACTTAGATTTCCACCCGATTTTTCGGCCGATGGACCACCGTGCGACATGTCCATGTCCGCCATAATTTTCTATTCCATATTCGTAATCTCGAATATCCGCACTTGTGGACATGAATTGCATCACAAAAATCGCAATTGCGATCGAATATGCACAATGCATGCAAGTCAATGGAGCTCAGATGGCGATATTCGAGCGAAATATTCGACTGGGAGAATATCCGTCACTTCCGTTTTAAATAAATCGCATCGCGATTATAAAATCGCGATCCATTGCAATGAATGGGATCGCGTAAATCGCAATAAATCGCGAAAAATCACGATCGTGTCGGAAATCCAATGATATATTTGCGAATATTCACGAAATGGCAAAATGGCGATATTCGAGCGAAATATTCGAAAATCAAATATTCGAGCTCAACGCTAATTCTTAGATCGGTTTAAAACTTTGAATGGGGACAAGAGTCCCCGTTCAAAGTAGGGGTATGTCTCCGAGGATCCGACAGGGTTGAGAACACAGAGCCTGTTTGAAGCTGCAGAGGCTCTCTCCCTCCAAAGCTGTTGAGCGGGGGAAGGGGGGGTGTTAGCAGTTCCTCCTTCTCCCTTCGTGCAGTTACGGTGAGCAGAGGCTGCTAGCTCACAGATAGTCTCTGTGACCTGGCAGCTTATGCTCACAGCTGGGGTCCCTAGATGCTGTCCGCCAGGTCCCCCTAGCTGCTCGGGCCACCACAGTGCTGGTACACAAAAGGTGCCCGGCCAATTGTGACCCAATTTTTTTGCAGATTGAACGTGCGTGATGACGTCATCACAAGCGTTAGATTTTTGCCCCAAATTTTTTTTTGCCAAAAAAGGTCACAATCTAAACGTATATGGGGGCTTTAGTCATTCTGTCAAGATTATATCACTATCACTTGTATCACTATGTGTGCCCAGGTGCACCTAAACTCACCTAAGGTACTTTGTGTCTCCCACCTATTTTGGAACAGTCTGTGAAAAAAAAATTCACCATAAAGAAAGCTGTCATCACATCTGTATGCACAGGTCTTTTGAAAACACTTGTATCAGGTGCATTCAGGGCAGTATATGTTACTACAGCTGTTAACTTCCAGAAAACTAGGAAAACATAGTGACTTTCACAGCCAAGAGTACAATAGGTACTGTATTTTTCGGACCATAAGACGCACTTTTTCACCCCCAAAATTGGGGGGGGGGTGCCTGCGTCTTATGGTCTGAATGCGCGACCACCACCGGTGGTCACACCGGGAGGAGAGCTGAGGAGCAGAGCTGCGGCAGCTGTCATTTGCGATGTTAGGCTCTTCTATCTAAATGCCGCATCCCCTGCATCCCCACCAACGAGAACACAGAGGAGAGCTGTGTGCTGTGTTCAGTGAGGCTATGGATGGCTCGGTCGAGGTGCAGGTGATGCCGAAATCCACAGAACACTGAACAGATCAGTGTAGTGTGACGTGTTGTGCTGAGAGTGTACTGCTGCTAGTGACACCTGTGGCTGAATTGAATATTGCATCCATTAAATTCATTGCATTATCCCAATTGATGTGAAAATCTTAAAATCTTTTTTTTTTCTGGATTTTCTGCCCTAAAAACTGGGTGCGTCTTATGGTCCGGTGCATCTTATAGTCTGAAAAATACGGTAAGTATATTGTTTTAGGAGCAACTTTGAATCCCTCTGAGAGTTCGGGTGCACTTTAAACTATATTGCATGAGGGTTAACTTCAAAAGATATAGGTATCCCTAGTTTAAAACAAGGTAATTGGTTTGCAAACCTATTCCCATGGAGTAAATTTATGTCTTCATCAATGGATTCTGATTCTACATGCCTTTTCTCTAAAATGTAAGCCCAGCAATAGGCCCCACTTGTACCTTGGTTACTTTTAATTATTTTAGGAATTACCTGTGCTGTCATTACACAGTCAACAACCACTTGGTTTTGTCCATTATACCATAGCAATGCAGAAATATGGCAGCACAAGGAAATAACTTGAAAACATTCTAAACCAGTAAGGTAAATATCAGTCTATTTCACTTACTGGTCTATGCAGCCTTAAAACACTTCAGAGCGCTGAATATGTTTACAAATAAATAGACAAGTGGCTTTCTCAGCAATGCTCATGTCTGCACGGCTCCTTATTGTCTGGCTAAGATATCCACTTAGATACTTTTAACAGATAAAACACTTACTGTAAAAGAAACACTTCTGTGTGTATTACTTTCTCCTTTGCTAAATATTAAGTTCAAGCTTCTATTTTTATCTATTTATCATATTTATCAATTTATAATCCATTTTCTACCAGATTCTTTAAGCATTTTAGCATTCAAAACTCAAATGTAGGTCACCTTTTATACTATATAGTGTATGTTAGAATCAGGATTCTCAGTGGCTCCAATTAAATATAATTCTCCTGTTATTTTCTGCAATTTTAAAGAACTGCTGCAATCAGCAAATCTATCTCAACATGTAAAGCAAACTACAGTTTTTGTCTGATTCAGAAGTATTAGCAAACATTGATTTCCCATAGCTGCTCATGACACATATAATTCTTCACTAGTTAATGTAACCCGAAGAATACACATGCCTGGTATTGTACTGTGTGTCAAGGGGACCATTCATCTTATGCTTACAAAGATTTTTAAGCATTGAGTAGTCATGCAGAAAGATACGCTGTCAATATTTATTGTTTTCTTAATGTCTTTTTAGGTCTAAGGGAGTTGAATTGATCATTTTTCTGCATTTAACAATATGCTTTCTTCCTATGTTAATAAGAAAGTCAACCTTTCAGTAAAAGGTCACTAATCTTCTTCTATTCTGGCAAAATTATTTAAAAGCATCTGTCAAGTCCAGCAATTATTTGTTGTTTGCTGTAATTAGGCCTGAAAACAGATTCCATTAGGATAACCCAATAGTTCCAAAAGTATCTTTAGTTCTGGGATGGACAATTCTTTAATGGATTTCCTCTCGTGCTGTGTTCTCTCGTAAATACATAACATGGTTTATACACTTTAATAACTCAACTGGACTGGTTTTGTAGGTACAAATAAAATAAAACAAAGCAGCTTTTTAAATGTATATTATTTAACCTACCCTGGAAGTATTCCAAGTGTCCTAGATTTTCATTACCGAAAGTGGTAACCCTAGCTACACTTGGGGTAGCTTACCTTTCCAGCTGTGACCACGCTGCCCCTCTGCGCTATTCCACATCACTGACATCAGACACTCGGGAGGGAGGGGGTGCCCTTGACAGGCATCTTGAGTCCTCAAACCTGTGTCATGTTTGATGCCAGGAATGTGTACAGGCAGCCAGAGCAGGCAGGAAATACAAATACAAATTACGTGGTAATTTCCTGTACCACTTTTGGAAAAATCGAAACCAATGGAACCACCATTTATTTCTTTAAATTATGTTGTTTGGGAACACCAAGCTTTATGTACAAAACACTATATGTTTTACATCCAGAGACAGTGTGAGATGGGATCCCATATGAGAACATTGAGATCCATGTGATACAGTTTAAAGGGCTTAAATATTTTTTTCTATATTGAGCTGTACTTCACTTTATGAGGACATTACACTGAATGCAGTTAGTTTAGGACTGCATGGGCAGTATGAAGCTTAAAATGTATTGGTAGGTTTCCTCAAATGCTAATACAGACATTTCTGTTACTGACTTTTGCACCAGTAGGGACACTATAGTTTTGGTGTTTCCTTTAGATCTGATTATGTGATGAATTTGTAGATGTGATACTATCAGGCAGAACTCAGGGCCCGTCAAGTAATTGATTCTGGGTCTCCTGCCTGTCTACATGACAACTCAAGACACATCACCTGACCATGGGCCAACTGATGCTCAGATTCTGGTCAAACAGCAACAAGCCTGGAAAAGCATAAGTGGTCTGCATTGGGAGCACAGGAGAGTGATGGAGTGGGTTAATGCATTGTCTCTTGTAGTTTCTCTAAAGGCACACTTGGTATATGGTAAATCACAAGCAGGTAAGATCGCAATGGCTCCCACACTACAGAGGAATTGGATAGCACCAGGGTTCTCTGCCTTGTCACAATTAGTCATGGCCAAACTGTCCGCAAGACAGTTAAGATGTTTGTTATTCTTCCGCTGGCCGGATCAGGCGCAGAAAGATCCAACCAGAAGAAGAATCTGTTCACTAGAGACCGAATAGAGAACCCCAGTCTCTAGTGACGTCACTTCCGTTTTTTCAGATTCAACTTCTCTGCGAACAGGTGGGGAATTTGAATCTCCCTGCGAACAGGCGGACATCAGACTTGTTTTTTTTTTAAACAATAACTTTTTTATTGAGAAGAATTTTTACAGAAAAAGAAAGTACGAAGAGCACATGCGCTGCATAGTAATACACAAATACAATACAACAAGAATGTCAATGTGAGTGACAGCTATCGCAGTCATGGCCTCATAACATTAGGTCAAATAAAGTAGACCACAGGTTTGAGCTGGTAAGTATGGCATAATACGAAAGTTATGACTCGTGGACTAGGTTTTAGGAAGGGCCACTCAAGAAGTTGGCAGGGAGGTACATGTACTATGACAGGGGGTAAAGGTGGGGGGGTAGAAGGGGTAGCAAGAAGCAGGGGTAGATACTTGGGAGGAGGAGGGGTAGGGATGAGGCACATCCGGGGAACCAGATGGACACATCACCACCACGAGCCCCTAAGGGCCAGGCATCTGGTGTGAAAGTTATGTGCGTGTTAGATGTAAGCTTTTGCAAGGACGTCCCTGAACGTTGGGCCGATAGGAAGGATTCCCAGGGGTCCGTTAATTGAGAGTAGGCATGTCTTGTGTGCTTGAGGGTAGCTGTGAACGATTCCATACGTGCGAGTTGTGCAAGTTCCGCCAGCCATTCTCTGATTGGAGGGGGCTCTGGAGATTTCCAGTAGTGCGGTAGGACTGCCCTAGCAACTACTAGGAAGAATTTGAGTAGGTTGTGTTTAGGTAGTGTACAGGGTAGGAGCGACAATAATGCCAGTTCTGGCTTCCTAGGGATGTCTATGCCAGAGCTGGCCTGATAGAAGGAAAAAACCACCTCCCAGAAGGGTTGGATACAAGGACAACTCCACCATACATGCATCATTGTGCCGATGCCAGCAAAGGGGCGACGAGATAGGGAATATTTTATTTAAAATTTAAGGGGAATCTGTACCACCTGGTCAATATTTTATAGCTCTTCTCTTGAGAGGAGGAGGCTATTGAGAGAGAGAGTGTGTATGGGCATAAATAGTCGCAGTTTCTGCATCTGACAGGGAGCAGTGAATCTCACGTTCCCAGTGTGACAGATAGTGAGGTCTAGGTGGGAGGAAATGTTCGCTGATCAGTTTATACACTACTGAGAGGGTATGGGGGGTATGTGGGGTAGTAGACAGAGTGCCTCAAATTTTGTTGGGGAGGTACGTCGAGAGGAAGTCTCGCAGTTGGAAATAGTGAAGCCAGGTTTGAGCTTTCGGAGTAAGTACAGGTTGTAAAGCGGAGAGTGGCTTGAGTCCATCAGAGGACAGTGCTGTGGTGATAGCAGATGGGTGGAGGGACGTCCAGCAGAGGAACTTCGGTGTATGATGTCCTGGGGGGAATTTTGGGTTTCTTATTATTGGGGTCAAGGGGCCAAGATACGAGGAGAAGGAGGATTTGATATGTTGGTCCCATGCGTGTAGGAGAGGGAGCATGGCGAATAGAAGGTCAGATATGGGTGGGTGCGATGCGGGGGGCAGCCATAGTAATGAAGAGGGTAGGATAGGGATGCAGTTGGTTTCTATTTGGACCCACAGTTTCTGTGTCAAGGAATGGACCCTATCGATGGATCCTATCGAGACCAAAATTGTCGCTTGGTAGAATCGCTCTATATTTGTTAGACCCAGACCCCCTCTTGCTTTAGGTTGCGTCAATATGGAATACTTAAGGCGTGGTGGTTTCTGTGCCCACATGTATTTGAGTATTATTGAGTGAATGGATGTAAAGAAATGCCTGGGGATAATAATAGGATTGGTTTGGAGAAGATACAAGAAGTGTGGAAGGATGTCCATTTTGCAAATGGAGATCCTTCCAAACCAGTAATGAAAGTGTTTGTGCAGGGATTTCCGAGTCATTTTGGTAGAGTTCAAGAAAGGCAGGAAGTTCAGTGCGTACAGTTTAGATAAATCGTTAGGGATCCAGACGCCAAGATATTTTAAGGACTTGTCGTGCCATTTGAAGGGTAATGAGGCTCTGAGCGAACACGTCACGAAAGTGGGCAGCGTGATATTCAGGGCTTCTGGCTTACTATAATTGATTTTTGAAGTTACTCAGGTATCCAAAGGTATTGAATTCCTGAATTAAGGAAGGGATGGTCAGGTTGGTAATGTAAAGAAGGAGATCGTCCGCATATAATCCAATTTAATTATGGAGGGGGCCCGTCAGAATGCCATTAATGGAAGGGTTGTTGCGGATCGCAGTGGCTAAGTGTTCTATGGCCAAGATGTACAGATAAGGGGAGAGTGGGCATCCCTGTCTAGTACCATTAGCTATAGTGACTGGGGGGAGAGGGTACCATTAACACAGATTCTGGCCGTGGGGAAGTCATAGAGTACTCTGATTTTGGCGACAAAGGACTCCAGCAGTCCTATTTGTCGTAGGGTGGAGAAGAGGAACGGCCAGCTAAGGCGGTCAAGGGCTTTCTCAGCGTCAAGAGCGAGTAGGCAGAGGGGGATCTTACGGTGTTGGGTAACGGAGATCAGATTTAAAGTCTTGATGGTACTGTCTCTGGCTTCTCTCCCAGGGACAAAACCTACTTGTACTATCGATGGGGTAAGGGGGGTCAACCTGTTGGCCAGAAGTTTGGCATAGATTTTCATGTCAACATTGATCAGTGAGATGGGCCTGTAGTTAGAGCATAATGAAGAATATTTTCCTTCCTTATGGATTAGTGTGATGTGGGCTGTTTGAGCTTGTGGGGGTAATCTCACTTTATCTGATGCATCTTGTGCATTAAATAGGGAAAGCAGGGGGGTCTTCCGGTTAGGTTCCAGGAGTTTGTAAAAGGCATTACCAAATCCGGTGGGGCCAGGGCTTTTTCCATTGGTAAGTGAGGAGATCACTGTTTTGAGCTCGTCTTCTGAAAAGGGAGCAAGTAGTGCTTCTAATTTAGTCGTGGAGATCTTGGGCAGGGCGGTTTGATTAATGTAGTCCTCTAAGGACGGTAAGATGGAGGTGAAGGGAGGGGGTAGGTAGATTGTAGAGATTGGTGTAATAGGCGTGAAACGCTTTGGCTATGTGTGTTGAGGAGTGGGCAATTGTGCCATCACGTGTCTGTATTTTAGGTATGTATGTCCTAGAGTGGGCAAGAAATCGGCCACACTTGTTGCCATGGAGATAGATGTTGCGCAGCAAGCATTTTTTGTGTTTAAGATTTGTAGTCGAGGAGTTTCTGTAGTGCAATACGTTTTTGTTGGAGAGCTTAGTAAGCCTCCGCATCTCTAGTGCGCTTATGTCGAGACTCCAGTGTGGATATATCCTGTATCAGAGTTGCCATGTGTTGGGAGCGTTCTTTTTTAAGCCGTGCATCATCAGGTGGCCACGGAAGACACATTTAAGAGTTTCCCATTAATTAGGTGGGGACGTTGTGTCCAGCGCATGGTCTCCGATAAAGAGGGCAACAGTGTCAGTCAGGTCTTGCTATATTTTGGTATCTAATAGGAGTGATTCGTTCAGGCGCCAAGTGAAGGCCCAGGTCGGGGAGTTAGGCATGGTCAGGGAGAACGTGACTGGGCAATGGTCAGCAAAAATCTGATTGTCTATGGTCGGCATGGGGGCCCAGTCCAGTAGGTGGTGTGGCATTAAGAAAAGGTTGATTATTTTTTTTTAAACAATAAGAATTTTATTGAGATAAAGTGAAATATAACAACGTACATATATTATATTCTCAAGGGTTATCAAATACTGAAGCAAGTGATCGACTGAAATAGTAGATGCTAATGAGAGCAAAAGTAGCTTCACATGTTAAGTCAAAACAGCATGGAGTCCAATGGTAACTCCTCGAATTAAATACAGTACATTCAACAGAAGACAGGTGGGGTGGAGGGGGATACGAGGCAGAAATAATAGAAGGGAGCAGAAAGGGGGGAAGGCAAGTAATAGAGAGAGCGATGAAAAATAAAGAGCAAGGAGGGAAAAGAGTCCCATAATGTAGCGGGAGTACTGAAGTAAATTGATTTAGGCCTTTGGCCCAAGGTGGAGTAGTAAAGGAAAGAAAAGGATGGGTGAAGGAGAGATAAGAGGTAGAGGGAAGAAAGGGTAAAAGAGAAGGAGAGAGAGATAGTTTTGCAGGACTGGGGCTTGGTAACCTATCAAGTACGGGAGAATCAAGCTATCCAGCTGGCGAACTCATCAGATTCTGTAAATAGTGACCACTCTGACCAAGTGTCTCTGTGCAAGGGGAATCTTTCTCTGAGATGAGCTATTGAAGCTTCAATGAGTCTAATACCTTCCATTTCGTCCGCCCACTCCCTTGAGGTGGGTATGGTAGAGGACCTCCAATAGCGGGGAATGAGCTGTCTGGCCGCTATTAGGAAGAAGCGGAGTAGACCACGTTTAGCTTTAGATAGTGGGCCTGGAATATCTGTTAGTAATGCTATCCAAGGATCACAAGGTATGACAGACTTGGTAATCTTGTTATGGAGACTGAATATTCGGTTCCAGAAATGCAAGATTGTGGGGCAGGACCACCACAGGTGCAGTAGGGTTCCCTCTGCATTACCACATCTCCAACACAGACTAGACACTGACGGCAAGAATCTATGAAGTGTGGCAGGACATTTGTACCACCTGGCTAGCACTTTGAAGCTACGCTCCTGGGCTGTACTGGAACAGCTGAGAGAGTGTGACAGAGCATAGATTTTGGAAAGTTCACTGTCCGTTATCTGACAGTTCAAATCTTTCTCCCAAGCAGACACATAACTCAGACGACCATGATATACAGTTTGTAGCAGGATGTCATAGATTGCGGAAAGGCGGTGGGTAGGTTTGTGGTGCATGGTGCAAAAGTCTTCAAAAGGGGTAGTGTTGCGAAGAGGATCTCCTACCTTGAGAACAAGTGTTAGGTAGTTCTTGAGCTGCAGAGAATATAACCAATGGCTTCCCTCCCTGTGGGGGATGGACATGTCAGATGGAGATGGGTGAGCATGAGAAGAGGCGTTTACAGCGGCAACATGGGAGAAGAGCGTAAGAGAGCCTCTCTTCCATTTCATGAATACTGCTTCCATACCGGCGGAAACTCAGGATTGCCCATTATTTGGTGTAGGGGTCCCAGATATGATGAAAACCTGTAACGGGATACCAGGTGGTCCCATGATTGCAATAATGGGGGTATCAAAAATAAGCGGGGAGTGCCAAGCGTATTTGCTGTAGGCGTTATGCAGGGAAGGAATGATAGGGGGACGGGGGAAATAGAGTCAAAGAGTTGCAACCACAATTTGTTTTCTCTACTGTATATAGTGTCAGTAATGTGGGACAGATGAGAGGCCATGTAATAGAGTTTGATGTCGGGAAGTCCCAGCCCCCCTGTAGACTTTTTGCGGACCAGGGTCTTAATTGGTATTTGGGCTGTGGAAGGGGACCATATGTACCGAAGGAAGGAAGAGCGGAGTTTAGAGAAGAAGAAGGGAGGAATAGAGAGCGGGAGCGTCTGAAACAAGTATAAAAGTCTTGGCAGTATGTCCATCTTCAGAAGGGCAATACGCCCAAACCAGGAGTGTAGACCTGTAGTTCAGAGTATAAAGTTTAGCAAAGTTCCTTGGTATATATATACGCCCAGGTACTTGATACTATCAGTGGCCCATATAAATGGGAACCTAGACTTTAATTTGATGACACATTTATCCATCAAGGATACATTCAGCGCCATGGACTTGGAAAGGTTGACTTTGAAATTGCTGTGTGAGTTAAAGAGCTGGAACTCAGACAAAAGAGATGGAAAGGCATCTGTGGGGTTGGAAACATATAGGAGCATGTCGTCAGCAAAGAGACCCAGTTTATGTTGGTGTTGCCTAATAGTCAAACCTTGGATATTGGGATTGTTGCGTATAGCATTGGCCAGGTGTTCCATGCATAAAATATAGAGGAATGGGGACAGAGTTGTCTCGTGCAATTGTAGATGTTAAAGGAGTCAGACAGGTTGCCATTAATACGAATTTTAGCTGACGGCTTGTCATACAGGGCCAAAATTTTGGAGATAAAGGTCGGGGGTATGCCTATCTGCTGAAGAGCTGCTCGCATAAATTGCCAGTCCAGACGATCAAATGCTTTTTCAGCATCAATCGAAAGGAGGGATAAAGGAATCTTGTTACGTTGGGCATAATCCATAAGGAGGAGGGTTTTGATAGTGTTGTCCCTATGGGGGACAAATCCCACCTGTTCCAAGTGTATCAACTGAGGGATCAGTGAGCTCAATCTATTGGCAATCATTTTAGCGTATATTTTTAAATCCACATTAATTAAAGAGATGGGACGGTAACTAGAACACTGTGATGGGTCCTGGTCAGGTTTGAGTATTAGGGAAATATGGGCTTCCTGAGTTTGCTTCGTAAAGGGTAGGTCGTCAGAGACAGTGTTGTATGTGGTCCTTAGGATAGGTAACAGGTCAGTCAGGAAGTCTTTGTAGAAAATGGCCGTGAATCCATCTGGTCCCGGGCTCTTCCCTGCTGGTAGGGCTTTGATAGTGGATGATATTTCATCAGAAGAGAATGGCAGAGCCAGATCATTGAGAGATCAACAGAGATGGCTGGGAGTTTAGTTTTTACTATATAGTCCATTAGGCCTACTGAAGGAGGCGTGGCTAACGGAGAACTCGTATTATCCCTTAAGTTATACAGAGAAGAGTAATATTTAAGAAAGGCGGACATTATGTCTGATTGTAGGTGTGATGTGGTATGTGGGGATGTGGTGATCTTAGGGATGTACGTCCTAGATTGTTTGGCTTTGATCGACCTTGCCAGTAGACGGCTAGGCTTGTTCCCATACTGGTATAAAGAACGAGACAGACAGTTGCGATGTTTCAAGTAAGATAAATCGAAGAGGCCACGTAATTCAGAGCGTTTTGTCAATAGCTGTTGGAAAACCTCGGCATCCACAGAGGCCATGTGTGAGGATTCTAACTGTTGAATCTCACTAAGTAGAGTTTTAATGCGAGCAGAGCGTGCACGTTTGAGTCGAGAGCCATGAGCGATTAACACGCCTCTTATAATGCCCTTAAGCGTTTCCCACTTAATAATAGGAGACGTTTTATCTGCGGCATGATTGACTTGGAAATCCGAAATAGCTTTAACTATGTCTTGTTTGATAACTGGGTCAGCTAATAGGGTCTCGTTCAGTCTCCATGTGGGGTATGGTTTGATTGTGTCTGGGATCTCAAGGGATAGGTGTATGGGGCAATGGTCCGACCAAACTTGAGTGCCAATGCGCGGGGTGGGCTTCCAATCTAGTAAAGGGTGCGTAATGAGAAAATAGTCTATCCTGCTGTACGATTTATGGAGGGCCTAGTAATGCGTAAAGTCTCTCTCATTTGGGTGCATAATGCGCCACACATCGAGCAACTGCATTGATTGGAGCTTGGTTTTCAATTTATTTAATTTATTTCGTGAGAAGTAGCTTCATTTAGACGAAGAGTCAATGTCTGGGTTAAGAGTCAGATTAAGATCTCCACCCAAGACAACCATGCCCTCAGCGAAGTCCTGCAATTTACCCAGGACGCGTAGCAGGAAGGAGATAGGATCATGATTAGGCGAGTATATATTCACTAACGTGAATAGTTTGCCATAAATAGTACCTTTCGCAAATATGTATCTGCCATCAGTATCTGCCTGTGTCGAGATCGCTTGAACGGTAGGGATCTATGCATGCCAATAGCCACTCCTAGAGATTTACGGTTTGGGTTATGGCTGAAGAACCAGGTGTCATAGTGTCTGGAGGGCATGTTGGGTGCAGCTGAAGTTTTGAAGTGAGTCTCTTGTAAAAATAGAATCTGAGCACCTTGCTTATGCATGTCTGTCAATACCTGTGACCTCTTCTGGGGGATCTTAAGTCCTTGGACGTTCAAGGAGGCGTAGTTGACTTTAGCCATAGGAGTTGAAGAAGAAGCGCCAACAATAAGTCACCTGAACACCCAGTCCTGCAAGGGAAAGAAGAGATAGGAGAGAGAAAAAGAGGGAGAGGAAGGGAGGGAGCAACAGAAATAAATACCAGACATAAGAAAAAAAAAACATAACGTAAAAAATCAACATCAAAACTTGTAACATTGGTCAACTCTGCTAAGGGTGACCAGTAGGTCAACCAGAAGACAGAACGTAATACGTCTGTCGGCCTATTAGGGGGAGACCTAGAAAAATCTAGAGGGGGAGGGATTGCGCCATGGGGCCAACATGTGATCTGAAATAACCGTATGCCTGAGCACCATATAATATCAACTATGAGCAATGACTCTATAAGAATAGGGCATAGTAAAATGACATACCCATATGGGAATGGGGAGGCTATTTCCTAGGCTAGGGTAACGAGCTTGATCCATAGTGGGATAGCCTCAATGAAAAGCAAAAACCTGAAACATAAGCAATAAGACTAAGCATCCAATTAATGAGGTCAGCGAGGTGGTGTAGGTCTCTTGTCGGCTCGTTGTCTTCTGTCGGATTGCCATGGGAGGAAAGCCGGTAGCGGAGGGAGCGGTGGTAAGGCTGGGTCCGGCCATGGGTCGAGCTCCACTTCCGGAATTCCGATGGTCCTGGTGAATGCAGGTAAGTCTGCCGGGGAACGCAGTATGATGAGCTTGTCATGACGTCGGACTTGCAATTTGAATGGGTAGCCCCATGTATATGGGATGTTAGCTTCTGCCAATGCCTTTGTTAGGGGACGTAGGGACCTGCGCCTATCCAGAGTCCGTTTGCAGAGGTCCGGGAAAAGGGAGACTGGAATGCCATCCAGATCAATCTGTCCCAATGCTTTAGCTTTTTGCATGATTCTCTCCTTTTGGAGAAAAAAATGCACCCTGCAGAGGACATCTCTGGGCCTGGTCAAATTAGGATTGCATCCGCCAGGGGTTCTGTGAATTCTGTCAAACTCTATGTCCACTGGTATTTCGTTACCTAGGATAGTATTGAACAATCGGTTCACAGTGGACTTGAGGTCTGGCGCCCCCACTGACTCCGGGATACCTCTGATGCGAATGTTATTTCTCCTGTTACGGTCTTCAGAGTCATCCTCCTTGACCCAAACTTCTTGCAGATAAGAGTGATGTGCTCCCACAACTTCCTGTAAGGATTGAACTGCTGCTGTCAACGTTGCTGTTCAACGCTGACTCCACTGGGTCAAGGCGTTGGTGTAGGCTAGTAAGGCCATCTTTTAGTTCTACCATGTCTTGTTTGTTTGTGGTTTCAAATTTCATGAACATCCTCTCGATCTCTCGTTTGAAGAGGGAGAAATATTTTCTCAAGGAGCGTGAGGATTCAGGGTCTTCTTGACCACTATCTGAGGCTCTAGACTCCTCCTCCTCAGCGGAAAAATCAGATTCACCCCTGTCCAGGACTGGGACCTTGGGGGAAGAGACCGACTGGCTAGGGTTAGTCTTAGGGCCAGAGGAGGGCGTTCTGGGAGGTGAGCCAGGGTTTTGTCTGAAAAAACGATTAAAGTCTTTTTTGGTTCTAGAAGTAGATGGTGTTTGTCTTGTGGACGACATCTTTCGTGTGCCTACACATCCCATAGGGAAGGAGTTTAGAGAACTGTGTCGTATACTTGGCGTAGGATATGAACAGCGCCTAGACAGGGATAGTATTCACTGTTTGTCCTGAGTAGAAGCAAAACAGTAAGTGAAGCAGAGGGGGCGCAGAGTTGGTTGTCAGGAAGCGTGCTGCATATATCAGATCTGTGTCTCTAGATCTTCCGATCACCTTGGTCAGAGGGCAGACTTGGGGGGCACAGCGAGGGCACCAACTCCACTGGATAGTCTGTCAGGGACTCTAGAATCTGGCCAGATCAAACACGTTGTGGGTACCCACACTAGAGTGGAGAAGTGGTGATTGTGTTCAGTCAGTTAGAGATGTGGGACATGCTCAATAAAGGTTTGGCAGGCGAGTGAAACTCCAAGAGGCAGAAACAGAGGGGGGCCTGGGGGCCCAGGTCACGGTCAATGAGTCTTTTCTGGTATATCGGTAGGTAATCCAGTCGTCGAAGTTGGCAGCGTACAGGGGTGAGCACAGATAGTCACTGCAGGGAAAGGAGTAGAGACTGTACTTGCCACCACGTGTTATGGCCAAGGCTGCGGCCTAGCTTTAGTTTCTTGGATTGAGTCCATATTCTATGTGGGGGTATACCTTGTTCAAGGTGGTCACCCAGGGGCCCCAAGATGCTCCTGGAAGGTGGATGGCTTCTCTACAGGCAAGGGAGAGCTGTGGATGGGGGCAAAGGCCCGCAGGTAGGCCCAAGCCGCGCCCTAAATTTCTGCTGCCCGGGTCCAGAAAAGTCACTCCAGTGGGCTGGTAGTAGGGCCAGAGGGTTGTTAGGGGCTCACACAGGCCTCCGGAAGGTGGTATGGGTCCTAGAAGCACCCAGGGGGCTGCCGGTATGACTGCAAAGCGTCCGTGTAGGCCGAAGCCTCGGCCTAAAGTTGTGGCCGCCGGGGCCTGTATAGGGGATAATATGTGTCTTAACGGATCCCAATGGGTTGAATATGTCCCGTTAGAGTCTCCGGAGGGTC
>CM070040.1:36918214-36934193 GCA_036250615.1 Ptychadena robeensis
GCTTTACAAATTGGGATTTAGATGTATGTCTAATAATGTTCTTTAAATGTTTTTTGCACACCATGTCTTTGTCTTTGTGACCATGTCTGGAGGGTTCACATACTTTCAAGCAGCACTGTATATATATATATCAAATTTGTGTTTTAGCAAACAGCTAACTATAGAGAATAAATATACAAACTGTTTAACATGCCAAAAGATCTAATTATGTTAAAGTGAGCTTGACGTTAACAACAAAATTACACTTTTGCTTACCTTTTAGCCATCACAATGGTGGTGAAGCACTACACAAAATATACTTACTAGTTTTGCTCAACAGCCCTGGCAGTCACCATGTTTAATTCTCTGTAGATGCCAGACTAACAGGAAATAGTGAACTACAATAATGCATATAATCACTAGATGGCAATATATAATGGTGAATATGATGGATGGATTTAGAGGTGTAACAAAAGCAATGATGGACTGGCGAGAGGTGTAACAAAAGCAACAATGGACCAGTGTCAGCTGTCTGTAACTTGAAAGCAGCAATATGTTGCTTACACAGAGCTAACTCAATTAAGAAGGCTGTTTTGTTTAACGAGTGTACATCTGTGATGCTTTAGGGCCATTTCACACTAGCCTCACAGTTTTTGGCCTGTAACAGATGTGTTAGCAGTAAGGCTACAGTGTATGGGAAACACTGCATTCTTTCATTTATGCTAGCTGTGCTGTGCTGCGACTTTTGTATGAAATGCTTCTTATAATTAATTTGGATCCCATTAAAAATACATTAAATGTGTTCCGCCTAACCAGCTTCCAAATTCTGTCATGTATATACATTTATAAGCTTGTATACATATTTGTGTACAATCTTTACTTTTACCAAGACTACAGTTTCAAGAAAAAGTGAACCCTTTAGGATTACATGGAGTTTTGCATGAATTGGTCATAAAATGTGCTCTGATCTTCATATAAGTCACACCAATAGAAAAACACAGTCTGCTACAAAATAATACTACACAAACATTCTATGTTTTCATGTATTTATTGAACATAACATGTAAACATTTAGTGCAGGGTGGAAAAAGTATGTGAACCTTTGGACTTAATAACTGGTTGACCCTCTGTTGGCAGCAATAACCTCAACCACATGTTTCTTGTAGTTGCACATCAGACCTGCACAATGATCTGGAGTAATTTTGGACCACACCTCTTCACAAAACTGTTTCAGTGTAGCAATTTTCTTGGGATGTCTAGTGTGAATCTCTCTCTTAAGGTCATGCCACGGCATATAAATCAGGTTGAAGTCAGGGCTCTGCAACTTCAAGCATGCTGCAAATATTTTTGGACAGCAATGGCTTCCTCTTTGGTGTCCTTACATGTACTCCATTCTTTTTTAAATGTTTTCCTTATTGTAGATGTGTCAACAAAAAAGTAAGTATGTGCCAGATATTTTTGTAAGTCTTCATTTCTCCATTTGTAGACAGTCTGTCTTACTGTGGACACATGAATATCAAGGCTTTTGGAGATACTTTTGTAACCCTTTCCAGCTTCATGCAAGTTAACAAATCTTGATTAGTGTTGAGCTTGAATATTTGGCGAATATCAGCTATTCGAGCATTCGCAAATTTCGCGAATATGGTGGCAGATATTCACAATTTTGAATATTTGTGATATTCGCCATTAGAATGCTTTTGGGCATGGATCGCAAATCTTGTTTCTAGTTTCGCGTGCAATTGTGAATTATTCATGTTATATCGCAAATTCAAATATAGTCACTTATCACTATTCTTGATCATAGGTCTTCTAAGAGCTCTTTCCTGCGAGGCATGGTTCACATCAGGCAGTGCTTCTTGAAACCAGTAAACCCAAAACCTCAGCAACACATCCAATATCATCACACTGATTGGACTCAAGGTTAGCTCACTCCTGGCTCCAACTAGCTCTTGGAGAAGTAATAAGACAAGGGGTTCACTTAATTTTTCCACCCTGAACTGTGAATGTTATGCTCAATAAAAACATGAAAACATACAATGTTTGTGTTGTATTATTTTTGTTTCTATTGGTATGACTTAGATGAAGATCAGAGCACATTTTATGACCAATTAACGCAAATCTCCCCGTAATCCCAAATGATTCACATTGCGATTGCAATTTTTTTACTAATCATTTTTGAGATGTTTCTCAGGCACAAACCTGTCTATATAAGCTACCACCATTGACAGTTCATGTCAGAGCATTAACCAAGAATGAAGTTAAAGGAATTGTCTCTAGACCTCTGAGACAGGATTGTCTCGCATCACAAATCTTGGGACGGTTGCCGAAAAATGTCTGCTGTTTTGAAGGTCCCAATGATCACACAGTGCTCACCATCAGTTTAAGTTTAAAACCAGCAGGACTATTGGAGCTAGCCAACCATCTAAACCGAGCAATTATGTTAGAACAGCCTTAGTCAGGGGGGTGACCAAAAATCTGCAGCAAACCACCAATGAGGCAGTCATTTGCCTAGTAAGGCAAATGACTGCCAGCCTGGAGTTTACCAAAAGTCACCTAAAGGAAACAAAATTCTCTAGTCTGATGGCACAAAGATTGAACGCCAGGTGTCACATTTTAAAGCTAGGAACACAAGGTACGATTATGGTTTACGATCAATGTTAGATAAGATGACGTCTGACAATGATGCTATTTGCTATGAGAAGCAAAAAGAGCCGTCCCAAGAAGAGAAGCACATGGTCCAAACAATGGCTGCTGCAGAGAGAAAAGTTTTCGGACATGTCTGTACTGAACAGGCTGAGGGAAAACAATCCAGAGGACTTTAAAAACTATTTACGGATGTCGGATGCAAATTACAATTTTCCTACTGCAACAATTGCTCCACAGACTGCAAAAAGAAGACACAAATATGCGAAAGTCACAACGTTAGGTTTTTGGCCACTGGACGTTCATATGCAGATCTCAAATACTCATGTGCTATTTCACCACAGGAGGCTCTTGGGAAGATTTTTCCTTAAACCTGACAGATAATATTGGAAGAATTGCAGGCAGAATATATAAGGTAAGCATTATGTGTGGTTTTAGTGTGAGTGGGAACATACATACACAGCTTGATGTATGAATAGATTCAGGCATGTATTAAGAATTTGATTTATCCATCCTTCCTTCAAACAATTACTGATCATGCTAGAAGGAGTTCATACTAAAAGGTTTGCCTCATATTTGGAAAACCTTCATTGCACTGCATTATTTGTTTGGGTTACGCATTTTCACAATCAAAGTAGAGCCCTGCGGGATTATACCACCATGCTGGCCATAAACTTACTTGAATGGCTCCAATATCAAGACGTGTATGGCTGTCTGTATGTATACATGGATGTCACAAAAAATTCTCTGCATTACATATAATAATTACATGTATTTATCTTTTTTTTTTTTTACAGTTTTACAAGAGTGGAACACGGTAGCTACACAGTTAACAATCAATGGCAGTTCCCAAGCTGCAGTGGGGCATTAGATTGCAAACATGTTAGAAAAAGCCATCCTCACAAATCTGGATCGTACTTTTACAATTACAAAGGATTTTTTAATGTCATAATGCTTGCCCTAGTCAATGCACGATATGAGTTTTTGATGGTGGACGTTGAAAAAAACGGGCGAATGCCAGAAGCCGGTGTTATTAAACTAACTAAATTTTCTAAGCATTTAAAAACAACAAGTTGAAGTTACCCACAAATGAAGAAACGCACCATGGACTCAATTTTGTTTTTTGGCCGACTAAGCATTTGCATTGGGACCTAATTTATTGAAGCCCTTCCCTATGCATTCCAGGAAACCAGGCTCATCTCCAGGCCAATATCATCCCTACAATGAAGCATGGTGGTGGCAGCATCATGCTTTCAGGACTAGTCAGGATAAAGAAAAAGGTGACTGCAGCAATGTACAGGTAGATCCTAGATGAAAACCTGCAGAACTCAGACTAAGGAGACAACTATGGCAATGTCCTTGAGCATGTCCTTGAGTGACTCTGGCTGTGCATCAATGCTTACAATCCAACCTAATGGAGGTGCTACAAAGAGAAATGGGTGAAACTGGCCAAGGATAGGTGTGGCATCATATTCAAAAACACTTGAGGCTGTAATGGCCAACAAAAGTATGTAGCAAAGGCTGAGGATACTTATGTACGTGTAATTTTTTATGTTTAATAAATTTGTCAAAACCTCTTTTCACATTGTCATTATGGGGTGTTTTGTGTAGAATTCTGAGGGAAAAAAAGTATGTATTCCATTTTGGAATAAGGCAGTAACATAATAAACAATATGCGGAAAAGTTGATGCGTTGTCAATACTTTTCCGATGCACTGTAAGCTACATAATGACCAAAAATATGCATGCAACACTTTCAGTTTTGCTCCCATTTTGCATGAGCTGAAACATTCTTTACATACACAAAAGACTCATTACTCTTGAATATTGTTCACAAATCTGTCTAAATCCATGTTAGTGATTACTTCTCCTTGAATATTGCACAGGTGTACCTTAGGGTCCCCATACATAGGTCGGTACCTGCTTGATCGATGCATGATCGAGCAGGACATGGTGATGTCCTCATTATGTCGCCACGCTGTGCTTAAGCATTAGGCAATTGAACAGAGAATCTATGTGAACCACTTTTTGCAATGAATCAACTTCGATACTTTGGATGTGGATCCTGGTCCCCTCTAAAAGTAATGGCAACTGAACAGGGATTTACCCACATATTGGTTCCCTGTTTGATTGAGCTTTCTTCAAATGAGATCGATTGATCCCGCTCTAAGAAAGGGTGGCTGCAATCGATTTCCAAACAATTGATCGTGCAAAGTGATAGATTGCCACTCTGAAATGTGCAGTTTGATCACACAGCACAATGCCACAGATGTCGCAACCTTTAAGGGAGTGTGCAATTGGCATGCTAAATGTAGCAATATCTACCACAGCTTTTTGCTGTTTATTTCTCTACCAGTATGCCCAATCAGTCTCACAACCGAAGTTCAGTGTAACCACACCAGCCCAGCACCTCCACATCCCGCATGTTCACCTCCACGATCATCTAAGACAGTAACAATCAGTTTGCATAACCAAAGAATTTTTGCACAAACTGTCAGAAATCATCTCAGGCAAGCTCATCTGCATGTCAGAGTTTGGACCTGACTGCAGTTCATTGTCGTAACCAACTTGAGGGAGCAAATGCTCACATTCAATGATGTCTGGCACGTTGAAGGGGCATTCTGTTAACAGATGAGTCCAGGTTTTCACTGTTTAGGGCAGATGTCATACAGCATGTGTGGCGCTGTGTGGGTGAGTGTTTCCTGACATCAACGTTATGGACTGTGGCCCATAGTGGTGGTGGGTTTATGGTATAGGCAGCCGTATGTTATGGACAATGAGCACAGGTGCATTTTATTGCTGACATTTTGAATACATAGATATACCGTGGCGAGATCAGGAGGCACATTGTTGTGCCATTCATCCACCACTATCACCTAATGTTGCAGCATGATAATGCACGGCCCTATATTGCAAGGATCTGTACAAAATTACTGAAAGTTGAAAACATCCCAGTTCTTGCATGGACAGCATACTTGGCGGACATGTCACCCATTGAGCATGTTTGGGATTGGTGTATACAACAGCGTTTTTCGGTTACTTCCAATATTCAGCAACTTCGTACAGCTATTGAAGCAGAGTGGACCAACATTCAACGGCCACAATCAACAACTCGATCAGTGTTATGCGACGGAGATGTGTTGCACTGTGTGAGGAAAATGGTGGCCACATTAGATACTGGCTGGTTTTCTGACCCTCCCAAACCCAGTAAAGCAAGACTGTGCACTGTGGCCTTTTGTTGTGGGCAGTCTAAGGCACACCTGTTCAATATTCATGCTGTCTAATTAGCACCTTGATATGCCACACCTGTGACGTGGGATGGATTATCTCAGCAAAGGAGAAGTGCTCACACAGATTTAGACAGATTTGTGAACAATATTTGAGAGCAATGGGTCTTTTGTGTATGTAGAAAAAGAGTTCAGCTGTAGAAAATGGGAGCAAAACTCTTTTTTTTGGTCAATGTAGTTGACTATAGATACTTTGAGGTCAAGAAATTTCTCAATTCACCACCCACCTATCAAGGGCTATTTCCAGAGGAACCTGAAGTTAAATAAGTTAATCAAGCAATGTGAAGTCTTCTGAATATATTTTGCAGGTCTTTACGTCTATGCTGTAGAAAGTATTATTTAATGGCCTGCTGTTACACTCTATTTAGAAAACACACACAGCTAAACAAGTTAGCTCTCCATGTGTCTAGATGAAATGGCCCAGTGTGGAGTCCCAATTAGAAAAAAACATTATTCCACACTGAGTGCTTACTACTGGGCTGTCATATTAGAAATCTCAGATAGTCAAACAAGGATATTGTTATGCGCTAAATGTTTTTTTTTTTTTTTTGGGGCGGGGGATTTAATATTAAGGTAAAATAAGGTGGTGACACATAATATCAGTTTATTAACTTGTAAACAATCAGAGAATTTGTTAAATGAACTATAACAAAGACCATTATAGTTTTGATAAACCACTGTATAGTCCCTCTCACATTCAGTTTTCACAAAGCTAAGGAGTAAAATTAGCCACAGTTGCCTAGAATATTGAGGTTCCTTTTCACAATAGTGATGACAAGAATAGGCAATATCCGTATTCACAAAACATTGCAAATTTTTTGCCTAATATTGTCAAAACATTTTTAGAATTTGTGATCTCCAGTTATTATTGGCCTTCATTGCAAAAAAGATGCAGATATTTTTTCGATCAACACTACTGATGTAAAAATCTTGAATATTTGTAATTCCGAAGATATAGCACTACATTTCTTCTTGATATCATTCGATTTATCCTTACGCACAATGTTTTTAGTTAGTAAAAATTAGACATATTTACAAAAAAAACGAACAGTTATGGGCACAATTCTATATGGTCAGTTTCAAAGGATTTGAAAAAACTGTTCAAGGGACGCAAATTACAGACTTCAAGCCCATGTATTGGCAAACAAGTTTAAAGCAAAAGCTTACCCTACTGAACTTTTTAAAAGCTTTCAGAAAATGATCAGAAAACTTCAAGAGGGAAGAGCTCCTACAACCTAAGAACCCCAAATACCCTTCCATACCGAATGACACCATGGAAACATGTACGTTAATCACGTATGTAACTCCAAGGCACATGAGATCCAAAAAAAAAAACATTGGCATATAATAAAACAGAATCCCCACCTGAAATCGACTCTACCGCAAACAGGAAAATGCGTCTTTCGCAGAAGCCAAACTTTAAAAAACATTTTGGCTCCCATCAGGCTAAAGTTTCAAAGGAAGTTTCAGATGCAATGGAACTAGATGTCTAACTTGTAAAGGCATCACTAACAGAAGTTCAACTTTCACTTATTATTATTATTACTTATGTAGCACCAAATATTACGCAGCGCTGTACAATAAATTAGAGTTAAGACATCACAAGATAACACACAGGTACAGGTTATGACACAGGAGGAGTAGAGGACCCTGCCCCATCAGGCTTACAATATAATAGGTTGGGGGAACAAAGTATAATATAGGTGGGGGGATTTTCACTTCAAAAGCAACAAGAAATACTTATAAGACCAAATCTTTAATCACTAATGATGGCCAAAAAGTCAGACGTCCGCCTGTTCACGGGTTCCCGGTCTCTCTATCCAGACTTGACGTCACTGACGTCACTTCCAGTTTTTTTTTTATTTGACAAGAAACCGGTCTCTCATTAAATAATTATTCCACTGTCTGGAGCAATGGCCAGTGGAAGAATAGTAACCTTCTTCCCACGGGTAAACAGGGTGGGTCAAACACCCATACTGTTCGCCGGGGGAAGAAAAACAACAGTTTGGCCATCACTATTGGTCATTTATCTTCTAGAATGCCCCTGAGGTCTACAGTATGTAGGCAGAACTACCCAAAGATACAAAAAGGCTCTCCTATTGATTATATAGAGCCCCCCAAAAAATTACTGAAATCCTCAAATAAGCAGACCTATAAGCGCACAACCAAAACCCGATCCCTGATCCATTGCTCCAGAACCCCAAGTCCTGGACCTATGCTCATGGCCACATATCAATAAGGAGATGCATCATGTTGGGTAAACCAGAAAGGAGGAAATAAAGTTGGACTTATACTTACTATGGTTTTTCTTATAAAGGGAAACTCTTCAGGGTATAAGCGGCTACACAAACTATCATACATACTCTCACACATCCGTACACTTACAGCAACTTACTTACAGCAATACTAAAACCCATTACAGTAATGTAACAGGGAGAGAAAACACCTCCTTGCAGAACACCACCCCCCTGCATCTATTCAGCCAACCCTGATCCAAACCCAGATTGACGTCTCAGAGCATGCTGTTTTCTTAAAAAGCCAGAGGTATGTTGAAGTTATGAAGTTATGTTCTATTGTGACATCCATACTTATGATCTAGCAAGCATCTGCAACCCGCAAACGAAACACTATACTTTAACATGTTCAGCATATTCCCTTATGAATTCAGATATACTATGCAGAGAGTAGTCTGCTGTTCCCATAGACCCTAACCCATCTCCATCCATATACTTTACATTGTTTTCACTGTTTATACAGAGACATAAGATCTAGTGATGAGCGAGCACCAAAGTGTTCAGGGTGCCGGTGTTCGGGTGCGAGCACGTCGCAATATTCGTGTGTTCTACCAAGCACCCGAACCCAAGAGTGTTAGCTCACTTGCAGCCATGCCATACAATCTTTGAGAGAGTTAGCTCACTGGCAGCCATGCCATGCATTCCTTGAGAGCGTTTGCTCACTGTCAGCCATACCATCCATTCTTTGAGAAAGTTAGCTCACTGGCAGCCATGCCTCCTCTTCTTCATGCTCCAAGTGGAGCTCTGAAGCCACACTGTGGGTGGTATCACTATCACCCTGTGTCATCTCAAAACTTTACCTTGGTATATGGAGTAGTGTGGTTTCTGGAAGGACCAGAAGGAAAGGAAGCATGCTTACTTTCTTTCTGGTCCTTCCAGAAACCACGCTACTCCATATACCATGGTAAAGTTTTTACGTTACTTTATCACCTAATTTACATGCGCACAGCTAACTCGGTCTATCAGCTATTGATACCAACAACCATTAAGCATGTAATAATAGCAGCTTTTCAACTGGCCCCTGAAATCATCATACTCCTCTAGTCACAAATCAACCCATGCCTTACTATAGCAACCTCCACCACTCCCTCACATCTTTCCTAAATAAGATTATCAAAATAAGAACACTGCGACTCATACAATTTTTAAAGGTAGATTTTATACATACCATTTTAACATTACTCGTATGTTTCTAATTATCAGGTATATTTCTGCGATTCCTTTTTTTTAAATCCTCATTTTCAAATGGGGTATTGTTTAATTGTCACCATATCATGTTATATGTCCAATTTTCTCGGTGTTATGTATCACTTATTATTAAGTGATCGTTATTGTGATACTTATTTGTGAATAATAGTTATTTTTATTGATTACATTGCTTTCAATGTGTTATGTACACTGCCTCCAAGAGTACAATCATGACATACATACCTGCATGTATTTTATAATGTCTTACAGATACACTCTTTTATATATATATTTTAAACATCCTTATGAAGTTACAAAAGAGTCATGAAACACTTTAAATTGCAGTATGCTTTGAGAAACCGCTGAACAACTACAGTCATAACAATACACAAAAACATTGGCTAAGCAGGGAATATGGGTCAAGTTTGCAGAGCTCCAAAGCTGCCACCAAGTTACGGCCATTGTCAGCCACAGCCATGCCTGGTTTGTGGTTGAGTGGCGAGAGCCACAGCTCGGTCTGGTCCTTTATACCCTTCCACAGCTCGGCTTCGGCGTGCCGTTTGTTCCCCAAGCAGATCAGCACAGCCTGTTGCTGTTTCCCCACAGCAGTGCTACACTGCTTCTAGCTAGTGACTGACGGTGTACTGGTGTTTAACCTCCCTTGCGTAGAGATGGGCGAACACCAGCCCGGAGTGTCCGCGAACAGGGCGGGTCGAACTTTTAAAGATGTCCGCCGTCCGCCCTGTTCGCGGACACATTCAAATTCCCCACCTCTAGGCGGGGAATTTGAATCGGAAAAACCGGATGTGACGTCAGTGACGTCACATCCGGTCCATGGAACGCATCCTGGAACGCATCGTTCCTGGTTGCGGGAGCCGGATGTGACGTCACTGACGTCACTTCCTACTCTGAGCCGGAATCTTCACTACAAGACCGGCTTCATGCCCGGTCTTGTAGTGAAGAGATTCTTCCTCCGGCACGATCTCGCAGGTTCTGATCCTGCCGGAGGAAGAATTTAGATCTTCTTCTGGCCGGCGAACAGGACGGGTCGAACACCCGTACTGTCCGCCGGCGAGGCGAACGGCGAACATGCCGAGTTCGCGGCCGAACTGTTCTCCGGCGAACAGTTCGGTCCATCCCTACCCTTGCGGTTGTGACGAGCCCAGCTCATCCAGAGTTTGTGTGAAGAACAAACTCTGGATGAGCTGGGCTCCCACAGCATTTCAGGGGTTGCGTGGCGTCACCGATTGCGTCACGGTGACGCGGAAGGGGGCGGTGGTGGGCGGCGCCATAGACCTCCATGTTCATGGAGGAGCACAGGCTTTCCAGCCCACACAGCTGACATCATTAATGATGCCGGCTGTGTGGAGAGAGGCGAGGGGAGGGGGGGAATTGCAGGCAGTGTACTGTGTACACTGCCGCGATTGCCTGTACCATGCTGTTAAAAACAGCGCAGTACGGGCAGTGCGCTAGGGAGGTTAAGGTGGAGGAGGAGGTGGTGGAGGAGAAGTGGAGGAGGAGCCAGTAGCATAGCTGCTGGCCGAGACCCTGATGGACATAGCGCCTGCAATTCTGGGCATGGGTAGCACCTGTGCCATCCCAGGGTACGACTCACTCCCGGCCTCCACAACATTTACCCAGTGTGCCGTGAGGGAGTTGTAGCGTCCCTGGCCACCAGAACTTGTCAGTGTGTCTGTGGTGAGGTGGACCTTCCCAGTAAATGCATTGGTCAGGGCACGGGTGATGTTCTGGGACACATGCTGGTGCAAAGCTGGCACAGCATACGGGGAAAAATAATGGTGGCTGGGGACTGCATACACTCAGTCTCCACAAGCCTACATGGCAACATTTCAAGGGCCAGTAGTTTTGAAATGGGCTATGGCCTGAGGGTGGGTCGCAGGGAATTTGTGCTTGCGCTCAAACGCCTATTTTATTGGCATTTGGACGTTGCGCTGGTACAGGGAAGTAGACGGAGATGGTGCAGGGAGCGGGGCATCCGGGCCAGCGCTTTTGACAGGGGATTGGTCAGCAGTGAGCAAAACATTGGAGGAGGCAGCGGTTTGACAGTCAGATTGTCGACCCAAGTGTTCGGCCCACTTTTTCTGGTGTTTCGATGAGATGTGGCGGATCATGCTGGTGGTGGTGAGGTTTCATGTGTTGACATGGTACTGCAGAGGTTGCAAACTACCACTCTTTTGTCATCCGCACATTCCTTAAAAAAACACCACACTGCTGAACTGCCCCTTGCAAGGCAGATTTCCGCAGGGTGGTGCTCGGTGTCATGGTTGCAGGCCTGTTTGGTGTGGGCCCACTTCTCCCTTTTGCCACACCACTGCCTCTTCCAGCCTGTTGTGCTGCTGCAGACCCCTCCCCCTCTGAACTGCTTGCCTTGTCACTTTCCCAGGTTGGGTCAGTGACCTCATCGTCCACCACCTCCTCTCCTGCTTCCTCCATCTGATCATCCTCCTGACTAAACATAACCGGAGTGTTTGGCGGCTGTGTCTCATCATCATCAACGTTGTAAACGGATGATTGACGATAACCAACGTCATCGCATTCAGACTGTGAAGGGTCAAGACGGCTACACACAGTGGACCAGGTGTAAGAGAGGGCTGTGCTCAAATGACTGGAACCATTCTCTTCTGCAGGCACAGTTTCCATGCGATCAGGGCCTTGTCCTCTTGGGAGGAATGTCAGTGAAGGATGAATCCCTGTTACAGAACAGTGGATGTCCCAAAAAGAGCACAAGTGTATATGTCCCCAAAAGTGCAGTTTGGTGAGCAAATGACTGTCACTAATGGATCAATACCTACAGTGTTTGTTCCCAAAAAACACAACAGTGGATGTCCCATTAAAAAAGCACAAAGGTGTCTAAGGGGTGGGGCCATGCGGCGGCTCCCGGGATTGAGTGTGCGGCATCCTACAGGTGTTCCAGGGGAGCGCGGCGTCCGCTGTGTGGTGGTGTGGGCATGGCTGGACCGGATATGTGTGTCACATGTGATGACATGTACAGGTAAAGGTCAGAGTCCAGGATCCTGGGGGTCCGCCCAGGGAGGGAGCACAACCGGATGCCGAAAACGCTTTGGCTCATAGACAGCACATAAGAGGGCTCTGTTGTATACCTGAGGGGAGGCACCAGCAGGGAAGGTGGAGGGATCGCTGCTTCAGACATGTTATGGTAAGCTTCAGTCTGAGGAGATTAGGCTGGCTGAGGTGTGACCTATGATCACTGAAGGCAGGGAACCTGTGCACATTGCATGTAGCACAGTTCCCGGTACTTGAACTTGCGTTTCCCCTGTCTGGTGTAAATCCTCCGCTTTCTCCCCTCTGGTCCCTCAGAGTACTAGTGTTGCTGTTGGTGGCCGGGGTGCTCCGCTGGAATCGAATCATAACTTAATATCGGGTTTCCCTGTGTTAACCCTTTAGAATATCAGGTACACTCTGATTTTTTCATGAAGCTTACCTCACCAGTTCCTGGTGACCTGAATAAGCACGCTTTTGGTGGAGTTGGAGGACGAACTGGACCATGGACCCTGATGGACGCAATGGATAGCAAGCGGTAAGTGCCCGTGGCAGAGGAGCAATGTTGTAATGTAGATGAGATGTATTACTTGATGGGGCATGCATGTAGTATGCTGGGAGGGGGAATTAATTTAAAGATGTAATACCCACGATCTCGGCCAGCTCCCCAACCGGTCCTGGTGTTGGACACCATGGGCAGGATAGGGGAGGAGCTGAGACAGATATTGGAGCAATCTTACCATGTATGGGTAATGATCCTATGAGGACCAGATATGCAGGATCGGGTATGCGTGTCACATGTGATGACACGTACAGGAGGAGGTCAGGGTCCAGGACCCTGGGTGCCCGCCCAGGGAGGGGGCAAAGCCGGATGCCAGAAAAGGCAGGGGTTCCCGTCCTGGCTCATAGACAGCATATAAGAGGGCTCTGTTGTGGACCTGAGGGGAGGCACCAGCAGGGGAGGCGGAGGAATCGCTGCTTCAGACACGTTATGGTAAGCTCCAGCCTGAGGAGGTTAGGCTGGCTGAGGTGTTGTCACTGTTTGACCCATGATCACTGAAGGCAGGGAACTGGTGCACATTGCATGTAGCACAGGTCCCAGGGCATGAACTTGCATTTCCCCTGTCTGGTGTAAATCCTCCTCTTTCTCCCTTCTGGTCCCTAAAAGTACTAGTGTTGCTGTTGGTGGCTGGGGTGCTCTGCTGGAATCGATTCATAACCTAATATTGGGTTTCCCTGTGTAAACCATTTAAAATATCAGGTACACACAAGGGCTTCTTCAGGATGAGGACAATGTATAAAAGGAACAGAGTTTCACTATATTATATCATTGTACATACATCATACATTGTGATGGCCGAACTCTCCGCCGTGTGGACAATTCAGCGTGAATATTGAATGTTCGCTTTTCTTCTCGCTGGCGAACAGTACGGGTGTTCGACCCGCCCCCTTCGCCAGTGAGAAGAAGTCTATAATTCTTCCTCTGGCCAGACCATGGGCCTGAAGTGACGTCGGTTGTTTAGGAACAAGGAACTGTGTGTTCCATATACCAGAAGGGACAGCGCAGCTTCATTTCCAGTATAGTTCTGATTCAAATTGCCTGCCAACAGTTCTCCGTGAACAGACGGACATCTGACTTTTTTAAAAGTCCGATTTGCCTGTTTGTGGACTGACAGGGCCATCGATTCGGCCATCACTAGTCATACACAATACCAAATCTTCATACATTTTTTTTTCATATTTTTTTCATATACCCTAGGTATCAAACTACAGGGGGCAGAGAGCGGGGACCACTGTATATCGTCATGATCTGTTTTGTCACTTTTTTACCTTCTTGAAGGTACAATTTTGATTGCATTTAATGCTTAGAGCTAGCAGGGTTGGTAGCCGTTGCAAAGTTTTAAATGATACCAGAGAACCATTTTTAAAAAAACCTTATTCACAACCTAAGCCCACAATGGCAAACTGTTTTGTAATACGTTCCTGTAGAAGAGAACACATCTTAAACATTTTACTTTGTGTTAAAATCAATTCACATGTTTTTTTAAAAGGTGGAACAGATTCTTGGCTGAGATTCCTTCGCATTTGAAAGTGATAAATAGTGTATTTAGTAAGTAAATAAATTATTTATTTTTTGTTTCTACTCTAAAGAATTTGTTTAAACTGTTTATGCAATTTTAATAATCTTTTATTCTATTTTTGGCAACAAAAATGTGTGGAAAGCAATGCTGCCAAAAGAGGTGTTACAGTTCACAGAACAGAAGGGTGTTATTCTTGTTGTTGTTATGTTTCTTTCCCTTTTTTTTAGTGTTTCAAAAAAAGTGAAAAAAAAGAAACTGTGAAAACCACATATACTGTACATTTATATAAAAAGGGAAGTGTTCGATTGTAAAGAATATTTCTGGATATACAGGTGAATTGCGAAAAATTTGAATATTGTCCAAAAGTTCCAGTATTTCCAGTATTTCAGTAATTCAACTTAAAAGGTGAAAACTAAAAAGACTGATGTAAGTGATGAGCAGCATAGGCAATATTTTTTTAATAAAAATAAATTTTCACAATAAATTAGAGAATTTATGGTCTCCAGTCATTACCTTCATTGTGCAAATCGGCACTTGTACATGCACATTGTGTACACAATGTTGGGTAGTTCTGGGCAAAAAATCTCAATTGTTTGTGATTGTGAAGATATAGCACTATTTTCAAGAATTTTGTGAATTCTTGAAGTGACAGTATATAATATCATATAAAATAAAATATTGCAATTAGAATATTCGCGATCAACACTACTTATTACACGCAAAGCAAGATATTTCAAGCCTTTTTTTGTTATAATTTTTATGGTTATGGATTACAGTATATGAAAACCCCAAAATCTAAATCTCAGAAAATTTTAATATTACATGAAATCAATAAAACAAAGATTTTAATTTGAAAAATATAATCTTGCATATGTACTCAGTACTTGGTTTGGGCCCCTTTTGCATCAATTACAATAGATCAGTGGTGTGCAAACTTTTAAGTCAAATGAGCCAAATATCAACAAAATTGTGACTGACATTTGATTTTTTAAACTTAAAATATATAGGTAGGTATATTGTTATTAACTTAATAAGGCTGTTGCTAACCATTTTATTATTATGATCAGTTATTTATATAGCACCAAAATATTACGCAGCACTGTACAATAAATTAGAGTTAAGGCAAAACACAAGATAACACACAGGTATAGGTTATGACACAGAAGGAGTATAGGACCCTGTCCAATCCGGCTTACAATCTAACATCTCAACATACCTTCCTCAATTTACCATATGTTCTTTCACTACAAGTGAGAAGGACTGCATTGATTATAACCACGCTACATCTCCTGGTACTCATTTGAGTAGCTTACTTAAAAAGTTTTGTGCACCCCTGGTTATATGCTCACCCTACATGTAATCACATGTAATAATTATTGATTCATGTTATGATATTCATGTCCAGCCAGCTGCCCAAAGTATAACCCCAATAGCTGCCCCCCTCTTTATGATGATGTGCTGTGTGTTGTGCATTGTACACTGGAGGA
>CM070040.1:36957133-36967741 GCA_036250615.1 Ptychadena robeensis
TGGACAAACTTACAAAATCAGTGAGGGGTCAAATAATTATTTCCTCCACTGTATAAAATGTAGTTTTTTCCAAAAAATCTATATTAATGTATGTCTGCAACAGCTGACTAAAAGCAGGGAAATGGCATTGTCACCAAAATTGCTGGAGGTTGAAGGTCACTGTAAAAACATGTCACAAGTGGGAAAACAATTTTACTTAAGAATGTAACCTTTGCAAAAAAGCATGAGCTCTGTCAAACCACTCTGCTTTTTTAAGGTAATTGGAAAGCAGAATTGCTGGAGATTCAGGAATAGCCTATGGAAATGTGTTCCTTGTGAAAATTTGTAATGAACGATGTATTCCAGATTCCAGAAGAGAAACCTCTCTAAAGCCAATATTTTGTTCTTTTACACTGTTACTTTTTTTAAGCTTAATTTGCAAATGTATTGAGAAAAACAAATATGTGGGGTCACCCTTATATTAATAGCAGAGAAATATCCAGAAATGATTAAGTTTGCCCATTTCATCAAGGGTTCAGCCTGGCACTATTAGTTTGGCACTGGCAGGTCTCCATGCAATGTTGCTCGGCAAGAAAGGGTAAACAGTTATGAAGTTATGAGATGAAGTTTAACTTTTGGCATTTCATTATAGAAACTCTACATGCTGCTTTGTACATGCTAAGAGGAACAAGGACACGAGGCGTACAACCTAGTACAACAAAGTAAGGCACTGTAAATGGTTAGATAATATGGAATAAAATCAAATAAAACAAAAGACAATACTCACATTAAAGGAGGTTTACAAGGATTGATCTCTCAGGGACATGTGCTTTCTAGGATGACCTAACTTCCTGGATAGGGATGAGATCACTTCCTGCTAACAGGTGCTGGAGGACTCAACAAGAACAATGGGACAGGTTGAAAAGGCCCTCCCCTTCATTAACATGCCTGAGCTGAGCTAGACACAGCTGCAAGTAAGAGGGGGAGGGGACTGGAGAGACCCAGAAAGCTCTATAGAGGGAGCATTGAGCAAATGCTACAAACATAAAACAAAAGAATGGATAAATATATGGTACACCTGTTTGTGGAGATAGAAGTAAAGCATGAATATAAGTTAAGAATACAATGGAGAATAATAATGAACAAATTGGGAAAAAAAGCCACACACAGCACACACAGATGCATGGATATATACACCCACATACACACATATATACAAAACATTGATAGAGACAAACATGAATATACACACATCCACAAACATGGGGCAAAGAGACAAATGGAGCCAAGGGGTTATCCCCTTAGCAAACACAAATGGGTAATGGATGGGGAGAAAGTGGAGACTAGTGGTGGTGCTAATTATTTTATGATGGTATTAATGTCCAATTCATCATTCAAGTCCTTCAGTTGAGCCAGTATGCTGAAGGTTAAAATGCCTGGGTACTGCATGGTCTGGGGACCTTTTTTTCAAAAAGGTGGTGATGTTCGCCAAAACGGCTTCAAAAGGGGCAGATGGTTTTTCCTACATATAACAGGTTACAAGGGCAAATCAGAACATATATTACGTGTTATTATTAAAGACTCCTACAGCAACATTAAGAGTCATTGGAATAGCCCTGCCCCCAAAGTGCGGGGAGTTAGCGCGACCCTGAACTGAAATATCACCCATAGAATAAGCAAGACAAACTAGGTGGAAAAAAAGGGTTACAATTTTAATTCATCCATGATAGTACAATATGGCTAAAAACAACTTGATCACTGGTTTGCCAACCAGTTAGAGGCTGTTGATTGCAAATTACATACCGTGTGTGTCTAATGGGCCATCATCCTAAGCACAAAAATGCCAGTGGCTGGGATAACAGCTCTGTTATGGTGCATCAGAAGGGTACAAGGTTGTTCAAAATATAATCTAAAGTTACACAGTAAAATATTAGGAACCCTAATGGTTCATTGGTTAATCACCCGTGTACATTCAGTGGTTACATGATCCCATATATCAGATTAGAGCAAACAGGGGCAGAGTGGTTAGATGTGATCACATGGCCTTCACCGGAGGTGTCCTCATTCCCAAAAGATTGATCTGTTCCAGAAAACCGTCACTTATAAATAAACTGTGGTAACACAGAGCAGTTGTCACACATCAAGAAAAGATAAAGATGCGTAACATACCTGTAGCACAAAGGTTTTAAGTGTCAAAAGAGGTTTGTGGTTAGAGATGATTTCTGCCTGGCTGTGGAGCTCCATGTCAAACAAGGAGACCAACTGGCAGGTTTTTGAAATCACTGTAGGCCAATCATGGAGAGAGGAGCTGCTGCCATACCCACGTGGCGCTGCCCCTATCTCCCTTTCTGGACACCCAGTAGCAGGCACTGCTGCGGCGACCACAGATGCGACGAACCCGTCATCAGGCTGCATCAGCGCCTTCAGCATTACTGAGGCATCCCTTCACCAGAGCACCTCCCCCATCATTCCCACCTCTAAGCCACACTAGACACATACAAACACAGCCACTCCACACCCACCTCTCACTCCAGGCCAAACCAAACTCATCTCCAAACCTCCCAAACCTCTCCAAACCACAAAAAGAAAACTACAAAGGTTTCAAGATTGAACACTTCAGAGCAATGAAAATATTGATCGAACTACTGAATGAACAGGACCAAGATGATCAACTAGAGACAGATTCATTGATAGAAGATGAAGATACGCCACAAACCTACACCTTCAAACCTAAATCAAAATTTTTTCCCCCATTAAAGAATAATCCAGTCGTGGTAGCATTTGTTGAACAAGTATCAAATCAAATCGATAAAATCAAACCCTCAATAACATCATACAATATGAACCCAAAATACTCGGCAGCACTAAAAAAACTACAAATGAAGAAAGGTATAGTCATCAAACCAGCCGACAAAGGGGGCAATATTGTAATCTTGGATCGTGCACAATATGTCAATATGTGTCATAAAATCCTATCCAACGCAGAATGGTACTCCACAATCAACAGAGAGACCATCGACATTTATTATACTGAGTTTATACAATTACTGACTCAAGCGTTACAACAAGGTACCATAGAAAAAAACACCTTTGATTATCTCAATACTTCATTTCCAGTTTTACCAACTTTTTATGCTCTACCCAAGATTCATAAACAAGTAAACTCCCCCCCCCCTGGCAGAGCCATTGTCTCCAGTAGGGGGGGGGGGTTTCTCAGAAAATGCCAGTAAATTTGTTGACAAATTCCTCCGCCCATTTGTAAACAGCCTACCCTCATATATCAGGGACTCCATGGACCTGTTAGATCAACTTGAAGGCCTCGAAATCCCAGACAATTCCTGGTTGGTGGGAATAGATGTAGAGGCACTATACTCTAGCATCCCCCACCAACTAGGTACTCAGAAATTACTAGACAAAGTCTCCCCCTACTCAAACATCTTCAAAAGCTTCTTGGCTGATTTATTACTTTTTCTCCTCAATCATAACATTTTTACATTCAACAACAAATACTACCTCCAAATCCAAGGAGTTGCGATGGGGACCGCATGTGCTCCATCATATGCTAATATTTTTCTGGGACGATGGGAAAAACAACTGTTACACTCAATTCCTCCAAAATGGAAGAACAATATCCTATTATGGCGACGCTACATCGATGATGTATTCATGATATGGAAGGGTGATAAACAAGAACTCACACTATTTCTGGAGTCAATTGATGATAACTGCTTCAATCTCAAATTCACCCACACCATATCCCAGCAAGACCTACAGTTTCTAGACCTCCTCATCAGCTTCAATGGACATAAAGGTGTTAAAACATCCTTGTTTAGAAAACCGACAGCGGTAAATTCCCTATTAAGAGCCGATAGTCATCATCCTACACACCTAATCAATAGTATTCCATATAGCCAGTACATCAGACTCAAAAGAAATTGTTCGGATCCAGATGATTTCTCAGTACAAGCAAGAGCGCTCACTGATGATGACTGAGGACACGTGGCTACAGCCACAAAGGTTTAAAAAGAGCCTTTCGTAAAGCTAACGCTCTTAATCGAGAGGACCTACTGAAACCCAAACCAAAGAAAAAGCAATTAGACACAACTAACTTAATTTTAACCATACCATGCTCAAACCAAATTGATCCAACAAGTCATCATCAACAACTGGGAAATCCTAAGATCAGATGAAAAAACTGCCAGATTCATCAATCCCCTACCAAACATCACTTATAGGAAATGCAGCTCCCTCAAGGACAAAATCGTGAGAAGCCATTTCTCTAATGAGATCACCAATGACCAAAGAAAAGGCCTCTACCGTTGTGGTAAATGTGATGAATGTGAATTTGTAGTGGAGGGACAAAGCTTGACATTACCCACGGGCAAAAGACACAATCTGACCCGACCAGTGACATGTGAAACGGAAGGAGTAATTTACCTAATGTATTGTAGATGCGGTAGGCTCTATGTCGGCAAGACAAAGAAAATGCTCAAAACTCGGATCCATAGGCACATATACAACATGAAGAATGGCGTTGTGAACACACCCATTACCTCACATATCGGAACAGCACATAATTTCAATCTGTCCTTCGTGCAATTCTTTGTCCTTGACACCCTTCAGACCAATCAGAGAGGAGGTGACGTGGAGACCATTTTGCTGAGAAAAGAAACGAAATGGATTTATAACCTAAAAGCCACAAAATTTCCGGGTTTAAATGAACTGATCTCGTTTAAACCGTTCCTATAACCTATTAGCCCTCAACCCTATGCACAATCCATTGACTATCTATATTCCTTATATGTGACAAATTAACACAAGAAGATCTATCCTCAACCTCCTATCTACTTTACCTCTACCCTAATTGCTATTTTTAGTCACTTACATTTAGCAAATCCTTCTACACCTCATACCCACATCACAAGGAATGCCACACATTACTGGTATATACCTCCTTCACAACATGCTAAGAACTATCCCCCACTACAACTTTAGTCACCACCCCATACCCCATATTCTAGCTACTCTTATGCACTTTATATTTATTCTCACCACTACTTAGACACATAACTGCATTTTACTCTCCAAAATTTTTTTATACCACTATTGTATACTTTTTATGCATTATTTTTAATATTATCTTAGACTTTTATTCTGTACGTCATCTAGAGTGACCAATCCTGCCACTACATGGACCCTGATATATTGTCACTAGGGAACACGCTCACCATCCATAACTTCCCTCATGGAACTATTCCTCACCCCTCGGTACCTGACCCACCATACATGTTTTCGACACTGTGCCCTCATCACGCTGGTTTATATATTTTCCATCTATTTCACCCCAAACGTATCCTAAATTACCCCACTGAAGTACACACATCATCCATTATCACACCCTAGTTCTCTACAATCTTTATAGTCAATACACATCGGTATCCTATGATTCCATTGTTTGTAATGACAGTGTTCAACCCATACCTCTATTTATATCTTAATATGTACTGTATTTCTGATGTGTTATTATCCTGCTCTATGTTTAATATGTTTTGCATACCCTGACCGGCATCCTATGATGTCATTGCTTGTAATGATACTGCATAACCTGTACTTTTGTCTATACATTACCACGGACTATATGTCATATATATTTATATGTATTATATCCCTGATTGGACTCTATCCTGTTCTCTGTTCAATACGTTTAATAGACTCTATCAATGTAAAAATGCGAGTAAACATGCGAGCTCGAATATATATGATCCCAGGTGCTTATGTAATTAGCTGCGGTGAGGGAATCAAACACAATTAATATATTCACACTCAATTCCTTTGTAGCTCTACTGCCGTCTTTACTCCCAAGCCTACACACACTAAAATCACTGATTTAGGCTGGACACACGGGGCCAGCTGACAGCCTCTGACTGTGGGCGGATCAGAGGGGTTTCCCTTGGCTATCTCTCCGGGACTCTGCCCCCGGGGGGAGGGTCCGGGGAGCGCCCTCTAGGACGGCAGTACCCAGTTATCCCTCCGGGTGCTGGAGCCTGCCGCTCTTGGCTTGAACGTTCCCCTAATGGAGGTGGCTTAGCGCCGACCCGCCAGCGCAAGCGGTTGGTCCCGCCCCCCCTCCCGGGTTACCACGGACGCTCGGGCTAGTACCCGCCCACAGGGGAGTGCCCAGCTCCTGCACGCTGGCCCCCTACTTCCGGTAGCAGCTCTCTTATAGCTGCACGGCATACAGGGGGATTCAGCTGGCAGGTGATTCAGTGACCACGGCCGCCAGGGGCTACTCCCAGGAGGGAATCCCCAATCGGACTACGCAACAACCCCCACCGCTGACAGCCCTCCATTACCACTGAGTGGTATATCATCAAGGTACACTGGGGCTCCCACCCACACTCATTGCAATACATGCTTTAACCTACTTCATTAACCTGCGCTCAACTGACGTTTGCTACACATAAGGTTAACTACTACAGATGCTATGTCTTCAGACCCCTTTATCTGTATTGAGATATTTCCACTAACGCCACAAAGGACATGTTATTCTTGTCTGTTTTTGAACAACAACCGATAGCACACACTTAAACCTGTTAGGGGATGCTAGATACAATCCTGTTGTATCCACCATTTACTTCCATTTAATCGTGCCCGACTGATGCTATTTGTAACAAAGTAATCATAAGATATAAAAACAATAAGAATACCAATGCAACAGTGGACATGGCATTTGTTTGTTATAATTTCTTAGAAGAACACAGTCGTCAGCATTGAATTACCCCTTATGTGGAGCTAGACACTATCCCCATGCATGTCATCGTTTACATTCAGCACTCAGTGGAAGCGTTTAGAGACCCAACATCACAGCCCCCATTACCATCAGGGGAGCATCACTTGGGCTACACCTTGCGTACCCCGAACGGATTCTGTCTCCTGTAGAGGTGTACCACCAGTCATCTGCCCCCCTAACCAGACCTAACTTTCTCCATATACATAGGAGAAACTTCAACTCCATAATATCAAGGTATGTGTATTAACCCTAGCTCTGTGACTATTTACACCAGGTATACATCAGAATCACTTACCTCTGCCCATCCCTCTCCGCAGCGTACCTACATATGCCCCTTGGTGCATCGGCCTGATGAAGCTTTCATAGCGAAACATGTTGCCCTGTATGCACCCACAAACATCTACCTCAATCGTCCGCATTTCTGGTCATACTTTGTTTTTTATCTGTGATCATTACTAATGTATGCCTAGGATACTGTGCAATTCCTCTGTATGTGTGATTTATTCCATTTACATGGTGATCTGTCAACGTATCTCACTTGTCTTTTTACCTGTGTGGTCTAGATACCACACAATCTTAAATCGAATATTCCAATAAAATTCCCTTTTACTTGTACTTCAACCTTATCATGTCTATACCAGTCCTCACTGTTCCATTTAAAGTCCCAAGGGGGACCCTCCGTTCTATCCCTAAGCCACACTAGACACATACAAACACAGCCACTCCACACCCACCTCTCACTCCAGGCCAAACCAAATTCATCTCCAAACCTCTCACATACATATCTAAATCCACACAAGCATCCATTCTCAGTCATGCACACAAGCATGAAAATCCACAGACATGGAATATAACGGAAAGGATAGGAAAATAGGATGAAAGACAAGATGAAAAAATAAATAAAAACTAATTGTGATAGTGAAGATCCAATTCTTAGCCATCATGATAGTACAATATGGCTAAAAGCAACTTGATCAATCTTTTGGGAATGAGGACACCTCCGGTGAAGGCCATGTGATCACATCTAACCACTTTGCCCCTGTTTGCTCTAATCTGATATATGGGATCATGTAACCACTGAACATACACGGGTGATTAACCAATGAACCATTAGGGTTCCTAATGTTTTACTGTGTACCTTTTTAGATTATATTTTGAACAACCTTGTACCCTTCTGATGCACCATAACAGAGCTGTGCTGCTGTTTGCAATCAACAGCATTTACCATATAACTGTTAAGAAGGTTAAATGAAAATGTTACCTATGGTGACAGACTTTTAACATCTGAATTGTGATTCATCATGTTTCTGGCTAAAGATTTGAAATGTAACCTATTATATCCGTTGAGTACTTTTTGACCATATATATTATTGTCTTAAACACGTCACTTTTGTTTATGTAGGTGACACCTGTACAATACTATTAACTCTATATCTGACTGCACATTATCCCCTCCTGATGAGGCCGAGGGGCCGAAACGCATTGAGGGTACAAGGATACATGTGGATGTGCCAACAGCTAAGAATTTCATTATTGACTTTTATGGTGGAACCTTTGACATGTGGACATTTAGTACTGTGTGATTACAATGGGCAGGGTCTGGTCTGATCTGATTTGAGATCATTAGACCTCTAACTGGTTGGCAAACCAGTGATCAAGTTGCTTTTAGCCATATTGTACTATCATGTATGAATTAAAATTGTAACCCTTTTTTTCCACCTAGTTTGTCTTGCTTATTCTATGGGTGATATTTCAGTTCAGGGTCACGCTAACTCCCCGCACTTTGGGGGCAGGGCTATCCCAATGACTCTTTATGATTGCTTTAGGAGTCTTTAATAATAATATTTTTCTTAAATTATTTTGAATTTATGGGGACAGTGACCATTCACCCTTATACTTTAGATCTCCACTTCTCATCTATTTTTCTTTACATATATTACGTGGTCTGAGCAGTTGAGAAATTGGCGAATGGGATGGGTTTTACCAGAGTTGTCTGTGAACTGTTTATGGCCATGGGGTATGAAAGGACACGTCTTACATAATCTTTTTCTGCATTGAAAGACCCCTTTAAGATCATTGATGCTTGGCCTAATCGTCTTGGAAGGTTGGAAGGAGCTTATTTTGCTTGGAGCAATCTTGCACATGATGCATAGGGCTTTTTTAAATACTACTCAAGGTGTTTGTGCTAGAGAAACCTTCAAATGGGGGTCTTGAAGAAGGATTTTCTAATTGTTTCTTAGGACCTTCTGTATTGGTTTCTATGCATTATTAAATTGTGTGATGAATTAATGCTAGGTTGACTGTCCATCAGCTTGGGGACTGGGGGTTTAGGAGGATTTGAAGGGTGGAAATTTCTGTTTGAGAACCTAGCTTTGATGAACAAAGTCCTCGGTTCTGGTGCATTTCCTACCTAACCTAGTAAACTGGCTTTTTGGAATTTTTTCCAGCCACTTTGGCTGATGGTTCTATGCAAATAGCAGTTGCCAGCTGTGGGTTTAAAATGGGTTTTAGTTGTGATGTCAAAGTCTTGAGAGGAAAGTTCCAGATCAAGGAAGATGATGAGATATGAAGGGCTGACCACATGGGTGAAGGATAGACTGAAGGTGTTGTGATTACAGTATTCTACAAAGGAGCTGACCGATTCCAGGTCCCCACTCCAGATGATAATAATATCATCAATGTAGCGACCGTAAAACACCAGGTTTGAGGCAAAGGGGTTGTTGGCTCAGATTATACAGTCTTCCCAGTGGCCCATAGTCAGGTTGGCGTAGCTGGGTGCAAAGTTAGCTCCCATGGCAGCCCCTTTAGTTTGGATGTAAAATTTGTCTAGAAATGTGAAGTAGTTATGTTCTAAACAGAATTTGGTGGCCTCAGTGAGGAAGTTGGCTTGTAGATAAGTAAAGTTATTGCTTTAAAATAGGTGGTGTTGGAGGGCCCTCAGACCTATGTCATGAGGGATAGAAGTGTATAGGGAGCAGACATCAAGTGAGAACCAGAGATAAGATGGGTCCCAGTTGGAGTGTGCAAGAGTTTCCAGTAGATGACTGAAGTCTTTAATGCATGATGGGAGGGAATTTACCAGCGGTTGTAGGAGAGCATCAATATAAAGAGACAGGCCACTAGAAAGGCTGTTCATACTGGCAACGATTGGACGCCCAGGGGGGGTTTCCAAGTTCTTGTGTATTTTGGGAAAATGGTAAAAATAGGGGGTGTTGTGATGTTCTTGGTATAGAAACTTGGCTTCGGATTTGGTTAGGATGTTATCAGTGTTGGCTTTTTCAATAAGAATTGTAAGGTCTTTATTGAAGGCAAGAAAGGGGTCTTTATGGGGAGCCATGTATCTGAAAGGAGGAGGAGGGATTCAGTTATATAATCTGAGAATGACTATTTCCCCGCCTTTGTCTGCCTTGTTTGATTACCATGTCTTTATTTTCAGGGCAGTAAGGGCTTGTTTTTCAGCTCTAGATAGGTTGGGTTTGGAGGAGGTGGGGGATGACATACTCTTGGCACAGATGGAGAGCAATTATGAGTATGTACACTCATAAAAGGTGTTGATGAAGGGTCCTTTAGCATGATGGGGATAGAAGGTGGATTTGGGTTTGAGGTTGGTGTGGTGAATATCAGGAATACTAAGGTTTTCCATGAGTAGGGAGAAATCAAACAGACCATTGCAGCAACTCTTCTAGTATGTTGACTATGAAAATGTAATCTTCAGTAAGTGTGTGTACTGGTGGTGGAGTAGCTCTGCTAGGGATCGGACCATGGTTAGTGTTTCCAATTAGTGATGGCGCGAACCCGGAATTTGATGTTCGCGAACGGCGAACGCGATCCTCCGCAAA
>CM070040.1:36979586-36992836 GCA_036250615.1 Ptychadena robeensis
AACACTGCCCTAGCTAATGGTTTCCCTATAGCAGCAGCTCTCTTTCCTAACTCTCTCCTTTATCAGCAAAATGTGTAATGGCGTCCTGTACTTGATATATTATAGGGGGTGTGAGGGTCTGTGAGGTGGAGGGTGCTCATTGGCTGGATTATGTCTGCTGACTGTGACTCACAGGGGTCAAAGTTTCTGCAATGTTAAAAGATAGGGGGCGGATCAAACTCTGCATATGTACGCAAAAATGCGCGAACGTGAACATGCGATGTTCGCCGCGGATAGTTCTCCGGCGAACAGTCCACGATATCACTAGAGACAAGGGGAATGCATTGCATTTCTAACAAGGGCAGGGCAACATTATCCAAGGCATCACACAGTTTCATGACACCCCGTCAGCAAGGACGTCCCAGTGTTACAAGGAGGGAAAGTTTTTACATGGCAGACAGTGTTACAGTCTTAAATGTTCCCTCTGTGTCGTACAACTACTGGGTGTCCAAGCTGAACACGTGGCATGAACTTGCTCTATACCTGGGAGGAACTGGCCTGTCCTGCCGCAAGTGTTTTATCTGAGCTTGTATTCAGTGCTGCTGGTGGCATTATACAAATAAGTGTATCCGTTTGTTCACTAGCAATGCTGACAGGTTGACAGGTAAAAATGAACAATGCCTGGATTGCTCCTGATTTCTCCACTCTACCTTCAGAGAGCTGAGTTGCTAAATTGACTTGAAAGTATGTGGTTGACTCCTGCTCCTCTTCCTCAACCAGAATGTTTATATTACACTGTAATTTTTTAAAAGGGTCATGTCAAATGCAGGCCCTCAACTTATTTTTTACTATGGTGCACTGAACATCGTGCACTCGCATCTAATGTTTTACAGTGTCCGCTCATCTGCAGACACAGCCTTGTAATGTTTTAGAGCGTAAGCTCACTGGCACCAATGCCATGCAATTCTTGACAACGTTAGCTCACTGGCAGTCATGCCATCCAATTTTTGAGAGCGTTAGGTTAGCTCATTGGCAGTCATGCCATCCATTCTTTGAGAGCGTCAGCTCACTGACAGCCATGCCATCCAATGTTTGAGAGCGTAAGCTCACTGGCAGCAATGCCATGCAATGTTAAAGAGCATTTACTCACTGGCAGGCATGCCATCCATTCTTTGAGAGCGTCAGCTCACTGGCAGCCATGCTATCCAATGTTTGAGAGTGTAAATTCACTGGCAGCCATGCCATTAATTTTGTGAGAGTGTTAGCTCACTGGTAGCCATGCCATGCAATGTTAAAGAGCATTTATTCACTGGCAGCCATGCCATCCATTCTTTGAGAGCGTCAGCCTGCATGCACCTGCATGCTCTGGCATATAATGTTTTAGAGCGTCAGCTCAACCTCTGTCATTGCCGTATGATGTTTTACAATGTCAGCTCAACCTCTGGCATTGCCGTATGATATTTTAGAGCGCAGCTCAACAGCATGCACTGGCATGTAATGTTTTAGAGCGTCAGCTCAATTTCTGGCATTGCTGTATGATGTTTTACAGCGTCAACTCAACCTCAGCTACCTACAGCTCATTTTGAGTGTGATTCCGAATTCAGGCCTCCATGGTTTGATCATTTTGATTTCCAATTATATTTGTGTGGGATTGTGTTTTCAGCACATTCAGCTATGTAAGGAACAAATTATTTTAATAAGAATATTTCATTCAGATCTAAGATGTCTTTATTTTTTTTTAAATAGTGTGTATAAAGAATGTTTAAGGCAAATGTGCTTTTGTGTTTTGTGCAGTGTTTGTGTTTTGTGCAGTAGAGACAATAATGTAAACCTAAGCTAGTATTCTTTAATACCTTCAAAGGGAAACATGTTGAAAAATGTGTGAGCCCAGAATGCAAATCTTTTCCCACCAAAGCACAAGGATTAGAATTATGCTATAATAGAAATGATTGCAATACTGAACATGTAATGCAAAGCCTACATATTCATTTATGTTCCTGAAAATAGTTTTTGTTTATAATAATGTAAGTGCTAATATAATATTATTTAACCTTTTTAAATCTTGTAATTGTGTAAGGAAATGTGTTGTAAGGAAAATGTGAAAAGCATATGATACTGACAGTAAACATATTGTAACCAGACTGTTATTAAAATTACTGCCAAAATATATTTGTTTAAATTATCTAGAGCTGTAATGCCTTGTACTGAGGTTTTTATTCAAAAATACTTATTACCTTATCTCTTTTTTTTTTCATTTTGGATCCCCTTCAGCATAAAATTAGCATATTAATACAATTAAGAATTTCTAGCAGAAGAAAAAAATATTCCCCAATCTCACTGGGCTACAAATAAAAATGTTATGCTAATTTCAAATAAATACAATGAACTTTGAAAAGACTTATAAACACAAACCTTAACCTTTTTAATATTCTGCATTTTGATTAGCTGTATGTGATTTTAGATTCAGTCTGGCTACAATGACTTTGAGTATGGGGCTTAGGAATGATCAATGATTCACAATATGGAATGCTGAAAAGGTCAGAGTGGTAGAGTTTACTGTCAGGGTGAATAAATATATCTATATATTAGTTTACTGTATGATGTATATTAAGAGACTAACTTTGCCCAATATGTCTTTATCCCATGAAAGTGAAATACATCAAAGATATGCAATGATACAGACATTTTAAATAATAAGCATGACAATATAAATAGATGATACATGTTAAATTATAGCAATAGATTTGAAATATTAATGAGCAACAGGCAACAGGAAGTACATATGACATGGACATATGAACCCTTCAATTGCATTTTGATCAACTATACTTTCCAGCACATACACACATGAAATATACTGGTTTTCAATATACACAGTTCATGACAATGTTCTGCACTATTCAAAAAATATAAGCAGCTCCTTTATGCAATGCAACAAATAAAAACTTTGATTGAATGCGCAAAAAAATGCATGCCAACACATGCGCTTAATGTGCATTAAGACTTCACTGAAATTTACAAATGTGTATAATAAGGTCCGGAATTAAACCTCAATTCACCCCCTCTCTCTCGTTACAGTGTACACAATATACATCAAAGTATGATGCTGCATTGTCTAGGGCTGCTCTGCCTAAAATATTTCATTCATCTTTGTTTACTTGATTTGGCACATTAACCTCCCAAGTGGTCTACTGAGGTCCAGATTTCTGTATAAATGAATGTATTTAAATATAAAACACAAAAATCAGCTTAAACACAAATAATTTAATAAAGGGTATCACTTAAATGAATGGCCTGCCTTCAAGTGGACCTGTATTAAAATTATGAAACAAATCAAATACTGTACATTAAATTCCATAAGTAATTTTCTCTGACCTTACATGATCTAGCAACATTCTCCAAACCCTTAATAAATACATTTACCTGGTCTACGCACCTCCTCCTCTGCTCCTCTTGGTGTTGGCTACTGCCAGTCTTACCTTCTTCTTCACTTATTACTGCTGAAATCCCATGCATGCACAGGAGAACTGTGCTGTTATTGCTGACCATCTTGAAGTCTAGTAGGACTTTAGATGGGAGAAGTCACTGGCTTAGAGACACTCCCGTCCATTTAGCTTTAATTGCTGCACAGATGTTGGGAGCGCAGCACACCAACTACAAAATTGTGAATGCAGTCTTTTTCCAATGATAACCAAAATGGCACCTAGACACCGTTTTCTAATGAAAACGTTAACCTCGAGGAGCAGTTACATATTGATAGCAGTAATTAACACCGCTCATTACAGACATTTCAATGAAAAAAGAAATTCAATGAAAAAAAGTTAGGGCATCATTCTGTACTCATATAGCAGAAACCCTCCCTACTTAATGTAAATCAATCTTCATTTATTAATTAATTTGTACATAAAATAAGCATTTTTAAAATTCAAAAAGGATATCAAAGATAAAATCAAATATTATTTTGTAACTGTAGATGACTATTAATATAAGTTTAAGTATTATGTTATATTTAACTACAGATTTATTAGCCACAAAGCTCCAAAAGATGATTTTTTCCCCTTGCATTTTATTATGTCGTAGTGCCCTATGCTTACCTTTGATTACAGATGTGGCCTTCCTGTAAACATGAATGGTGTTACAGATAAAAGTAGTTCGTTGATCCTTAGAGGCATCATTAGAGATGATAAGATTTTATAACTGATATAGCTGTCACCCAGAAGGCAGCCCATCCAATAATTGTCAATGGATCCCTGTCTTTGTCTGATCTTGGTCACTGTAAACGTAAATCCATTTTTCTCTGAACATCTGGTCCAAAAGATATCGCTGATGCCCACAAGCATTCCCATCTCATGTGCTCATTAAGGCAGAAAATACAATGAATGTTTGAGACCAGCCTGCTTGCAGCAAACATCTGTCAACCGATTAGCTGAATACTTTTCACTTTCTAAACATGTGTTTGTTTTGGCAGTACGATGGTACCTAATGATGAAGCTATCCAGCAAGATGCCCATCTTTAAACATAAGGCCACCTGCCACATCAGAATAAAATCGGCGTTCGAGATTAAGTTAAAAGTACTGTAAAAACACTTTGTTTATAGAGGGATTTAAACAATGGAATGTTCCTTTCTTTCTCATAACAACAACTGGATTACATTCTGTATCACAATGTCAAGTTAAAATGATGGTGTTGGCAAAAAATAGATGCTTGGATTAAGTGTATTAGGGAACAAAAATGATTAATTACATTTCAAAATTGATTTCTGTGTCTGACCTTGTAAGTTTCACAACTGTATCCTTATTGTGCTTTAACTGCTTGCAGGTTTGTGACTTTTTGATATTGTTAATTGTTAATGTTGAACATTGTTAATGTTGAAAATGTTTTAAAGTTAAAAGTTAATTGTGCATTAGGGTCCATTCACATGGGTAGTCAGGGACATGTTGTTCTGACCACAGCAGTGGTAGCAGTAATTGACAATTAACTACAACTGCCCACACAATGTTTGCAATCACTGCACACAGCAACACAGTTACGGTTTCAGGGCAGTGTCAGCATCCCTGTAACTGACCATTCGTGATGGCAGGGCGGACAGTTCCTTGCCGGCGAGCAGTACAGGTGTTCGACCCACCCTTTCACCAGCGAGAAGGAGTTCACTATTGTTCCTCCGGCAGGATCATGAGAAGGACCTTGAAGGACCTTCTTCATTCTGTGATCTTAGCCAGTACGAGCACTGTGTGTATTGCGCTTTTCCATTTGCAATGCGCACAAATATGTGCGATGTACGCTGGTAAATAATGTTGAAGCATAATATGATGAATATCCACCATTGCGAATATCCGAGCGCATATTTGCAAACTATTGCGAATTCTCGAATGTCAGATATTCGTTGAATATATATGAATTTAAAATTTTGTCACTCAACACTAGTAGGTACGAAGTCCCACCCTTTGCTAAGGATGTTGGAGAGCCAGGAAACTAGTTCTGTAAGGTGATATCTGCATTTTATTGTTATTGTCTATGTGTCAGTGTAGTGCGGCTGGAGGGCTATGTATTGGGAAATGCAAATACAGGGACCTTCATTTAAATCTAGGGACCTTCATTTTAATCTATAATGGTCTGTTTAATGATTGTTATATATTATATTTTGTTATGTTGGTAATAAAAAGCTGCCAGGCCATTTAAAATATATGTATTAGTGTCAATTACTCTGTTTAGGTTTTTGAGTAGTGATTGTTGTTGAACAATTCAGACAAAATCTTTTATACCCTAGCGAAGCACTTGATAGATTGCCATGCCTTATACTTCACTGTCTCAGTATGGATATTGGTAGTGGCAGGGTCTTACTTGCTCCTGTCAGATGTCAGACATTATATGATAAACAGCATAAGAAATATTCACATAAGCAAAAAAACAGCACATTTTTACCTAATATTTACAATAAATTCTTAAATGTGAGAATTCATAGTCCCCAGTAGAGATGGTTGCATTTTTTGACTTGCTAACTTTGTGAGCTGATTGCAAAACCTCTGAAAATCGTATCATCACCAAAATTGCTGAAGATGTAGAAAAGGGTTGTGGGAACATTTGAAAAAAAAAGGTTTTGCTCTAGCACATGTAGTTTTTGCATAAATTAAGTTCAAAATCAAAGTCAAAATTCCAAATATTGAAATTTGGCTTTACTTTGATCTTAATTTATGCAAAAACTACTTTTTTGTAGCATACCCCCAACCCTTCTGTACATCTCCAGAAAGTTTGGTGATGATACCGTGTTCAGGGGCTTTGCAATTAACTAGAAATCGCCGAAATCATCGAAATCGTAAAAAATTTTCAAATAAATTCGACCATCTCTAGTCACCGGTTATTATCTTCATTGTACAAATCAGGCACAAATGCACATGTGCATATTGCGGTAGTTCTGGATACTGATGTAAAAAATTTTGAATCTTTCCGATTGCAAAGAAATAGCACTATATAATCAAGATCTTCGGGAATTCTTAATGTGCCAATTTTCACAATAAAAATATCAGACATCAAATGCCACACCAAATCTAAGAACACTAGGAATCAGATGTAGCAATGATCTTACATTTCATATACTCTATATTGCCTTTACAGGCTCATGAACTTTAATGATGACCCATTCTTAATGCATAGGCTTTAATATGAGTTGGTCCACACTTTGCTGCATTAGCAAGTGACAGAAACACCACCCAAGTCCACTAAGATATGCCCCCCCCCATAAGTTTTACATAAAAAATGACAGCTCCCTTTCATGTCTCCATCTCTTATACTCAACATATATTTATTATCTGTAACCATAAAAATAAAGGCTATAGATAATAAACTGGAAGGAGGAATGGTTTGTAGTAATAATTTACTCCTCCCAAGGCATTAACACCAGCACGCAATAGCACTAACAACAGAAACAATTTCCAAATACAGTAAAACCATGCTATCTGTAATAATTAAACTTATTATCATAGATAACAGCAACATCCAACATTAAATAAATCACCTAAACACACTCAATTACCCAAAACTCCTAGAAAGTTTTATATTTAATAATTTGATCAATTAGAGATAAAACCTTGTCAATTCTGCAGTAACAGCAATCCGATACACTACAGACATAACATAAGACCACCATCAGCTATTAAAGGATGACCCCTACCCAATTTAAAACCACCAGTAAATCAACACAACTCACAACATGAAATCAAAGTTCAAATGAAATAAATACATTAAATCAAAAAGACATATATGTATTGCAGAAGTAGTTTAGCAAATTACCAACCCCCTGAAAATAACTTACAGTTAATATGTCCACTCCAATCCAATCACAATTAAATCCAATGAAGTGAATCTTGCTTTTTTTTTTATCCAATCAAAATTAAAAAAAAATCCAACTTCCATCCGATTAGCCATTAACAAAAGGCATTAAAATAAAATCCACTGTGACTGTGACAGCTCCAAATAAATTCCTTCTTGTCCACAATGTTGTAAAAAAAATCTTCTCAGCTCCCCTGGAGAAATCCTTCCCCCTAACGTCCCACGAAGAAAGAGGCTTAATTTTTTCTACACTCAGTGTTCCGGCCTGTGACATCACAAGGAGACATTATTGATAAACAAATGACCAGGTGATGTCTCCAAGGATCATGACTCCCCGTGATGTCATGGACCGGAAACTAAGCCTTTTTCTTCGTGGGACCTTGAGGAGTACAGATCTCTGCAGTGGAGATCAGAAGATTTATTTTTTCAACATCGTGGACAAGAATGGATTTATTTGGGGCCATCGCAGCCTTTTTTTTTTTTTGTTACTGGCTAATGGTGGTTTGATGGAAGTTTGGTTTTCTTTTCTTTTGATTGGATTTTTTTTTTAAAATCAAGATTCGCTTTGTGGGATTTTATCAAAATTGGTTTACAGTGCTGGAGTGGACATATTAACTGTAAGTAAATATACATTTATTATTATGACATATAACATTTATTTGTTGAATTTATTGAAGCTTTATGTATGTGAAACTATGTTTCAGTGTTGCTACTGGCTCTGAACAGCAGTAGACAGAGGCTCTAAGCCAGAAAATTGCAAGGCATTCCTTAGAGAGGCTACACTGACAAGCGAAGCATCTTCTCTCCCAGTTCCTGGCTGGGAGTGCTCTTCTGGAAGGCTGCAGGTCACATCACAAAAAGCCCAGAATAATGTGTGTAGGGTATACTTATAGAGCAGAGCTAGGGGCTAGCTCAACAGCATGTAAAGTTTTAGAGCATCAGGTCAACTTCTGGCACCACTTTATAATGTTTGTGGGAGTTACCTCAACAGCATGCACTCACATGTAATGTTTTAGAGTGTCAGCTCAACCTCTGGCATTGTTGCATCAGTTCAGTTCAACCTCAGCCACTTCCGTATAATATTTTAGAGCGTCAGCTCAACTGCAGGCACTGCCGTACGATGTTTTAGAGCGTCCTTTTCCTGTAAAATTTACTTTTGGGGGTGTTTTGGGTGTGTTTTTGTCAATGTGTAAAAGTGGCATACACTTTTCCAAGATTCATCCATACATGGTCCCCATGCAATTCCCGATCACTTTCTATCACTTTTCCCATGGACCAGACACCCTCCTCTCATCCGAGCAAGGAGTGCCTGGTTGTCTCCCATTGACTTACATTATGCTCGGGTGCTCGGTTGAACACACGAATATCGCAATGCGCTCGGACCGAATAAGAAATGCTTCTAACAACAGCTGTCTATAAACATTATTAATACTCTACTATACAGAGGGGGCAATGTATAAACATAATTCCGAAACACTGCCTCTATTTCTGCATATGAGCACATTCAGGATAGGTTGTGGCATGAGAAAAAATATCCTATGGTCTTGTGAAGCAGATGGAAAATTCCTTATGGAAATCATGGATCTTGCATCCTCTAAGCTAAAGAAATGGGGGGCTTTAACTGTTGTCACCAGTGACCATTTTAAATTCTAGCATCTGTAATAGAATGGGAGTGCATAAGTGCACATGACATGACATATCTTGCACATCTGGAAAGGTTCTTTTGCTTCTTAATGATCTTTAAATGTTTTGGAGCATATTCTGCCATGAAAAGGACATCTTATTCAGAGAATGTATTGCTTGTTCTAGCAGGACTGGGTTAAACCACATTTTAGATGTATTAAAACTCCATGGCAAAAGAGTTCTAAGTAAGCTTGCATGCATTATAGAAATATGCTCCAATTTGAAACTCCTTTATTATGCAAAAAGGGTGCTACATTTCACTTTTAAAGCATCAGCAAATTATGAAGCTTAAGGCTACATTTACACGGGTGCTATCTGGGCTGCTGAGTTGAAACAGCCAGGAAAGCACCCGGATGCTCCTTTGAGTGAGTGCTTGCACAGTTGTGCAGGAGCTTGGCGGGTGTTTAGATAATGCCCCATGACAGGTCTGTGTATTAAAGGAACATGTACTAATGTTCCATTTAATCGAATAAAAGATTTAAAATTTCGCATTTGAAATAGTGATGAGCAGCATAGGCAATATTTGTATTAGTGAAATATTGCAAATTTTGTTGCCTAATATTCGCAATAATTTTTTTAATTCAATTTTTTAATCTCCCGTCATTGTTACCTTCATTGTGCAAATTGGGACGAGTGCATGCACATATTGCAAATACAATGATCTGTAGTTCCAGGTACTAACGTAAAAAATCTTGAATTTTTGCGATTACGAAAATACAGTACCATATTTGCGATACTCGCTGATATTCGCAATAAACATTTGAATTAGAATATCTAAAAGAATAGAATATCTCGATCAATACTAATTTGGAAAACACATATTCTGAAACAACTGTATATGTTAGCAAGAGAGAATAGTCCAAGAGCTGGTGTATTTATTAGGATCTTATAAAAGGGAAAATCTATAGCTGTGAGAGCTGCTAAAGTTCATATATTATATCATACAGATATGTTTTCAAATTTTAACAGCCAGAGGGAAATCTGTCTTGTAGAGAAATTCAAAAAACTGTTATAGAATTTCCTTGCAAGACAAAGAATACACTTCAGTCCTTGTTTAACCTTAGCAAATCACATGCAATATACATTTGTAGAATGAAAAATATCTATTACCCAATCAGTTACAAGTTATGTAAAAATATCAAGCCATCATCCCTATAATACAAACTTAACATATAGCACAATGCACCCAATTGTCAATCTCCTCGTATGCCAAGAAGCATAGACAATTATAAATGGAATTATATCTGGTTATAACGATGTATTGAAAAAGTCACAATGATTAAACAATTGTAAGAGAAATATACAGGGGGATGCAATCTCCCCAAATTTATTCAATGGGAAACAATGCATTTACACAACAAAATTAACCACGAGAAACAGATATAGATGAGATCCTATTGCACTCGACGCGTTTCGTGGGGTGAGCCACTTCTTCAGGAGTATCAAATAGGACTAATGCACTAGATTGAAATGATATGAGGGGACAAAGTAAGTAATGAAAGTCATCAAACATTAGTATATAAGTATCAACAAAAGGGGAGGCAGTGTTATACCTCGATTAATTACTAGATTTTTTGAGTTAGGTCCGACCCAGAGCGGGGGCACATCACGCAGAGCAGCGGGGATGCGAGGGACACTCTCCCATGGGGAGCAGGGAGCCAATGCACGGTGAGCACGTCTGTCACACTTAAATAAAGTTCCTAATATGGAGACATATGAGGTAAGGGTTTTGAGGTTAGTTGAGACCATGTGGGGGATGAGAACCAGAGAGATAGATAGGTAGAGCTTGTTATCAGCAAGCATGAGAGACGGACCAAAGAGGGAAGGGAAAAAGATAAGGAATGAAGGGGGGGGGGGAGAGAGAAGGGGAAAGGAAGGGGACTTGTAGAGAGTGCTGTGCTGCAGATGTGAATGAGTGTGTATAAGTGTGTATGTAGTGATGCAATTAGTAGAATGATGTGGTATGTGTGAGACAATACTGAGGGAGTGTTGTTGTATGTATCTAATGTGTGTGATTGCAATATCGGTGATAAGGGATGTAAAATTGTGTTGTTTAAGTGTCATGTGACATAATGAGTGATGTGCAGTATATGGATATGGATGTCTATGTGTACGTGTACATGTGACTAATAAATAGGGGGAATCCGTAAGAGTGTGAATGTGTGTATGAGTGTAAGTGTTCATGTCTATTGGAAGGTGTCATAAATGTGTGGGTTGATGGGGTGAGTAGTGATCATAAGCATGATCATAAGTGGTGTGTGTGCACATGAGTGCAGATGAGGATAGTTAGTTAATGGTGTGAATGGTGTTAATATGGAAATTGATAAAATGGATAAATAAGAAGGTTAATGATAGGTATAAATAATATGTAGATAGATAGATACATGAACAGTTTGATGGACAGATAATTGAATAAAATAAATAAATAGATAAATAAATATATAGATAATTAATTAGATGACCTGGACCGTCATGTATTTATCCATGGACATGGAGGTTAGATGGGAGTAGTATCTTGACACCAGCCCAACCCCATCTTCCTCCCGCTCTTCCTCCCGCAGCACAGTCTCTACCCCACCGGGCCTGCGCAGCTTGGCATAATTGTAAATATTGAAACAGGGAGCGTGGGGGCACAGCAAATTCCGTGAATTGCCAGTAATTGCGTGAAGGATTTAAAGACCCCTTCAGCATACAGTTGACCCACCGTCTCAATGCCCAGAGCAGTCCAGAACAATGTGGAGGGATGATCATACAATTCAGGGATATTAGTGTTAAACCATAAGGGACACCAGGGGGAATACCGCCAGTCCTCATTACCACACAATTTAGTGAGACTTCTAAAAATCAAGAGCGGGGAACGGAGAAGTGACACATCAGGCACCGCTGAGGGAATCCCTCTGTACAATAGTTGGCCGGGTGAGCCGAGCGATTGGACCAGGGAGGCCTCCAGAGCATTACAGGCGTTCTGTTCAGAGGGGTGTAGCCAGTCATACAGATTAACCATTTGTGATGCTAGATAGTAGGAGTAAAAATCAGGGAAGGCCAAACCAGCATATTCCTTAGGCAGGGTCAGGGTTGCCCTAGCTATCCGTGGATGTTTTCCCTGCCAGAGGAACGTAGAGCACACAGCGTTCATCTTAAACTTAGTTTTAGGAATTAATAGGGGGTGTTAGAAAAAATATAGAGAAACTTTGGTAAGTAAATCATTTTAACCAAGTTCGCCCGTCCCATCAAATCCAGAGGGAGGTCCTCCCACACTTTTAGTTGGGCTGTGAAACGTGTAATCAGGGGATCTAGCTTAAGCGCGTTATATTTGGAGATGGGAACCTGCACCTGCACCCCAAGATACTTAAAGCAGACCTACCACCAGGAATCTATGTTTTCATGAATGGCACTAGAAGTGCCAATAATAGGGAGGAATGCAGTGAAAAAAAACCAAAAACGTACCTGTAATGAGCAATTTAGGAATATAATCAGCCATTCCTATTCACTTCCTGGTTAATGGGCTCAGCAGAACCCGGCACCACGTCACAGCAGCCCGCAATTTACCAATTCTGAAACTTTGAGGGGGAGGAGTCAACTATGTTAACCTTCTCTGCCTCCGCAAGCGCCAGCTCAGAGGCCTGAATATGTACTTGGTCATTTTTGCGGATCACCCCGTATGGGCCATACAGGAGCCGCGCATGGTGGCCTTAAACGCCTCCCACTTGACCGAAGAACTAGGATAAGTACAGTTTTCCGCCCAATAATGTTTGCCATCCGATGCACACCCTTTCACAAAAATCTCCTCCTCCAGCCAGGAGGCCTGCTTATGCCAAATGTGTTCGTCATGATGGAGACCGGAGTGCAGGCACAACAGCAGAGGGGAGTGGTCCGAAATACCCCTGGGCAAGTAGGACACAGAAGACACATGCGGCAGAACCTCAGGAGGGCAGAGAGCTAGATCTATATGTGACGGTATGATTCTGAATAACATGAGAATGTGCTCTCCGTCGGGTGGCTCCACTGCCATATATCAGTAAACCCATATTTAAGTGACCAATCAGCATAGAATGCATTACGTCTGCCTCCTCCCCCGGACCTGTCCAAATTAGGATCAGGGGCCACATTAAAATCTCCAAGCAACAGGAGGCGGCCCTGGGCAAATATCAAGGCCTTCAATGTAATCTGGTCTAGAAGAGACACATCAGGTGGGGGAGGCAGATTGTCAGGATCCCGGCCCATCCGGGCTGGTGCGGTCTGCCCCACCAGCGGTAGCCCC
>CM070040.1:37016251-37052457 GCA_036250615.1 Ptychadena robeensis
TTGGGACGTAGCCATGGTGACCGGGGGGCTCGCGGCGCGCGGGGATGACGTCACCGCCCCTAATGCGACGCTGGCGCCATCCCCTGGCCCGTCTGCTACTGCATGGGATAAGATCAGCCCCAGAGATGATGGCATGTGGCTGGTGATGGGCACGCAACAGGCCACCAACATACAGGTGGCCTGTTGAGGGGTCTGAGTGCGCCTGATGGCGCAGAGCGTCCAAAAAGGGAGGGGGCGGGGCCATGTTTGATGGAGACCGCCCCCTACTCCCTGATTGGTGCTAGGGGGTTTAAAACCCTGACGACCCACTTCCCTATCAGTGTGGAGGGACACTGCTGGACGGTTCTCCCGCTGATGGCTGCAGATGTAAGCACCCTTCACAGAAGGTAACCCATATTGATGTTTGACCCACTACTCTGTATCACTGGTAACACACAGCCACCGTATCGATCTTGGGTGGGGGATTCTAGCGCACCAGAGGTTAAACGGCATGCTCTGTGTTTGCTTCCCATGCTGCTAACTCCTTGCCTGCTCAACCTATGCCTATGTGGGTGCATTTTATATATCTTAAAACCATGTTATAACCTGATACCATACCATTTGATTTAGCACCCAAACCGATCATGGCTCTACGCCCTATCAGCTGTACCCTTAGGGATACCCTACTGGCCCGGTACTCCATCCGAACACACGGTATGTCTATAAGCATGTTTTACCTTATTATGTTATATTGAGAGGTCGTGTCCCTTCTAAAATGTGTACTATTGGAATGCCCTGCCATCATAGACAGATCTATATGTAAACACATGTTTGTTCTTAACTGTATAATATATCAGTGCCCCCAACGAGGCCCATGGACTGAGACATACTGGACATGGATACATACATATATATGAGAGATTACCTCTAACCTATGATGTCTCCCTATGTCCAGGCAAAAGCAGCTCACAACCATCCATCTGAACATCCATCTACCGGAGTCTATCTCTTCCCCCTCCTGAGGAGGCCGTGCAGGCCGAAACGCATCGAGGGGTAACCCCACAGTTGGACACATGGATGAGCTTAGAACTCTTTGCTACCATTTCTTTTGGACACTTTTTTTTTGCTAAATACATGGATGTGCTGATTACCTAAAGAGCTGTAATTGTTGATGAGTTTTTGTGGGTATCCTCTCGTACCAAGGAGGAAGTCTGTACAACCTCCACAGGCTGATAGACCTTGGACCTACTGGTCCCTGATATATTTCCTTTTTTAATTGGAACAATAAACGCTATTTTTTTACCAAGAAATCTGTCTTGTTTCTGCTTTGGTGGCCTGGTCGTTCTGATATGAGTCACCCTAATCCCCTAATTTTGGGCCCCAAGGCAAGCCCAAGACTCCTTGATGCTTAGGGAGTCTCCCCCCTATCCAAGTGACAAACCTTGTTAGTTGCAGCGAAGGCACAATCAGCGACCTAATCCCATTTGTCTTCTTCCTGGAGCGTGCCCTGTGAAGAGCCCTGCGAAGAGCCCTGCGAAAAATGCTGGATCAGGCTGTGGATCAGCGTGAAGAGGAAGAGTTATGGTCACCATCACCACCAGAAACAGCCTTAGCAGCCTCGCTTGCCAGACCTGCAGCAACGCTGAAAGAGGAGTCTGAGGAGTCAGAGGAGGAATGTGGCTTTGAGGAGGAGGAAGACCAACCTCAGCAGGCATCCCACGGTGCTCCTTGTGGTCCCCTATCTGGGAGCCGTGGTGTTGTACATGGCTGGGGGGAGGAACAGACCCTCAATGACATCAGTGATTGAGCCCTTCGGGATCCACCCTGAGAGAACGCCTCGCAGACTACCTCGCCTTAACTACGGATATTGACACTCTGAGAAGCGATGAACCCCTTGACTACTGGGTGTGCAGACTTGACCTGTGGCCCAGTTTGCTCTTGAACTTCTGGCCTGTCCTGCTTCTAGTGTCCTGTCAGAAAGGACCTTCAGTGCTACAGGAGGCATAGTGACAGAGAAGGTTTATTGCGTGAAAAGAATTTTACATCTCTGTGTCAATGACATCATTTTTCTTGGGAGTTTTGCCATGGATCCCCCTCTGTCATGTCATTGTCCAGGTGTTAGTTCCCTTGAAATAACTTTCCCAACACTATTGTGGCCAGAGTCCCTTTGTGTCTTAACGTTCGCCTGCCCATTGAAGTCTATGGCGGTTTGCCGGTCCGCCGGGTTCGCGGACATTTGCGGATGTTTGCGTCCGCCGTTCGCGAACAGCAAATTCCGTGTTCGTGACATCACTAGTGGCCTCGTATTTGTTATTTTTTGCTATTTTAGAAGATTAGAAAACCAAATAAATGGCAGTGATAGCATGAAAAATCTGTCCGGTTACAGTTTTTTTGGGGGGCCACATACAGGCCAGATTTTAGTATAAATAAAGCTGGGAATAAACGGGACAATTTCTAGTCGATCCCCGACCCAACCTAGCGGGCATGATGACGTCATCACGCATGCCCGCTAGTGCCGAGAATCGTCCGGCACCCTTTGTGTGCCGCCCATTACTTCGGCTGGGGATAGCCGTCCCCAGCCGAACTAATGGGATCGGATTTAATCCAATCCTGCAAGTTGGCCCACCCGATTCCTTGCCGACCCGATCCCGGGAACGCACACGGCATCCGATCTGCGTGTCGGGTAGGAATCGGCACGTCAATGCCCAGCTCAAAAAATTTATTTTCTACATTTTACTTCCTTTAGTGCTATGTGATAAATAAATGCTATAAAAGTGTACAATTCAAAAGACTGGAGTTGGGAAACCATGTTGTATACTGATACAGCAATATAACCATGCTTATATAACTACTTAGTTTGTATAACAATGTAGCTTTGCATAAGAGGTATTTTTCAGACCAATTTCAAAATTACAGTCAAAAGCTCCATCAAAATGTTTTAATCATAAACATGTTCTGCCAACAAAGTTTTTAGACAGTATCAAATTATTAAATTCTCTTCTTGCTTTCTGCTGTTACGTTTGAAGTCTCTTAGGCCAAACTCACCCAATAGTTCTCAGCACAAAAGCCAAACATCACTAAAGCCCATAGAAACTAAAGCTAGCCATACACGTGTCGGATTCCATGGCCAATTGATCACTCACCCGATCGATTCCGGCGATCTCAGTGGGAATCGGAGCTCCGATCAATCAGCCAATTAAGGGTATCCGATCACTGAATACCACCTTGTCCCACGGATTCCTGGACGATTCCATGTCCGATCGCTTACTTCCCAAATGGCAACTCCCCCTGATGTGTGCAGAATCGGATCAGAAAGACCAACATGTTGGTTCTCCGTCGGATCCGATTCTGAGCCCCCGATCAATCGGACGCGAACGATCGGACAAGGTGGGCTGCACGCGATTCCGGCACGATCGTTTCGCGTGCACACGCCCGGAATCGATCGTGCCAGAATCCGGTGGGAATCCGACACGTGTATGGGGGCCTTAAGATTTTGAGTTAATGTTTTGTGGAAAAAGGTCAGGCAATACCTTTGTTACTGTGTCTGCTAACCACGTCCATTACCGGCAAAAACCCCAAGCACAGCAAGGCTTATGTGAACAAACCCATAATGCTTTGTTGTGATGGGATAAGGGAAATTTAGCCAATGTTTTTTTTTAATAATCCTTTTGTGAGTTGCCAAAACTTTTTACATTCATCAACTTTTTTGTGAAGATTTTTGTTATCATCATATATTACTATGTTTAACTAAATAGGAAAATAAATCTGAAAAAAAACTATGAATTCAGGGTATTTTGTGAGATGGAGAAGAAATCATACTGTTTTAGCTGGTAGGGAGATGTGGTTGCAAGCAATAGGATTGTAATTGCTGACATAAGAGACACCTGGACTCCGTTAAGTTAATTGCTAGAAGAGGAACTACTGCCATTATCTCACAGCATGAACACATTAAGTCATGCTTATTACACTCTATAATTTATGGTATGAACCCAGATAATCAATTTTCTGTATAACTGGAAAAATGACATGGGAAAAGGAGTAAGATTTGTTTGTGTGCAAACGTGGGCATTTTCACACATTGTAAGATATAATTTTATAAGATATATATAAAAAAAGTTATATATAAACAAACTGCTTATAACAGTTAAGGTAAAATAACCATACTTTTGTTGTACTGTAAGTTTCAAAAGCACATTACATTACAAAGGTTTCTTGCTGCAAAGTGCACATTTATAAATAAAGCATTTTCTGTTGGTATCAACTGGTATGCTTTCTAAGGGCTTGTGTCCAATGTGTGTACAGGGTGTACAGGGTGTCATGAAAGTGTGTGACAAATCAGCTGTGTGACAAATTGAAATAATAATGTCTCAAAACAAAAACATATTTGTTGTGTGTTTCTGTGCCCTAGCTACTGCATTTCCCACCTTAGGCTTATACCCGAGTCAGCCTATACTCAAATATATGCCGTACAGACATTGGGCAAAGTGTACAAACACATTGAGGATGTTGGAAAAACAACATGGTAAAACACAGGAAGCAATAAATTTCAATGCAGAAGGCAAGGGAAAATACAGGTTAAGCAAGGACTAAAGACTAACAACTGTTCAAACTTGCCAAACTGTGCAATGCATACAATGTCCTGTATTGTCATAGTGCCTCTATTTATATGAATTTAAATAATGAAGTGTACATACAGTACTCAGATATGGTTACTGGACTTTTAGTCCAGTATAAAATATTAGTGACTCACTAAGTAGTCAGAATTTACATATATATAAAATAGTGCATAGTTAAGGTCTGCCCGCGGGCACTTTTAGCCCAACTCACACACAGTGGCAGATGGGAAAGCTGCACTGTATGTGAGGCCAAGCTGCCCAGCTTACATGCAGCTTTGCTGTCAGAGCATAGGTCGGCGAAGAGGCAGCTACCCCTCCTTCTTTACTTCCACTCTACTTATTTTTTTAGCCCATCGGACGCTCTGATGTATATGGTGAGCCCCATACAACGGAGCGTTTTATGGTCCGAAAAATACGGTACCTGCAAGCTCTGACAGTGGCCATCTTAAGTTCTGTAGATATGCCAATCTTCAAGGGGATGTTTAACTACAATGGCCACTGGATAGCACTAGATAATGATTTTCAATGGTGAATGTAAAGGATATTCATCCATAGGATCATGGAAGGAACATGATGAAGCCACTGACTTTCCTTACTATCAAATTTTTTCTTTTAACTTTTTGGGCCAATCGTAAAATGGATTGTTTTACTATGAGGGACATTAAGTATGTTAGGTGATTGTAGGTGTACTTTAAAATCTACAGCAGTGTATAAAAAACAGCTTAACATGTTAATTTAACATATAAAGACACAAAACAACATTCATGTTTTAAAAATTGCTTGTTTTTTTTCTAAACTGATATTTCTATTTTTTAAAGCCCATAGATTAAAGGAGAAGCATTTGATCTACAGTGAAAGTAATAGAATGTCACAAGGAACACACAGGGAAATGTCCTGTGCTGTGTTCTCTATTTGCAAAGATTGGAAAAGATTAAAGGCGGGGTCATGGGAGATGAGCTATATACACAGAACATACAACCTCCTGGAAAACCTCACAGTTAAAATTATTTTTATGTGAGAATGGGAGGGACCTACCACTTTCCTATACTTTCAATACTAATAATATATATAGAGTGTTGTGTCTTTTTGCTACAAAAAAGGATTTATTTTTCTTTAGCCATTTGCAGAAAATCTCCCTTTCTGTTAAATAAAGCCAGTGTACGTGACATTTATTTTATATTTACAAAGAACAAAAATATTGTTATTGTATAATTGGGCTGCGCTGTCAGCATGCTCTCTCTGGTGTACATATATAATAGAGGCTGGATGCTACATCAATTAAAAGCCTGCAGTGATGGGCTTCATATGGAGGAAGTCGTGTGACCCCATTTAATGTTAAGGGCTCATTCATAGTGCATGCATTAAACATGTATAGCTTTCATATCAAAATTAAAATATACAGTCAGGTCTATAAATATGGAGCTTACCGATGCGTTTCTTTTTTTTAAGAATGTTCCAAACAATTGTTTTGTCCAATGCTAATGTTTTTTGCTATCTCTCTGATGGTTTTGTTTTGTTTTTTTCAGCCTAATGATTAATCATGACTAATCATTTCAGCTTTTGTAAGTCAAAGCGACTGGAATTACTAAAGTTGTATTGTGGACATTTGTAAATTTTTATTTTACATTGAGAATGATGACTAGTGAAACATCTTGGAAAAACATTTAGCAAGCCCATTTACCATCAATAATCAATCTTGATATACTGTACCATGGGGTAGGCCAAGTAGGGGAGAAGCATTGATGAAGTTTAGGTAAAGCAAGTAAATCTGGTCCCCTACATATATAAGAGAAATGAAAGTCTTCAACCCTACTGCAATCATAATATATTTTCTAACAGCCCATTGTTACACACTGTAACCACCTTATATCAACGATCTGTCCAAAAAACGTATAAACACCTTACCTGTCATCAATTAATCCCACGTTGCTCATACCTTCTAAAGATGTAGTACTATATCAGAGGCAGCTTTTCTTTTCTTGGGGCTCACTGTGACTTGGAAAGAGGGGCGTAACTGGAATAATGATTCTCCCTTCACAAGTCTCTGGAGATATGTTTTTTAACATTAGAAACAATTATCTAGCACTGTCAAGCAAACTTTAGAGGTACTGTGATTAGGTTAGCACCCAGAAGACTGTCAGGAAGAATGTTTTCCAGTAGTTCAAATGCCAACTGCCAACAGTCAAGAGAATAAGAGGTAAGGCTTCTGGAGCACTTCCCCACCAGAGGTAAGCAAAAACGTAATTCAACATGTTTTTTTTTCATATAGATCTGCCTTAAATAACAAAATGAAACATTATGCATTGGCACAGCTGGAGCTTTACAGAAAAAAAATCATCAGCAAAAGAGATCGGTATTTAGTATTTCCCATATAGAACTGGCATATGCCTTAAAATGATTTTGTATCTATATTCATTATCTGATTGCTAAGTTTAATGAGTTTTATTGCAATCAAAGACACATTTTCCATTAAAATGCAAATTCATTCTCCAATCTCCACTGCCCTGCCAGTATTCAATTCTAGGAAGCAGGTTTAAAACATCAACATTTGAAACTGTCGAAGACTACAATATTGTGTGCGAACAAAGGCACGGAGAGTGGCACTGTTTAAAAAGTCTCACACATAGCTTATTTCTAAAATGGCCTTTTGTAAAAAATAAGCAGTTCTTTTTTCAGCACTTTCTGTGTACTTGGACAGAGGCATTTAGCAGTGTTTATATAATATTGTGAGCATAATACAAATTCTGACCAGAGGAATACAGAAATATTTTTCTTCATCAGAGCAAGACTTTTTTCAATTTAAGTGACAGAAAGGTAATGGAAAAGAGATTAACAGAGGCAGTTATTACAGCTTTGCAATAAGGAAAGCTTTGTTTAATCACCCATCCAAGTACTCCGTTGCCTAGATATTTTATATTCTCTATAATGTTAATATATTAAAAATATAACACAAAAGCGACAATTTTACTAGGCAATTACAGTTTTTTTGGGTTGCTGATGCCTTTACTTAAATATAGCTTATTATGTGAAATATCATGCAGAGTGCCTACACAATAATAAAAGCATTTACCAGTGACACAGACTGAACTTTTAAATGATATTTTGGCTGCGGGGTCCTTTCTTCAGAGAAAGAAATAAACAGATTAGCAAGTGTTTTCGACACTTTTTTTTAATCTTTAGCTAACACATATGCTAACAGTAAGTAGGCCATAAAATTTCACGAAAAGACAATGCCAATGCCTTTAGCCAAATTGTAAAACATTTATTTTACTTAATGTGCTTTTGTATTCTAATTATTGAATTATTAGAGTAATGTTCAGGGGGCATATCAGACCACTGCAGAACTCCAACTCTTAAATGTGTTGCCAGCGTGCAAAAGTTTTACCTTTCTAGTAGTACAATTAATTATGTTTTTCTTTTGTTATTATTATTATTACTATTATCTTTTATTTATATAGCGCCAACATATTACGCAGCGTTGTACAATACATTAGAGTGGTGATACAAACACACAATAACACACAGGTACAGGTATGACATAGGAGGAGTAGAGTACTCTGCCCGGACGGGCTTACAATCTAATAGGTTGTGGAACAATGTATACAGGTTGTTAAAGTGGTATGGAAATTTAAACAGGTTACAATGTATTCTATTAAAATTTCCCACCTGCTGTGCTTGCTCCCCGCAAAAGACTTGGAACGCCTATACATGTATTTCAATACAGACAAATGACTAGGGTACTTCCACATCCCCGCTTTAATCATTGACATCAGGGACATGGAACCAGGAAGAACACTGGATGGCATGGCCGACTAATCTGGAAAATGTAAGCAATCCCACATATGAATAGGGGTTACCATTTTTGGTAATTAAAATCTTCCCCTACCTCATGCATATTGCCAGGGGTTTAATCAAGCTGCAGATCCATCAGTATATTTATCCTAGTGCATTACCATAATAAATTGGACATTTTTATTTTGGCTTTGACTCTTACAATGGGAAAAGTGACATCCAGGGCATTTAATGAACTTACTGGAATAATGCTTTTATTGCATGGAAATATTTCAGGCTGTTTGTTTTTGCTTGTGTGATAGAATGGAGGGTGGATTTGAAAAAGAGGTCACCTTCCACAAGCAACTTGTAAGAGATCAATTGTCACATATTAGTGATCTATGGTATTTTGTTATTTGGAAAAAAAAGAACCCCTTTCTTATGATGGAAAGCTAAAAATGGAGAGCAAAGGGTTGGATTTTTTCACTATGAGGATCTAATAAGTAGTGATGGCCGAACTTCGGCCATGTCCGTCCGCGAACGGGCGGAGCAGACTTTTAAAGTCCCTGATGTGACGTCAGTGACGTCACATCCGGCACCTGGAACGCATAGTTTCTGGTTGTGCTAACCGGATGTGACGTCACTGACGTCACATCCAGGTTTACAAACCGGTTTTTCACTTAAAGACCGGGTTGTCTACCCGGTCTTCAGTGAAATATTCTTCCTGCGGCGGGATCTCGCTGCTAATGATCCCACCGGAGGAAGAATAGAGGGCTCCTTCTCGCCGGCGAACAGGGGGGGTCGAACACCCGTACTGTCCGCTGGCGAGAAGGAGGGCGAACATGCTTGTTCGCGGACAAACTGTCCGCCTTGTGGGCAGTTCGGCCATCACTACTAATAAGCTACTCTTCTTATAGAGGTGTTTAATTCATAAAATGAATGTTATTATTATGTTGATTGTTGATGAGATTCTGAACTGCCAGTAACATGTAAGATTAACTTAAACATTAACATAATCTTTATTTCAGAGTTACACTTAGTGATGAGCAGCATAGGCTATAATCGAATTTGTGATATTTTGCATCACGGTAATCTTGAAAATGAATGGTCACATGTGGAATTGCAGTGTGTGCGGATATTCGACAAATATATATTCGCAATTCAAATATTCAAGCTCAAAACTAGTTATACTAAAAGAACACTTTTTCAACAAATCTGTTGCAACAATGGAGGTTTATCAAGTATTGAATTTTGTTCAGAGATCCATGCTGCAACAAAATAATGACTTAAAATAAAAAATGTCTGAGCTATGTCAGAAGTAGCATAGGAAGCAAGAACAAGATGTTAAGCTTAAAAACAGAGTGGGAAGCCCAGTCTTTTATCCGACTTTATCCACATTGAGCTTGTCTGAAATAACAAAAAACAAAGTTTAAATAGCATGTTTAACCTCCCTAGTGTACTGCTGAGGTACAGATTTCTGTACCAAAAGAGCACCATAGATTTTAAATGGATTTATTTTTTTAGTTGTAAAAAAATGTACAGGAAATTTTTTTTTATTTAAAGTATCATTTAATTTATAAGATATCTAACATGTCTAACATGATACATGTCAGTATGTATTATTAGGTAAGTCACACCGGGAGGCAGTGGGATTTTTTAAGTCAAACTGCATGATGGTTGCCGGCACTATCGGGTTGATCGGCACCCCCTCCTTGGTGGGGATGCCGGCGGACCTGATCCGCTTACCTATCCACAGCATCCGCGGAACATCCGGTGCTGTGGTTAGGTAAGCGGATCGGGTCCACCAGCATCCCCACCAAGGAATGCACTTGCAGGGGGTGCCAATTGGCCTGCCAGTGCCCAGGAAACCGCCCGGTGTGACATCATTAGGTACATCCCACCGGGGGTGGAGGGATCCACTACCTTACTAGGAAGCATCGGTGAAGCTTCACCAATGCTTAATTCGGGTAAGTTTTAGAAAACAAACCACAGTGAATACAGTTTTCTATGCAGAAAACTGTATTCATTGCGATGTTAATGTAAAAATCCCACTTTAAGCAAGTCAGGTGTCCAAACACATGGCAATGTTCGTGTGTTCTACCGAGGGTAGCGATGTTAGTCAATGGGAGGTGACGGGCACCCCCTGCTCGGAAGAGGGGAGGGTGCCTGGTCCATTGGAAAAGTTCACAAATGGACCAAATACACGCCTAAACACCCCCCAAAAAAATTTTTACATGAAAAATGACAGCTCCTTTTCCTGTCTCATCTATACTGAACATATATTTATTATCTGTCACCATAAAAATAAATGGTTATAGATAATACACTGGAAGGAGGAATGGTTTGTAGTAATCCTTTACTCTTTCCAATACATTAACACCAGCGCTAACCACATAAACACTTTCCAAATACAGTAAAAACCTGTTATCTGTGATATTTAAAATAATTATCACAGATAACAGAGACATCCAAAATTAAATAAATCACCTACACACACCGCAATTCTGACAAATCTGATACACTACAATCTTTACAGAAGACCACTGTTAGCTATTAAAGAATGACCCCTACCCAATTCAAAACCAACCACTAACTCACAAAATGACATCAAATTTAAAATTAAATGAAAAATTCTTCCAAATAACCTGAAATAAGCCATTCCAAAACAATAACCCCCTATCCTACACTAACTGATAATTCATGCCACTAAAAACACACAAAGCTTCAATAAATTCAACAAATCAGTGTTATATGTCATAATTAAATACATTATGACATATAAGATACAACCCTTACATTTGTTAACAAATATACATACACGGACAACACAATACATAGAACATATAACAGAACATACAAGCAACCCCACAATTATTATTGTATACATTTACATTTCCATACCGGCTACGTGTAATAATAGCATTAATTATTACATGTAGACGATAATTACGTGACATATATATGTATTGCAGAAGTATTTTGCAATACATATAATAAATTACCCCCCCCCCAAAAAATAAAAGTAAATAAATGTACATTTACTTATAGTTAATATGTCCACTCCAGCTCTGTACAATACAATCCTACAAAGCGAATCTTAGTTGTTCCAAGTTATTATCTGTAATCATTTATTTCATGATTACAGATGATATTTGGGGGGGGGGGTTTATGTATTTCTTATGTGATTATTAATAATTATTGCGGGGACATATTTGTACAGGGTGGACTACGGAGGTGAATGTACAGGGTGGGCCATTTATATGGGATATATTATATTATTATATTTATACAGTATATATATAGTATATTTATATTTATTTATATTTATATATTTAAATGGCAATGGTTGTTGATATTAACTTCCTGTTTGTGGCACATTAATATATGTGAGGGGGGGGGTGACTTTTCAAGATGGGTGGTGACCATGGTGGCCATTCTGAAGTCAGTAATTTTTAATCCAAATTTAGTTTTTTCAATAGGAAGCAGGTCATGTCACACATCAAACTTATTGGGAATTTCACAAGAAAAACAATGGTGTTCTTGGTTTTAACCTAACTTTAAGTTTCTATCCACTTAAAAAATGTGTTCAATGTGCTGCCCACCACAGGAGAAATGCTAGCACAGGCTTCCAGTATCCGTCGTTTCAGGTGCTGCACATCTCGTATCTTCACAGCATAGACAATTGCCTTCAGATGACCCCAAAGATAAAAGTCTTAGAGGGTCAGATCAGAAGACCTTGGGGGCCATTTAACTGGCCCAGGACGACCAATCCACTTTCCAGAAAGCTGTTCATCTAGGAATGCTCGGACCTGACACCCATAATGTGGACCATCTTGCTGGAAAAACGTAGGGAACGTGCCAGCTTCAGTGCAAAAAGAGGAAAACACATTATCATGTAGCAATTTCAAGGTCTCCCGATCTGACTCTCTTCCATATAGTCTACAATTTCCATTCTTTTTAATTTATTTACATCTTTTTTCATTCCGTTTGAACAATTGATTAAGGTTCACTACCGTTTAGGTTCTTCAATGAGGGGTGGTTGTGTTCCTGCCTCCTCGACTGTGGGTCCCTCCTCCCCCACCTATGCGTCTCGGGCACCTCCCCAGTTTCCATTGGGGAACCCAACTTATGGGCTGATTCTCTGGGAGATTTGGCCATCCCGATTCACCATATGGTAGCGTCTGATCGGTGTTCCTGATGTCTTCTATACCAATCAATTCATACATACACTTTATATATTGACTATTCAGAATTCTTTCCCTTGTTCATATTTAAACCCACTCTTTCATACATTGTGTGACACATAATCCATATTTGAGTAATTTGTTAACAAATTATTGTATCTATATTCTATCAGTTTGTGTATGTGAATATTAATTATGTCTGAGTGAATGCATTATTTGTAACTACATCGGCACAAGATAGTAATTGGTTGATTCTGTTGTAGATTAATCCCTCCCATGCGGGCAAAGCATGTTGGAGGTGGAACTACAGTTAATCCCGCTTATCGCCCTACTATGCTGTACATAGTAATGAGTTGGTCTATGGTTTTAATGTAATTAGGGTTCAACCCCTTGTGTGTATATGGATCTGATCCTTGACAATGTTTTACTTAACTTACTTATTGTGATATATGATTTATTAAAGATTTCTTATCCAGTCGTTTTGTAGATGCATGTGCCTTAAAAACCTTGGCTGGGGGATATATTGTTTTCTCTCTTGTTCCAAACAAGAATGGCTTGTTACTGCATTATTTATCTTTATTTTGGGTGTGGCACAGTTCCCCTTTCTGTCCCCTTTTTCACTGCTGGGGAATGTTTATTTAATAACAGTAATACAATACAGCATGTAATAAATCTTTGTATATGGGAAATGGTATAATTGGGGGTCCAAATGGGGATGGGCCTATCCCACAATGGTTGGGGTTTCCGTATGAGTTTTTTGAGGGGCAACAACTATAATTCTTTGTTATTGTGTTTATATATTGCTGTTAAATTTACTGATAGGATTTCACCCATAGAATCGGTCTAATACTTTGTGTACGCCTTTCCTGAAGAAGCCCAGTTCGGGTGAAATATGTTAAAAGGAAGAGAGTATGGACCTTTAATTATTTACTGTGGCAATTCCTGTTGCAGAGACCGTTGATCAGCATCTATGTATCTCTGATGGTATATTTTGTATTGTTTGATGGTCACATTGTAAAGACCATTTTTATTCTTTTTGAGTCCAGTGCCTTAAAAGCCCCTTAGTTAATGTCATGCTATTCTATATGTTTTTTACTATTGGTGATAACTCCACATTATCCCAAAGGGTTCACATACCTTTTCTTGCAAATCTAAGTGGTGGAGGTGAATATTATATAAAATAAAGACTAAATGTTCTTTGAAACTAGCCATGTTGCTTTGTGTACTGAAAGAGCCGGTATTAGAGTTGCCAGTAAACAAAGCAAGTGAAAATGCATTCTGCAGTGTAGTATGCATTAACATACAAATTTAAACAGCAGGTTTAATATGGAAACAGTAAAGCTAGCCTGCTGAGCTGCAGTAACCTGAGCACCCTCTTTAAATTTATACATCTGTAATTTTCCTTAAGCACAGATAACTTTATAGAAGTAAAAAACGTTGACGCTTAGTCAAACTCTAATTTCCACACCTTGTATAATAGTTCTGACATATTGCCAACACCAGATTATACTTAATTGGGTATACAGCTTTTTGTGACAAAATGTTACCATACTGTTTGCTGTTTTCAGTAAAGTAGAATGATTTTACTTTTTGGCAGCCTAAATATTTTATATTCAAAACACAAACCTGATTTTCCTCTGGCAGGATGAAAGTAATGAAAGGGTTGAAAATGTTTTCATAGTTGTGAAATTGTTTAAAATGAACTGGTTTGGTTAATGGGAATTCATGAATATTACATGTTACATTATATTTTTACTAAATAAATACTGGGAACTGAAAGCCAAAAAATTTATGAAATCCTCAAGTCAATAAAGGTTACATTAAATAAATTCATACTGCATTGATAAAGTAAAATTACCACCAGGGGATAGATAATCAAATATATTCAACAGGCAGTACAGATGCACATGTTAGTAGCTGCAGGCATTGTGGGGTAATTAATTCCCAAGGCTTAACAGCAGAAATTACTTGTGGAGTTCAGATCACCTTTCTTTCTCTTCCAGCGGCCATATTGAATGCTGTTTGATTCTTAATTAGCAATGTACATATGGAAATGGAACACATAAAAGGGAATGAGCACTAGGAGTCATAATTCCTAAACAACATGAATGAGCATTTGAATATCACTATTAGTAGCCTTGGCCATGAACATTCCCAACCATCCAGGAGAGCAAAGAGTATAATATCAGAATCATGGTCTTTTAAGCAACCAGAAAACGGCCTTGCTTTAATTATAAAATGGAAGTCAATGAGATCGTTTGAAGAACAGAAAATTTACTCGTTAATCAAGCAGTAGGTTTTCTGTTTGTTTTTTGGATGCCTTTTTTCACTTGTATTTTAGTCTTTAAAAAAACGACCATGCACCCTGGGTCAGGGTCAGGTGACCTTTGTAGTCCATCCTGTATGGTCACAGAATAACCTTACCCTCCAAATATATATGAAATGGATCAACCCCAGATGGCAGCAAATTGCACTTACACTAGAGGGAATGGGGTGAACCTGGGGCTTCACATACAGCAGCCAGGTCCCCAAAGGATTCGGTGTACCAACCCTGGAGGCACTTGACAGGGGGGTACACACGTGTGGGGCCCACATGAACAGCCACACCTTCTGAATGACACGAATGTCACCTTTGCAGACCTGGGAAAGTACAAAAGAAGTTACAAGAGTTAAAGTGGGCAAATAGGCAGAAAACATTGGCAAGCACCATGATAGTAGGCCCAAAGCCTACTGTACCTACCCCACTAATAACACAGTGAGACCTCAATAGTGCTGTACACACCCTGTAGATCCTCAACAATGGGAGTAAGCCAAAGAGGGGCATACAGCAGCTATGGTTAGCCTAGGTGTAGCAGTAAAACTGTGTAGGTTGCAGTAATATAAGTCCACAGACCTAGAAAAGAATGGAGGTGTGTATAATCAAGTGGATAGACCAGGCAGGGTGGTTGGTGGTATTGCTAGTAAGCTAGTAGGCCCGAAGTCTACTGTACCCAGCCCCGCTAATACTATAGGGATACCTGCAAAGAGTATGTTCCTTAGGGCAAACCAGGGATGTAATGCAACCTGCAAAGGAGAAATTCAAAAACATATGTATACTCTAAACACAAGCAATGATGAATAAGTCACACATTTCAAAAGTATATACAGTCAAGATAGCATGCACATTTCACAGACAAAAAATCCCGGGTTTGGGGTCCACAAGGGGAAACAGAACCTTTAAAACACAAAAGCATTTGAAGGCACAAACTACAATTATCATTGAAGCTGGCTACCCTCGGGGCACTTTTCTTAAAAAAAATCTATAGGACATGTAGGTATCTCTATAGAAATGAGAGGGTCGGCCCAGCCAGGTCTGACTTGGAACAGTAGCTCCTACTCTTAATATTTAAAAACACCCTTATGGGTCTATTATGCATATATGTGGTCAGCCTGTCCGGGTCTGACTTCAAGGCATACTTATACTGAAAGCAGTGACACACATTTACATTTCAAATGCATGAGGCCACAAGCAAACTTATGCTTTAATTCAACAAAGCAATAATGGCACATATTTTAAGTATGGAATAGGGGATGAGGCACCGTTTGGTTGCTTCATGACCACCAGGTCTTTGTAGATGTGGCGGCCATAGAACGAGGCCTGGAGGTACATAAATTCTCGGGGTCCCTCTGGGAGCTCCCAGAACACTCTGCTCGAGCAATTGGTGTTTGTGGCCTGAGGGTCAAGGTCTCACTCACCAGTCTCAGCACGGGAAGCTACCTACAAACCAGAGGTGGTCGCACATGCTGAAATGGATGGGGTATCGGAGCTGTCATCAAGGAAGGTCTCATGGGTAGCATCGGCAGGGAATGCTGGCTCAAGGCCTGGCCCTTTGGAGCTAGATAGCTATATAACCTCTGCCTAGAGGAGGGGATAAGCCAGAATCCAGCAGAGAACTTGAAAACTTGGCAGGTGTCTTAAAGTACTATACTTTTTTATGCATTACAACTTTAAAAAATTCATAACATTTATATTACTCTAAATCTTAATAATATAAGTAGACCATCATTCAGAATTTAACTTAAGTTGCCAGGAAAAAAAGAGGAACAAACCTTTGTATCCTTACTTTTTCTCAACATCCGGTAGTATAACTTTTAAGTGACAGAGCCTCCTCCCCACATCTTCTTCCCACAACAAGGGTTGTGGATGTCTTTTTGGGCGGCTTACTGTGGAACATGATGCCCCCCTATAACCACTATGCATGTTTTTTAGGGGGTTTTTAAAGCAGAATGGGAAATTTAAAGAGATCGCAATGTGCAAGAATTTGGGACATCTATGTAAGAGAGCCATTTTTGGTTAAGCAAGCCAGTAGCCGCACAACTCCACCATGACATTTTGGACATACATCCAAGAAGGAGCTGGACAGACATTGCTGAAGGAAGCTACCATCTTATCAGGTAAACAATGCCTAGTGTAGTTTGGGATAACTGCTTTTGGTCATGTAATCTGTCCCAAACTACACTTGGGATTACCACCAGAGAGGTTAATAAAGCAGTAACCCTCACAAAAGTAATTTAGAAAAGGGGTACATTATACCCCTTACAAATTCCCACAAATAATACCCACAGAATATACCATTGCAAAAGTATTTAACTAATAGTTTAGTATCATGAAAACGATCTTCATGATAGTCAGGAAGTTGTTTTTTTGTATAATATAGAAGTCATCAATGATTCTATGCTTTTTCATGGAACATTTCTATTAATAAACCCTATTGGCACTGGAAACATGACACTGCTTAATGGATATGAAGCAGATGGGGCTCTGCCACATGTTAAAGCCTGAGTACCCAAACTCTAAGATTAATTTTACAAATCCTCTGAACCTACTTGAATGTTTGAAATAAATAAAGATTTGCTAGGCCACCTGCTTCTGTCAGAAACAAGTGCTCAAAATAATACAATCTCACATATTGCATGCCACATTTTGGCAGCTGTGTGTGTAACATAATGCAACCTTTCAATTGCTTATAATGCAACCATCTGAATCTTATGCCCCCCATACATTCAAAGATTTTAATGGGCGACGGATGAAAAGCGATCAATTTTTTGATCGCTCGACTGAAAATCGGAACATGCCCACATGGTCCGATCAATTTTAATTGATCATAATTGTGAAAAAAATCGATCAAAACATGATCGGACATGTCGGAAAATTTTGATCGGTCGAGTACAAATGGAGTACAAATGGAGTACAAATTACGATTCCCAAAAAAATCGATCAAAAAAAAACCCAAAAAATCGATCAAAAATTGGTTATTCCATGTGGAGTATATTCTATTTTCCATCAATCAATCTCCAATTGTACGATTGAAAAAAATTGATCGTTTTTAGTCTGTCAGATGCTAAAATCTGTGTATGTATGGGGGGCATAAGCTGTATCTTTTCTTCCTAAATACTGCTCTGTTAGAAATGATTTATGTTTCAAAATAATAATGAGAGGGAGAGCTTGTTGTAACTGAATTTGTCATTCAGGTGAATGCTAGCTAAAACACTGCTACAAATGTTTATTAAAGTTTATTTAGTATTGAACATCTCTGATCTGTGTCCTTTGGCTAAATATACTGCTTCCTTTGTTAAATATACTGTTGAAATCGTTTTCCTAGATTTTTAAGTTAAGAACAAAAATAAATCTGTTGAGTGGAGATGGTTGCAAATTTTCCACTAGTTTAATTGGGAGTTAATTGCAAATCGTCACCAATATTGCTAGAGATTTAAAGAGGTCTGGTAGGAAAAATACAAAAAAAATAGTTTCACTTGTTTGACTCAAAATGTGAGCTTGACTGTGAACTATATGCTAGAATAGTATTTTCTATTTTGTTTGGTTGTGATACTATTTTCCAGAGCTTTGTAATTAACTCACATTAAGTCAGCAAGTTGAAATTAAAAATTAAAGAAGTTTATAAGGTTAGTTAGAATCTTTTGCCAATCCACATGACATTTGGTTGCCCATAGACATAAAATGAGACACAGCTTACCTGCTTGATGTGTCTCCACACTGCCAAGAGCTGTACCTCCTTTCTCTGCCCAATGCAGATGGTCTGGCTAAGCAATATTTACTCCATAAGACACAGACACACTTTCTTACCTGTTTTTTTTTTTTTGCTTTACAGAGTGATTGCTAGGGATGTGCTCTTTTCTATTATGGCAAGAATTTATATGGGTGTATAACTACATTATGGCCACATATACACTATGTATGAGGATTCAGAATATAAGACATCAATTGATAATAAATCAGCCTGACCACTGGTGTGTGACGTTTCACTTCATGTATGTTTTTTAACTCTTGTTGCATTCAGGGCTTTTTTATTTTTTCCAGCAAGTTGTCTATATTATACCTATAGTCCTATGTAGAACTCAACCTTTATTTTGGCTGCATTTAATTTTTTTTTATAATAAACTCAATTAAATTTTTTTAAATACATGTTAGTAATAAAAATAATATATTATAATAATATAACAAAATAAAACTAAAATGTTTTATGTTAAGTTCACATATTACTTTGAAAGTTGTTAGGAATATATTACATGCAAATACGCCTATTTTCATTTATTTGTACATCAAACATGAGTATTAATTTAAATAAACACTTTTTCCCCCCAAACTTTGTTGTGTACTTGTTTTCTATAATCTTCGCTTTTTAGTGCTTATAGTTTATTTAAATAGCAGGGTAAGTCAAAGCCAGAGCATGAAAAGATACCTTGCCCCCAACAGAGCTTCTTTAAGGCAGGTTTCCAAATACAGTTTCCTCTGATTCAGACATCTAACAAATCACTTCTTCAAAGAGAAGATAAAAGAAAGTAATTTTAACTGCTTCTCTGTGGTTGATATCTAATGCAGTGATCATCTCCTTTCTACTTTGCTCACTGATATGGGTGAGATTACTTGGTATAAACAGAAAAACATATAAAAAAATATATAATTAAAACCTCTAGTCTAACAAAAAAAAACAAAATATTGTTTTAAAAGTATTTCTTATGCTCTACAGACGTAATACTTTCCCTTATCCTTTGAAATAACATTCAAAATACTTAGGGAGAGGCAGCTTTTACACCACCACAATTACTTCTGGCCCTCTCACCAGCATGCTGGAGGAGAGACCTCAGATATTGTGTCTTGATGATAATGAGACACAGTTGCCAAACAGGTTGTGACAGGTTGTGTGTGTTATGTTTACGTCAAGTCAGGAGGATGATCAGATTGAGGGAGTGGAAGACGTGGTGGCGCTTGATGAGGTTACTGACCCAACATGGGAAGGTGACAAGCCTAACAAGGGCAGCAGTACAGAGGGGAGGGGTCCACAGCACCGCAACAGGCTGGAAGAGGCAGTGAGGGGCAAAAGGGAGAAGTCGGGCCACGCCAAACAGGCCTGCAACTATAACGCCGAGCACCACCATGTGGAAATCTACCTTGCCAAGGGGTTCCGTGGTATGGCATTTTATTAAGGCATGTGTGGACGACTAGTGATGAGCGAGCACCAAAGTGTTTGGGTGTTCGGCCGAACACATCTCAATATTCGTGTGTTCTACTGAGCAACTGAGCCCAATGTAAGTTAATGGGAGACAACCAGGCACCCCCCTGCTCGTATGAGGGGAGGGTGCCTGGTCCATTGAAAAAGGTCAGAAAATGACAGAAACACCACCCAAATGGACTGGAAACAGCATAGGGACTATGTATGGATGCATCTTGGACTCCAAAGTCGCTACTGGGAACCAGTTTGTCCGAGTTGTATGCCACTTTTACCAAATGACAAAAATGTTACAGAAAAACTGACACTACAAAACTTTATACGGAAGTGCCTACAGTTGAGCTGATGCCCTAAAACATGATACAGCAGTGCCAGAAGTTGATCTGGTGCTCTAAAACATTATACGAAAGTGCCTGAGGTTGAGCTGACGCTCTTAAACATTACATGTCAGTACATGCTGTTCAGCCATCATTTCAGAACTTTTGCCACCTTTAATGCCCTAAAACTGTACCGCTCAATTAAAAATATATATATATATTTAGGTGGAGGGAAGAAAACAAAAAACTTAAATAATGTGCTTGCATAAGTGTGCATACCTTTCCTCTAAATGGGGATGAAGCTGTGTTCAGAATTAAGTAATCACATTAAAAATCATGTTAAATATGAGTCAGCATACACCTGCCATCATTTAAAGTGCCTCTGATTGCAGTGTCCTTATTAGAATTGGTATACTTTCCAACGGCCCAAGAGGTCTAAATTAAACTCATTCCTAAGCCTGGCAAAGATGCCACACTGCCAGGATCCTATAGACCTATCTCACTAATAATTATAGATGCTAAATTGAGATGCTAAATTATAGATGCTAGATCCAAAATTTTGGCAGATAGGATAGCCAATATACTACCCGACCTCCTACACCCTACACAAGCTGGCTTTGTTAAGGGAAGGAGTGCTGTGACTAATATCTGAAAAACTCTCATGGCATTGGAATATGCAAAAGCCCACTCAAATCAAGATGTGGTCCTTCTGACAGTAAACGCTGAAAAAGCATTTGATAACCTGGAGTGGCTTTTCTAGGTATTACGCACCATGGGTTTTGTGGGGCCTATACTACATACAACTGTTGTTGGAAAACCACACAGTGCACCCGCTGCTGTAACCCCCTATGGGGAATGACGTGCCAGTCTATACTGGCGCGTATCCCCGCGGGTGGGGCGGCAGCAGGTGCGGATTCACAACGCCCACCCAGGGACTGGGATTTGGGGGCGTCCCGCTGCCACACCAAGGACACGTGCCACGCTCATTGTTTATTGGCGGGTTTGCCAATACATGAGCATAGGATGCGGTATTGCCAAAAAGCGGGCAGGCGCTATGGGCACACACACACCACCGTGCCCATAAGGCCCCCTGCAATTGCAGGGGTGCTGTAGTGTACTCTACCCCCTACAAACCATCCTCCCCCTTTCAAGCACATAGAGGTCAAGCAACAATTATTAGCCCTATCCTCGTTTCTATGGCAGACCAGACCCCCACGCATAACTTTCAAAACACATTATCTATCCAAGGCAGACGAGGTAGCAGGTTTGCCAGACTTGCGAATTTATAATTTGGCGTGCTTATTCCACCATGTGTTGGATTGGCTTAAGCAGACCTCTCATTATTCCAACACTTGCCTAGAATCGGCTATGGTGGCACCATGGACCTTGACAAATATCTTACGTTGCCCTCTGAGCAAACTCACACCAAACTTGAAGAGCAACCTTTTGTTCAGAGACACGATCCTTGCCTTTCGGGAAGTAAGGAAAATGTTACAACTTCCTATTTCTAAACACTGGACACTGACGGGAAACCCACTCTTTCCTGCAGGCACGACCCAGGCAGTATATGCCTCATGGGCGAACAAAGGACTCTCTCTGATCAAAGATCTTTTTGGGGCTTCCTTGGCGCACCCTGTATTCCTGCACCAAGTAGAACATTTCAGCAAGTTATTACCAGTTTACCTATTGTCCCTGTTCACCCCTCCAGATTTGACACCATCATTGCATCACCTGCACATAGCATCTTAGATCTTTGCTCATACCTTAAACACAGCTGTACGAGACCACTTGAAAGCTCCAGTGTGACAAATTGGCATGCTGATTTCCCACAAGATACATTGCAGACAAATTGAATATTGGCTACCAGTCTATACGAAAGCATATGATAGCGGAAATCTGGAGGGAAACACATTCAAATTGATGCATAGAGCATACAAACTATGCATGACATCTGCGAATGCAATGCAGGCCGGGGAAAAACCCAGACCAACATGTTCCAAATGTGCCACAGCTAAACTAACCCTGGCACATTACATTAAATCCTGTCCATCTATTTCTGCTTTTTGAAATGACATTGTAAACTTCTTAAATGTGAATTTGAAATTCTACTGTACCCCTGGACCCTATGTTACTGTTATTCAGTTATATCTCCCCAAAAACAAAATTACTAGTTCAAAATTACCATGCTTGGTTACAGGTAGCACTGTTAGTAGCGAGGCGAGACATTCTGAAAGAGTGGATACACCCAGATCCCCCAAAGTTGCTTCATATGACTGTGCAGCTTAAGGCCCTTTACCATAAAGAAATGAGAGAAGTAGGTCAAGTCCAAGACGTTTTGGCTATCCGTCTTTACAAGAGATGGAAACCTTATATACATAACACCCTACCAAGTAACAAACGCACACGCATTCTCAAGTTGTTACAAGTTGATCTGTGAACTGCCCCTTCTCCATGTTTATGAGGTGGCCGGTTTAGGCCGCTAATATGCTGCCCAGGCCTAATGATACTACTGACCTGCGGATGTATAATAACCAAGACTATTATGCACCACTGTGACCCATACAATCTTTTTTTACAACCTTATATTTTTCTTCCCCCCTTGATACTTGTTAAACTGGAAATACTTTTTTATTGTTGTTAAGTACGCTGTAATTTTTTAGCTGGAAGCAGTGTAGCACTGCTGTGGGGAAGCACATGTCGTGCGTAAGCTGATCTGCTTGGGGAAAAAACAGCACATCGCTGCAAATATGTGGCATGGTATAAGGGAACAGACTGATCTGTGTCTGTCGCCACTCAACCTCCAACCAGGCATGGTGTGGCTGACAATAGACGTAACTTGGAGGCGGCTTTGGAGCTCGGCAACTTGGCCAGCATTCCATGCCTAGCCCATGTATTAAATTTAGTTGTTCAGCGGTTTCTCAAAACCTACCCTGATTTGCACAAGCTACTAGTCAAGGCGCACCACTTGTGCGCCCATTTCAGAAAGTCATCCACAGCTCTAGCTGGTCTGGCAACTCTGCAGCAGCACTTTCGGCTTCCAGCTCACCAACTGTTGTGCGACCGGAGCATCTGCTGGAACTCCACGTTCTACATGTTGTCCAGGCTTTGTGAGCAGCAGAGAGCAATTGTGGAATACCAGCTGCAACATGGTCATCACCTTTGCAGTCAACTGCCACAATTCTCAAGCGAGGAATGGGCATTAATGTCAGACCTTTGTGAAATTTTTAAAAAACTTTAAGGAATCCACAAAGATGGTTAGGGATGATAACACTATCATCAGTGGAACCGTCCCACTCCTGTGTCTGGTTAAACAATCACTTCTCACAATTCAGGAGGACTCTCTGAATGGGGCATAGGAGGCGATGACACAGGGTAGAGCTTCTGGAGACTTTTGTCTCTGCTACAGAGATAGTAGTACCCATTTAACTGTAATTCCATCACTTCATGGGAAGATGGATGGGAAGAGAAGGAGGAGTTTGAGAGTCATTCAGATGTCAACTTTGACATCTTGCCTGTTCTCTCTGTGGCATATGGCCATGTTAGGCTGCCTTTCCTATGACCCTCGCATTGTAAGGATTTTAAATACTAGGGATTACTGGTTGTTTACCCTGCTACATAAAGAAATTTTAATCTTTCATTCCTGTGGCAGAGAGGACCAGTAAAATGGTGCAAGACCAGAAGGTACTTGTGGAGAGATTGCGATTATCTAAGGCATGGGACACTTTTATGACACCCCTCCAGCAACCTCACCTGAAAGGGCGGCTCAGTGGTACAAGGAGGAAAAATTTGGGAAGATGGTGAAGGAATACATGGCAGACCCTGTCACCATCTTAAATGATCCCTCAGTGCTGTACAACTACTGGGTCTCAAAGCTGGACAAGTGGCACAAACTTGCGATCTATGCCTTGGAGGTGCTGGCCTGACCTGCCAAGTGGTTTATCTGAGCGTGTATTCAGTGCTGCTGGTGGCATTATAACAGATAAGCGTATACTCTTGTCCACTGGGAAACTTCAGGCACTGCTGTGTAATGTTTTTAAACATCGGCTCACCTGCAGGCACTGCCATATAATGTTTTAGAGCATCAGTTGACCATCAAGCACTGGCATATAATGTTTTAGAGCATCCTTTTTCTTGTAAAATGTATTTTTGGGTGCGGTTTGAGCATGATTTTGTCAGTTTGGGTGGTGTTTCTGTCACTTTGTTAACTTTTCCAACAGACCAGACACCTTCCCCTCATCAGAGCAGGGGGTGCCTGGTTGTCTCCCATTGATTTCCATTATGCTCGAGTGCTCGGTAGAACATTTTGGTGCTCGCTCATCACTATTAAGGTTGCATCTTGGATTTCTAGTTTGTTCTGTTGAAATTGTTTTTTTTCTGTCTAATAGTAGGCTTTGATACTAAATAATAAGGGACCTGTTTCAGTTATTTTTTTCATCCGTGTGTTACAAAGGTATCAGATCCAAAATATAATCTAAAAAAATAAGTTGATAGAAGTGAGTAGAGTAATAGAGGCATAAACTATGATGGCTCTCCTTCCCTCAATTCCCTTCATGTGTAATTGGCATGTCCAAAACAACCTGATTTTAGAAGAAATTAATTAAAATGGTGCTTAAACACAAACTGTAAGTTTTGTTAAACAAAAACATTTTTGAAAAACAAAACATAACCTTTACTGAGCTGTCAGGTTAATACCCCCCCCCCATGGTTACTAAGTATACCCATAAGAATCATTGAGTGATTTTTGTAGATAATTTGCTAATCTAAAGCCCCCCATAGACAGGCAGACTCCCGGCCATAGTTGTAGCAGACCAACCTGCGTGCTCGCTCACCACAACACACCACAATTCGCATTACCAGAAACGCAAGTGCAGGTATAGTGTGAAAGAAACACAGGTACTATACTGATACGCAACTAGAGGGTTAATTTATTTAAAAGGAAAGCTAACCAGATTTTTTACAGCTTTATATAAAAAAAGCTTTATATAACATATCTGATATCAGTTTCCTATAATTGTTGTTATTAGGTTTAACTAACAAATTTTAACATATTTCATAGTTTTTAGTTTACTATTTCACTTGTTGCAACCAATGACTATACCCTTTTACATCTGTGTCCCTATTTTCAGATTGTTAAGCAGGGAACACATGTGATGATTTTATAGAAGATTGATTTTCGATTAGATTGCAGAGTGCAATGTAGATATTGGATGTCAACACTTTTACATTGATCGGCTGACAATGATAACGTGATCGATTTATAATAATCATCGAACGATATGACGACTTCGATCGTAAGTGATATAGTGGTAGGCGTGATTTAACCTCCCTAGCGATATGCCCGAAGTCAGTTCGGGCAAAGGGACGCTGCAATTATCGATACGCCCGAACTGACTTCGGGTACATCGTGGGAGCTCACCTGCTCTGCCGCCGCCATCTTCTCTCTTCATCTCCGGCTTCTTCCGGGTCCCGGAGTGACGTGTGACGTCACGGAGGCGGGACCCGGTCCCCGGTCTTATTTTAAATCTTTTTTTTTTTACTTTTGAGCTGGATTATAGAAATGTCTTTCTATAATCCAGCTCACTGTGGATCCCGCTAGCAGAAACGCTCGCGCTGAGCATTTCTGTTAGTGAGATCTGTCTTCGGCTGCACACGAGCCGTTCCGGAAATGGCCGAGGTCTCCGGCTATCTCCGTGATCTGCGCTCGTGTGCCGATGACGTCATTGGCCGATTTTTTTTCTTCTTTTTTTTACATTTGTTTTTATTTTGATTGGATTGGATAAATGTTTTATAAATGTTTTATCCAATCCAAATCAAAAGAAAAGAAAACAAGTGTAAACTTATAAAAAAAAAAAAGCCGCCATAGCGGACACTGGAGGACACTGGTGGTGATGGTCAGTATGGAGGACACTGGTGGTGATGGTCAGTGTGGAGGACGCTTGTGTTTATGGTCAGTGTGGAGGACACTGGTGGTGATGGTCAGTATGGAGGACACTGGTGTTCATTGTGGAGGACAGCACTGTGGCGATGGTCATGGGAGACACTGGGGGAGATGGATATTCCCCATGGATGGATGGATGGGATATCAGTGAAGACTGTAGATATACACAGAACCTGCCCTAGCTACTGGTTCCCTATAGCACAGCATGCTCTCTTTCCTCACTCGCCTCCTTCTTCACAGCAGAATGTGTAATGGCGTCCGTACTTCATATGTTATACGGGGGTGTTGAGGGTCTGTGAGGTTGGGGGTGCTCATTGGGTCTGATTCTGTCTGCTGACATGTGACTCACTTTTTTCACCAAGCGATTCACCCCCGATGCGTCATGGTGATCATCGCAAAATGGCCACAGATGGAAGATGCTGTGGCCACCTTTGGGCGAATTATCACCATGCTGCATTCGGGGATCGCTTGGTGATCAGCGCAAAATGAACGCCGCCACTGGAGCAACCGTTACGTTGGAGTAACCTTAATGCCGCACAAAATTTTGATCAGCCATATAACAAAAGTTTTCTGTCTGGTCGATCACTAACCGCTGGCTCTCGTGTGCCTGCATCCTTTTTCTTAACAAGACTCTGCATGCACATAGAGCCTTTCCTCCCCTTTCCTTCCTTCCTCCTCCCTCCCCCCATCCCGGCCATCCATCGGTGATTCCGATGGGGGCGGAAAGGCAAACACGTATCACTTTTGTACAGAAACTGCACCTCATGAACCGCCGTGAGGTTAACTCCTTTCTTTATCGAAGGCAGTTTATGAAATCGATATTTTATAACAGAAGTGATGTCCCGAACTGGTCGCGGCCCGCAAACTATTCGTCGGCTAAAAGATCGCATGTTCGCGTTCACGCATTTTCGCGAACATAGGTCGAGTTCTGATTCGCCCCCTATCTTTTAACATTGCAGAAACTTTGACCCCCTGTGAGTCAAGTCAGCAGACCTAATCAGCCCATGAGTGCACCCCCACCTTCGAGACCCTCACCCCCTATAACATATCAATATCGGACGCCATTACACATCTGCTGAAGAAGTAGAGAGTTAGGAAAGAGAGCTTGCGTGCTGCTATAGGGAACCATTAGCTAGGGCATTGTTCTGTGTAAGTCTACCGTCCTTCACGAATATCCTATCCATCCATCCATGGGAATATCCATCCCCCAAGTGTCCTCCACACTGACCATCACCACCAGTGTCCTCCACACTGACCATCACCACCAGTTGTCCTCCATACTGACCATGCACCACCATTCTTCCTCCACACTGACCATAACACAAGCGTCCTCCACACTGACCATGCATCCCACCAGTGTCCTCCATACTGACATCACCACCAGTGTCCCCACACTGACCATCCACCAACTAGGTGTCTCTCCACACTGACGAAACATCAACACCAGTGTCCTCCAGCAGTTACCATCTCCACCATGTTCCCCATACGCTCATCTCCCCAGTGTCCTCCACACTCACACCATCTCCACCAGTGTCCTCCATACTTGACCATCTCCCCCAGTGTCCTCCACACTGACCATCACCCCACCAGTGTCCGCCATACTGACCATCCCCCCAGTGGTCCTCCCACTACCCACCACCAGTTGTCCTCCATACTGAACATCTCCCCCAGTGTCCTCCACACTGACGCATCATCCCCCCACCCACCAGTGTCCGCATACTGAACATCTCCCCGTGTCCTCCACACTGCCCATCACCCACCAGGTCCGCCATACTGACCATCTCCCCAGTGTCCTCCACACTGACCATCACCACCAGTGTCCGTGCATATGTGTTTGTCTGACCATTCGTCGCACCAGTGGTCCTGCTAAAATTAAAATTCACCTTTTAAGCTGTAGCAAGTGGAAGCAGATCTTCACAGGTTGTTTCAAGGTGGAATTCACAGCAAGCATTTTACCAACCATTTGTTTAGTGTTCTCTCTCTCCAAGCTCCCCTCTTAGGGTCAAATCCCATTGACTTCATTGTAGAAATCCTTTGTGTGCGGATTTATGCGTGCAAATTTTGTTGTTTTTGTTAGGAAGAACCCCTTGAAATAACTTCCGCACACGCCTGGGTTCGCGAACTTTTGTAAATGTTCGCGTCCGCCGGTTCGCGAACATCAATTCCGTGGTTCGCGCCAGGTATAGAACACTCAAGCTAGTCCACCCCCCTTTAGAAGTTAATCCATGGTGTATTCTACAATTATCAAATCAATGGGTGGAATTATGTAATTGTTTTCAATTCACATTATGCTTCATTGTTTAGAATTACCGGCATACATCAATGCATATTTGGCACATTGCGAATGGATAAGGGGCAAGACAATCGGACCGTCTCATACTTATCACATAATTGAAGAAGAGAAGTTGTAAAAAGCTGGTTTCGAGAATCTTTGCGATAATTGTGAACAATACACCGATGTAAGGCAATAATGACAGTCAAAAAAAATCGAATGTTTAAACGAATTTCTAATGTACTAATATATTTGCGAATATATATGCGAACTTGAATATACCATATGCCTCTCAAACAATAGTTACTATTATGAAAGCCGCACTGTCCGCAGGACCCACATGGATGTTTTCTCTCCTTCTAGTCCTACGAGCAGTACTGGTTGTTCGACCTGCCCCTGTTCGTCGGCGAAAGGAGCTCACTATTCTTCCTTGGGCAGGATCTGAGCAAGTAAGATTCTGTTCTCCCGGAGGATACCTTTTCAAGTACTGAAGACTGAGAAGAGAATCCCGGTCCTTCCAGTGAAAAGCTGGCTCAGAACATCGGAAGTGGCGTCAGTGACGTCACTTCCGGTTTTTTCCACTTTAATATCCGACCGCCACTATGCAGAAATTTGATCTGTCTGAGAACAGGGGGGGCGTCGGACAATTTTAAAAAGTCCTCTCCACCTGTTCGGCTGGGACGGACCTTGGGAAGTTTCGGCCATCCACTAGGAAATTGGCATTTTACCTAACCCACCTAACCACCGTACTTTTATAACCACAATGAGTTTTTATAGTGTCATCATGCTTGCCCTTGAGAAATGCAAATAACAAATTTATTATGGTGGATGTTTGAAAAAATGTCAGGAATGTCAGACGGAGTGAGAATTTTGTAAAAAGAGGAATGAAAACCTATTTGCCTGACAGGCAAGGATAATGATGAAGGATACAGTTTTTGGTTGCTGATGGACGGCGTTTCGCTCCGTAAAATAAACATTATTAACCTCCTACGATATGCCCGTGAACCCAGTTCGGGAAAGTACACTGCACTATCGAGACGCCCAACTTGGTTTCGGGGCACCTCGTGGGAGCTCACCGCTCCGTCCCGCGGCCATCTTCGCGTCCATCGGCTTCTTCCGGCCCGGAGTGACGTGGGTGGGACGTCACGTACTCTCGGGACCCGGTCGCCGGTCTTTTTTAAATTCTTTTTTTTTTTAACTTTGGAGCTGGCTTATAGAAATGCTTTCTATAATCCAGCTCCAAAGTTGATTCCCCCCGCTATCAGAACGCTCCATCGCTGAGGCGTTCCTGATAGTGGGAGCATCTTTCGGCTGCACACGAGCCGTTCCGGAAAGACCGAGGTCTCCTGGCTATCTCCGTGAACAGCTCTGCCTCTGCCGTGACGGTCACCGGGCGGCGGAGATTTAAAGGTACAGAAACTTTTTTTTTTTCTTATATTTTTGTTTTTTGTCATTTTGTTTTTTATTTGTTGTTTTTTTTTTTTATTATTTTTTTTTGATTGGATTGGATAAATGTTTTATCCATCCAAATCAAAAGAAAACAAGTAGTAAACTTCTAAAAAAAAAAAAAAAAAAAATTTTTCAACGTTCCATCCGCCCGGCTTTCAGCGCCCCCAATTTTTTTGTGTTTTCTTCTGTATGCCTCTAAAGCCGGCCATAGCGCTTGTAAAATTCCTGATTTGCTAATGCTCACCATGCGCATTCGGGTAATCGCTTGGTGATCAATGGCAAAATGACGCGCCCTACCTGAGCAAGTACTTGGCGCAGTCTGATCGTAAATCAAACTGCGCCCGTGCCGGAAGTCAGGCGCAACCGCTGGCTCTCTGTGTGCCTGCAGCATTTCTACCACGCTGCAGGCACACAAAGCTTTCCTTCCTTCCTCCCCCATCGGCGTCACCGTTGACGCCTATTTTTTTATTTATTTAGATAATTTATTTATGTTTTTTACCCTTCCTATTTTCTTTTTATCCCTTTTCTTTTTTAGGTTTGTTTTTTGTTTTTTTACGCAACCGTCCTTTTACCAGACCCTTCCCGATGGGGGCTGAAAGGCCAAAACACACTGTATCACTTTTGGTACAGAAATCTGCACCTCAGTGAACCGCCAGGGAGGTTAAGACCGTTTCTTGAGCAAGCCTTAACACTGGAAAGAAAAATATTCAATAACCGACTTTCCAGATCAGAAGGGGTGGTGGAAAACATTTTTGGAATTCTAGCACAGAGGTTTACTGTAACCCAGTGTTGTTTGTAGGTGACAGCACCAGTGAACATGGCGATAGTGGGTGTACTAATGTTAATGCCACACAACCTCATAGACAAACAGTAATGGTGCAATTAAATAGGGAAACATATGTGGAGTATTTCAATGGCAAATTCTTAATCTATCTATTCAAAGGATCACCTTTGAAGACCACCCTACCAGGGTTTTTGTTGGCACCTCATATAACAAGAGCATGGCATCTATAATTAAAAGGTCTTCATTTACAATTGATAATGGACCATGGGCTTCACAAGCCTTAATAAGATGTATTAAAAAATATATCATAAATGTAATGCACATATACCATTATGTAACATTCTTAAAATAACATAGGAGTGTGCTCATATATTTTTAATCCTCCGACATGTTTCGCCATGGTGGGATTCCTCAGGGAGGGTGACTCTATAACACAAATGGTATATGAATATCTAAGAAATTATAACAAGAGTTTATCATACATGGTAGACATATATCATATGTACATAGATATATAAACATTAGCAGAACCCTCTGCATCTGGAGGTAGTAGGAGCCCTTAAACACAAATGCATTGTAAGTAAAAATGAATTGTAACATCTCAACAAGTAAGTCATTAAACTCCGGGAGAAAGCACCAGACCTGGCTAGGAAGTCCCCTATTACAGCAGTACCCCTCACATAGGGGATACTGCTGTACAGAGCTTTCACGTCAATGTCCACCAGGATGAATCCCTCTGAGACCACAAGATCCTGTATTAGTTTCAGGACATCCAAGGTGTCCTTCAGATACGAAAGCAGTGCATATACCATTCATCTCAAATGTCCGTCTAAAAATTTACAAATGGGTTTGGTTGAAGATCTCTTACCTGACACTATCGGCCCTTCCGGCGGGTCCACCAATGACGTTTGCGTTTTGGCAACACGTAGAAGGTTGGTGTATGAAGTTTGGGGACCCTCATGTACTTCAGGTTATCGCGGTTGAGGATGTTAGTTGTTAGCTTGTCCAACTCATATTTGAAGTTGTTAAAAATATCAACCGCATAACTTAGGACCACCATGGTTCTTCTGTACTCTTTTTGCCCTGTAATAAAGAAGAAAAGCATGGGGGACCATGGGGGGTCATCTATTTAATTTTCGAGTGCTTATTGGCACCACACCTCACATATATATAGAAAATACAATGAGGGAAAAAGGGAAACCACCCAATAGGGAGCCCCTAATGGGAAAATGAAGTAAGGCATTTTAGGTACCACAATATTCTTGGATTAAAGTCGTACTACATTGTCAGTGTTCCATAAAAAATTTGCATGATTTTATTAGATTAACATGAAAAAATACATATAAAGTGCATCATAACATTACAGAAGATAAAAATCTTTTTACATGATCAAGACATCCCTCTCTCCTCCGTTAACAGGAGGAGGGTTACATATAATCCAGCGCATTTCATCCTAATGTTACGGACTTTGTCAGGGATACAGGGTGTCTATCCTTAATCTATGTTAAAAAAGCATAATATCAATATATGTACAAGGTTACCATATACCATACCTTGCACTGCAGAAATGGCCATTAGTTAATTTCAACTTAGTTAATATATGATGAGACTCACTATAAACAAAAACAATACGCATACGCAGTATGGTAGTTCCTTGCCACACACAGGTGCCCTTGTATCTGGGCAAGGCTCGTTAGTGAGTAAATGCGTCACCCATTATGGTGAGGGGGATCAAAGATGAAAGCTCCCAGTCAGAGACATCACATTAGACTGTGGATTCTAAAATAAAGAAGAGGATATGAAGGGTAATACCACCTGGTTTGGTCATTCAGACCCACCAGGTATATCACTGACTACTAATGATGTATCTACTGCTTATAGTCTAAGCGGCAGTGAAATACAGGGGAACAAGATGAAAAAAAGGGAAATACCTCTATGAATCCAGCTAGATGCTGTCCTTGAAGCAGTAAATTTTCTCAATCCCTTAGTCAGTATAAAGCCAGAGCATATATTGTTTGAATCTACATATACATGGGTTGTCAGGGCTCGATTTCAGTCTTTCAAGAAGAAAAAGGTACCTTGGCAGTTCTGTTGCTCTGGCCCTAACTGCTGTCCCTCCTGCTGGTTGGGTTCCACGTGTGCAATAGCATGTTTTGAAGTTTGCCATGAAGGTTTAAATGTGATTTGTCAATCCACCGTTATGTCCGGGGGTGATACGCGCTCCCACTCCCATGGGTGGCTGCCCTGCCTGTGGAGTGTAGAATGCGCTATCATAGCTTGCAGACCGAGTCTATGATCAGTGCGCGGGTCTGGCGGGTGGCGGGGGGCCACAACACGGGGTACCCCGCCTCCCCCTGGTTCCGCCACACTTCAATCTGTGCTCAGCTCCCCATGTTGGTGGTATATGCTCACTGTAATGTTCTCCCTGCCTGGCCTGCCCACATCTCAATTAACCCCCCCCCCCCTTTTTCCCTAGTGAGGGCATTCTGGTAAGGCAAATAGAAAAAAACCTGATGGATGTTTTCAACCATAGTATATGAGGTCCATTCCATGATGGCAATGCAAGCCCTTCACATATTGATCTAAAAGATAATCACAAAAGAGAATAAATAACAAAGAAATATAGATCTGAGTGAAATCCAAAGGATGTATCATCTATTACAACCAACGTTGTTAATTCTGTATTCATGGTCATGTTGAATGTTCATAATTATATATGAGATAATGTTATGTGTCAGATGTTTTGTGGTTCCACCTAGGTGGAGAGACGAGCTGCTTGATGTAAACATATATGTCACTTGGCAGGCTAGAGAAAGCATTTGAAGCTAACCACTTCATTCAAGCCCGGTGGGCTGGTAGCTTTCAAATTATAAATCCATGAGGACTCAAACTGTAACCTTTTATTCACGTTGCCCCCCCCCCCCTAATATTCTCATGGGCCAGGGTAATGAAGCTAATAGAATCTGTGGCATAATTATGACAAGCAGCCACTGTTGGGCCACTGTTTTAGATAAATTTCCCTTAATGATGTCATATATGTGGTCATGGATGCGTAGCCATAGTTCTCTTTTAGTCTTGCCTATATAGAAGAATCCACACACACAGTTTATGCAGTAGACCACTCCAGCTGTCCTGCAGTCCACTCTGTGTGAGGAGCGGAAGATTTGCCCATTAGGTAGGGCAAACTCCCTGCCTTCATATATCCAATTGCACTGATTGCATTTTTTACATTTAAAAGTGCGGGGTTCCTGTACCTTGTAGGGAATATAGTGGCTTTTAACTAGATAGTCTCGTATTAAGCGAGCTTTATGATAAGTGATTGCTGGTTGGTGGGAAACAGAAAAATAATAATAATAAAGTTATTTATTATTGTGTCTGATGTCAATAAGTACCAATATTTGTTGATTGTTTTCCTGATCTCAGAATGTTTTTCTGAATAGGTAAGTATAAGGCGAGTAATCAGGGGTTTCTCACATTCAGATTCTTTGTGTACAGGAGATAATTTATTTTTCACAACTCTTTGATAAGTATGTTTCTGTAGTTTGTTACTGTATCCCCTGTCTCGGAGGCATTGTCTAAGTATGTCTGCTTGTTCTTTGCATTCGGGCTCAGATGAACAATTTATTCTAATAAAATCATCCAAATTTTTAATGGAACACTGACAATTTAGTACGACTTTGTGGTACCTAAAAAGCCTCACTTCATTTTCCCATTAGGGACTCCCTATTGGGTGGTTTCCCTTTCTGCCATTCCCACCTAATTTTTTTTGTTGTTTTGTTGTTAGCCTCCACATTTGATTCATAAGAACAAATTTCTGTCTGGACAGAGATCACTCTAGTCCAGGCATGGGGTGGCTAGCACCTGGGACTTTCACGACACAAAAGGTCCACATACCAGTGTACATCAAATAAGGCATAATGTTATTAAGAACGAGAAAAGTAAAAAAGAAAAAACATACAAATATAATAACATACATGATAAATATTCACATTGTCTGCATAGGAGTCATGATACAATATATTAGCTTCACACATGCAAATGCTCAATGGCAATATCTCAACGCATTTCGCCCTGACATTCAGGGCTTTCTTTAGAAGTTATGTTTGGGGTTATGTTTGAGGATGGGGTCTAAAAACGTATCCTATGAACAAGAAAAAATTGTTCATAAGCAGAATCCCACTAAGGTCATGTCAGTGACCCCACCCAAACACTTCAAGGGTCCCATCCATTATATAATAATTTACTAGAGTTGTACTGTAATTCCACATTATATAAGGATGTGAGTCTGGGGCCCATAACAGTGTGTGGAAGTGTAGGTGCAATTGGAACTGACGTGTGTGAAATAGGGGTGTGTGCATTGGAAAAAAAAGAATAAAAACAAACTAAAAAACAGAAACACAAATATGTGAAACGCAAAATTAAAGGACACAACGTGAATGGTGAAGACCGTGAGTGTGATGATATGAGTGCAAGCTGTGAGGGTGTACTAACACCAGGGTAGGTGTGTGAAGTAATATTGAACTCCGGGAACCCTAACCCACCCACTGTATATTCATCCCAGGATGTATGTTCGGGGCCGCTACCAGCGCACCCTCCATGGTAAGAAGCCCACAGGGACCACCCCTTAACCCCCCGGTAGACATTGGGGTGGACCCTCTGAGATGGAAACAGAGGAACGCCTGCCCAGGGGTCCCCTCTGTAACATTACCTTCATATTCGGAAACATCAGTTGTTGTCAAGATGTCATAAAAGTCACAGATTATTGTCATACTCAAAAAAAGGTAAGGAATTAATTCACAAATCAAAATTAGAAAAAAACAAAACAGAGAGGACATATGAGAGACCCCAAAATAAACGGTCCTGTAAACACATAAGTGCCCCCTCTTGTGGCCCGTCCACAACTTGTCCTGGTCCCCAGATGAGTGTTACAAAACACATCTATACATATTTATATCAATAATGTGATTATGAGGTACATACAAGAGCCCCCAATCCAATATCCCACATAAGACATCTTCACTTGCCTCCACTATCACTAATCTCACATCCCCTGACCAAGCTGCCTCTCACTAAATAATCTCAAATCTCACCCTTCAATCTGTCCTAATAAACTTGCCCCTGCCACCCTCCTCCCGCCTCCCTCCCCGCCCCCCAACCCCCGTCCCCTGGCACGGTAAGCACACTCGCTGCCTACACAAACACTCACTCCAGCAGGGCAGAGCGCAATGGAGAAAATTCTGGCCAGAAACAGCGACTTCGTAGCTACAAAGCCAAACTTCAGCAATTCAATCTGAGCTTACTGCTGCCAAACAAGCGTCCTTCTCCTCCCCCGTCATATCTCACAAGCATCCAACCCTCACTGCTGCCCTCTTTCCACCTTCAACTCTC
>CM070040.1:37053688-37069074 GCA_036250615.1 Ptychadena robeensis
ATTGTACAGCGCTGCGTAATATGCTGGCGCTATATAAATAAATGTTAATGTTAATAATAAGACATGAGAAGCTAACGGGCAGCCCCCTCCAGCCGTCCTGTCACAGAAATGGAGCATAGTTGATACATTCATTAAGGCCCGGACCTGATATTTCCTGTGGAACCCCGATATAGTGTTGTTTTTTTAGATCATTATTTTAGGGATATAATTTGGAATTACAGTACGACTCGAGTAAATTATCATATAATGGATGGGACCCTTGAAGTATTTGAATGGGGTTACTGACATGACCTTATATGATGTAACCATAGTGGGATTCTGCTTATTAACTATTTTTTCTTGTTCATAGCATACATATTTAGACCCCATTCTTGTTTCTAGGTGGACAACTGATAAAGCCCTGAATGTCAGGGCAAAATGCGTTGAGATATTGCCTTTGATCATTTGCATGTGTGAAGCTAATGTATTGTATCAGGACTCCTACGCGGACAATGTGGATTTTTATCATGTATATTATTATATTTGTATGTTTTTTCTCTTTTTCTTATGTCGTTCTTAATAAAATGATGCCCTATTGGATGTAAATTTGTATGTGGACCTTTTGTGTTGTGAAAGTCCCAGGGGCTAGCCACGCCATGCCTGGACTAGAATTTATGTATTTGTTTCCCGGGGGATGTTGACACAGATCTACATTTACTTATATGCCTGATACTGATTATGAAAACTCCCCATTTGATATTTGTTCCTGAGGGGTTCTCATCACCTGGGCCGACTGGAGTTTTATTTCCAGAGGTCTTGGTGGATCTATTCCTGTCCTGGTGGGGTGTGAATGTCAGTCCCTGTGATTCTCTGTGAGCTCCTCTGAGTTCTTGGTGGAGCCTTAGGGAGAGGTTTTGGTGGTTGTCGACGTGTGGCCATTTCATTAGGTGTTATTTTGTAGTTTTACTTTATGTTATCCCTCCCACCCTGGGTTTTGGAATTAACTCTAGGGGGAGGGTGTGGGGGCTGCCATACTGTCCTTTTGGAAGGGGCTAGGGGGAAGCCGGGGTGGATGTGATTGTTTGGTTTGGGTTGAATATCCATTGGGGGAAGGCCATTTGTAGGCCTTTCTCACTCTAAATGTAACAAGATCCTTCTGGAATTTGTAATCTTTTTTCTTCATAAGATATGGTGCCTAGCTCACTATAATGGCTCTTACAGTTTGTTCTTTTTTTATGAACTTCGTGCTAGAGACATTGATTGACTACATGGAGTAGAGGTTCGAGACCTACTAGAACTAGAAGAAGAGTGTACTTATCAATTAGTAGATGCATCAAAGCTGCAGAGCACTTTAACAGGATGTTTTCCCAAACCTCCATGAAGGCCTTGTCCACTTCAGAGAACATTCGGGAAAACCTGTACCCATAATCCATGTGGATAATTATTGTGGTTTAGGTATTTGTGGAGGAAACGGATGTTGAGAAAATATCTTGTTTTCTTCTCTAACAGGAGACATAGTCGTATCCCAAAAGAGATAAGTGTGTTGTCATCGGAGTTAACATTAATAAAGACCAGACATAAATGTCTCCCATGCCGTACCTCCGTAGGGTGTCTCCGGGAGGCCGATTGATTGTCAACCTAGTAAATTAAGTAAAATGTCAGAAGTCAATAATGGATCAAACCCATTTATAAATTACACCCTATTATGCTAACTAGCTGCAAGGTTTTGCACCTCAATCATATACAAATGAACATGACATGGCGTTGGTGCAGTACCCTGGCAGGATCAACGCATTTGTTGAAACTTGTATAAGATGATGCATTTTTATTTAGTGTTCGATGTGTATTTTTTCAATACTATTAATACAATTTAGTAATGTTCTTTGGTAAGTTTTTTTTCCTGAAAGCATTTGACAAATGTACTGATATGTATAATATATATCTATTATATATATCTATAAATGGTACAAAATGGGTACAAATTTTCTCACCCTGTCCAACACAGGTGATGGGCGTTATGTGATTATAGGGGATAAAGAAGGAGAAATGTGGACGAGGGGAGGAAGAGGAGACACATAAGCGCTGGTGCCTGTGACAGATATGCCACTGGACCAGAAGTTAAAGTTCATCATCACTTCCAGCTGTGGTTAATGGATATGTGTATGTGATTACAATAGGGGCTAAAAGGGGATTTGTTTATATGTCTTTGTGGAACAGGTGCACTAAAAGAAACTGAATATACTAAATGAGTTTGGAGTGACTGATATACAAATTGGCATAGGAGAGATAAATAATACCCAAAAGGTAATTCTTCTATCCATCTCCCCACCATTACAGATTATTTCTTGCTTAGGCTTGACAAAGAGCCTTAAGCCCCCCATACATTACATACAATTACCATGCAACTTCTGTACAACCAACTTTTCTTCTACCAAAACCATGTAATAGGAGGACCTTTCTACACCTTCCAATCACTATGTATTCTATCAGGGGGCTTTATTCCATATTACACAATAGATTAGTATGGATAATTGTTTACCCCCCCCCCCCCCCCCCCCCCCCCCCCCCCAGACCTTCATTAGCTGCAGCACTCCTCCATCGCCTCCCAGCACGCTGGGATCATTCCCCTTTCCTCCTCCCTTGTGTGAGTGACCATCTGCTGTTGGCGCTGTATGGCTCCCAGTCTGTCCATGGACGCACATTTCAGTATCCTAACTGCTGGTAAGAACTATTAAGCGTGTAATCTTTGTGATGTAGACATGAGATTAATGTTGTAAAATATTCATGTGACTACTTATATGAAATTTTTTTTGTGTACTTACCACCAAACTATGTGAATGGAGGTAAACCAATTATTCCATCAATGCCGCACAAAATTATAAGGGGCCTAAGTTCCCCCAGGAAGTCCTGTATGTGGATGAAGCGCATCGGAAAGCACCTGGGAGAACACTTTTTCTTTTGACTCTTACATGTATACCAGGCCAGACATGTACTTAGCTTAAACATACCTATTCTCACTTGATTTTTATTTGTTTTATATTTTAAGTGCTATTGGTGGGCTTATATAGAGCATGATCATTGATCAATTTGAAACACTTATTCTTTAGTTGCCAATAAAGTCCCAGAGACTGCCCGTCTGAGGCAGGGCTGCTTACCCTACCCTACTCTCCTTCTATTCATTATATGGGATGTGGCAATATTCTCATCAGCTCAGTTCCGGCTTTGTATCTTGTTTTCTACAAATTATATAAACAAGAAACGTAGACAATTCATTCCATCTAACCAATCTTTAGTTAAAGCATGATTGTTGTCTACCCCTATGGCCACCCATGATATGAAAATAATGCTTTGGTTTTTATAAAAAAAAATATTAAGTGTGATCCCTAACAATTAATTACATATTTTTAAACAGGTCTGAAGCCCTTGAACAGAACTACCTGACTAAAGCTGGGCATACACGCCACAATTTTCCTGCGATCCTTTTTTATTCCGATGCCCTTCCGATTCCGGAATCTATTTTAATTTGCGAAAACGATGGCAAACTGCAACATCCCATGCATTCAATTTCTGGGCGATTCTATCCTGAAAGTCTCAATATGTCTTGCACACACACATTTATGGGTTTAGAGTGGTGTTAGCTGAAGAACTGGCCAGTGACCAACAGCACACAAACAAAGGTCATTTCCACAAGAATCATAGATGGATCACTTAAAACGATCGCATGAGACAACTAACAGCACTCGATTCCTTTGCTTTTTATTAAAATTATCCATCAGAACGGATCTGTGAACAATCGTTTTTCTGTCCGATTTTTGACAAAATCGATCGCTCGGACACTTTTGGCATGCTTCAATTTTTATTCAATCCGATTTTGATAAACAATCGCACTAAAATGGAACTAAAAAACGTGACGTGTATGCCCAGCTTTAGATTGCTCACTTATGACTATATGGAATGCTTGACTATCACCTAATCATCTTTGGGCTTGAATAAGGTCATTATATTTTCTTGCTGTTATTTGTGTATGCCTATTTTAAAGCAGCATCATTATAATAAATGTTTATAGTTTGTGTATCTTAAGTTAAAACAAACTTACAAACAAACAAACTAATAAAATATATCACAGCAGTGTAGAGCTCCTGGGTTCTAAGTAGAGAACAATAGATCAAAGTCCAAAGAGACTGTTGTTTATTTTGTCCCAAATGGACTTCTCAAACATATTGAAAGACCGAGCATTGCAAAGTAACTTAGCATTTCCCTAGGCTGATATTACCTTATTTCTGAAGCTTTTCGAATCAAAGAAAAAGATTAGGCTGCTATGGCAATATTTAAATTACAGTGTTTATTTTGCCATTTAATATCCATCCTTGCAAAAAAAGAGGTCAATTCTTTTGAGAAACTTGAATACAGAATTAACTGAATTGAAATAATAAAGGTATTTAGACATGAATGACAAGTGATTTCCCTAGGTGTATCATGAATATTTTAGCAGAAGCATAGAGAAGCCATGAAAATAAAGCTTTAACAATATACCCCACTGTGCACTATAGTCTTATGAAGGATCCACAATTCCCCTCAGGCCCACCTCTTGTGAAAACAAAAGTTGCACTTTGAAAACATTCAGGAAACAGAGCAACTAATAGTTAGAGAATGATTTTCTTTTCTTCTGGCCAAGTGGTAAAATAAAGGTTTGTGCTCATCAGACAACTATTTGAAGTGGTAGACATCAATTGGTGACTGCCACATTTAATGAATTCACTCTGTGCACTTTAGCATTCCCTGTGTAAACTATTTTTATATTTTCTTTTTAGAATAAGGTATCAAAAAGCATGTTATTTCTTCAAGAGCAGCAATGCCTCTAGCATTATAAAGGGTGCCAGGAAATAAAGCCATATAACAAATGAGGAATAGTGGAATTTTTATATCAAATTTGCAGACGTGTGAGACGTATAACAGGCACAAGACCAAGAATCTTAAATAATGATATTTGGACAAAGAAAGAAAATCCTTTTTAAAATGTGCAGAAAATTTTGGTTTGGTTGTTAAAGAAAATATTATCACACTTTATAAGTAACTTAGAAAGAATTTTATTCAACTCTTTAGAGAACTATTCAGTTCAGTGTCTAAGTAAAGTAATTGATAAAGCAAGCTTTCAGGATGTTTCATGACTTCATCAGGCTTAATACAATTCTGGTTTTTGAGACTCACATTTATACACAAGGTTGCAATTTTACCATGTGTAATTGTCCAAATGTACATATATTTTTTATATAACTGTTTATTTTAAGAAAGAAAGAAAGAAAGAAAGAAAGAAAGAAAGAAAGAAAGAAAGAAAGAAAGAAAGAAAGAAAGAAAGAAAGAAAGAAAGAAAGAAAGAAAGAAAGAAAGAAAGAAAGAAAGAAAGAAAGAAAGAAAGAGTCAGGGAGCCTCACTGGAGATTACTATGAAACCCGCACTGGACCAAGTATTCAAATAGCAAGTATAGGGGGGTGATCAGCCAAAAAACAATTTCTCAGTAGCTGGAGCTGTAAGCTGTTCCATAACATACACATCTTTAATCCTAGCATAAAAATCAGATAAAGAAGGGGCCAAGCGTTGTTTCCATCTCAATGCTATTAAACACCAGGGCTGCAGTGAGGAGACAGCTTGGCCGGTTTGGAGTAGTCAACTGGGGGAAGTCCTAAAACAAATGTAAGGGGCGTAAAGGGTATCTGCTTCTGTAACACTAGGAGAATGAGGTCTTGAACCACCTGCCGGCACGGTTGAAGAATGGGACAGTGCCAAAAGAGGTGTAATAATGTTCCATGGGACCGTCCACATCTCCAACAACTGTCAGACACCGAAGGAATGGAGAACATCAGTAGTGAGATACCAAAAAAAAGGATCTTATACATATTTTCTCTATACAGGGTGCAAAGTGAAGACTTAGAGGCACTGGACCACACAATTGACCAGGTGGACAGCGAGACCTCATGCCCCAGCTCTCCCTCCCTTTTAAAGATGTAGTTATGTCTATATCCTACAAAGGTATAACATTAAGCAGCTTATATATATCTGATAACAAGCCTTTCTGAGAGAAACCCATAAGGCACAGTTTCTCAAAATGAGTAAGGGGGGAAACACCCCAGTCTTGGTAAGGGTAAAGGCATAGTGCCCAATCTGAAGGTAGCTATAGAAAGCTTGAAAAGGGAGGTCAAACTGTTCTTTGAGAGACTGACTGGACCAAGGGAAGGACACAAAAGAGGTCACACTGTCAGGAATCTAAATCATAGCTAAGTTGAACAAATGGCTTGAATCAGATGAAACATTTTAAGCATTATGAATGAAATCTAAACAACTACAAATAGTTTCAAACAACCACAAATAGGAATATAAACTGAACCCAGCTATGCATTTTAAAAAAAAATAGAACATATAGAACAAATTTTCAATTTATGTCAGTCAACATAATAAGAATATATAATAAGAATATATAGACAAAATATAATATTTTAGAACATCTTGGGTTAAGGATAATGTCCAGCCCTTGAGAGTTGCAATACTTTTTGAGTAGAGTTAGAAAGGATTTAAATATTTCTTTACTGTTTTACTGTGTATCAATATTCTAACATGCTAGAAGAAAGAGTGGGAACCATTAGGGCTAATTTTAAAAAAAACACGACTTCCTGTCTCATTCTTGATTCCATCTCACAAAGAAGAGCTAATGTTGCAGTACTGAGCTATAGTAGGTAAGGGAACCAGCACATAAGCATGTTTTGGAGGGCACCATTTGTTTACAGCTATAATTAGGTTAGTTAATGTTTTCTTAAAACCCAGTTTACAGAATCAAATGCCAGTCAGAAATAGCTAAGCAACAATATATTACATAATAAATATGAATACTGGTGCCAGACTAATGATGCAGTCAAGAACAACCATCTGGTGAACGTCAATGTTAGTAAAATTGTCATTCTGCCAGTTCAGGACTAATGCAAAATGTATTTTTTGGCAAGGTATTTCATCAATATATAACAGAACATAAAGGTATAAATATGAAAATCCTACTACAAGACATGAAAATGAGTTATATCATCATTCAAACTACAGGGTGGGCCATTTATATGGATACACCCGAATAAAATGGATATGGTTGGTGATATTATCTTTCTGTTTGTGGCACATGTGAGGGGGGATGGCCATTTTGAATCCAACTTTATTCTTTCATGAGTTATTTACAAGTTTCTGCCCACTTATAAAATGTGTTCAATGTGCTGCCCATTGTGTCGGATTGTCAATGCAACCCTCTTCTTCCACTCTTCACACACTGATAGCAACACCGCAGGAGAAATGCTAGCACAGGCTTTCAGTATCCGTAGTTTCAGGTGCTGCACATCTCGTATCCTCACAGAATAGACAATTGTCTTCAGATGAACCCAAAGATAAAAGTCAAAGGGGGTAAGATCAGGAGACCTTGGGGGCCATTCAACTGGCCCATGACAACCAATCAACTTTCCAGGAAACTGTTCATCTAGGAAAGCTCAGACCTGACACCCATAATGTGGTGGTGCACCATCTTGCGGGAAAAACTCAAAAGAAAATCAAAAGTTGGATTCAAAATGGCCAACTTCAAAATGGCCACCATGGTCACCACCCATCTTGAAAAGTTTCCCTCCTCACATATACTAATGTGCCACAAACAGGAAGTTAATATCACCAAATATTCCCATTTTACTAAGGTGTATCCATATAAATGGCCCACCCTTTATATTACAGCTTGATAATTCAAAAATGTCATAGAAGACAACCCAGTATTTTTACCTTTGTATTGGTGACAGAATTGGGTGCGTGATTGCTATAAAAGAAATAATAGCTTTATATTTACAAGGAACATATACAGGAAGATAGCTATGAAATTCCTTATTATGAGCATTGGAAGTTTAAAATAAAAATATGTCCCCCCTACAAACATGTCTGTTGAAACACCTCATCAATCAATCTGTTTTTTTACAGTTTTTTTGATGCATTACAAAAAGGAATCACCCCTTTATATAGCTGTATACAGAGGTTCTTGCTTTTCTCAGCTACCCGCCCTAACTTAGCTGTGTGTAGTGATGGCCGAACCTCGGCCATGTCCGTCCACGAATGGGCGGAGCGGACTTTTAAAAAAGTCCGCCCATTCGCGGACAGAGGCCTAGAGGCGGGGAATTTGAATCGGAAAACCCGGATGTGACGTCAGTGACGTCACATCCGGCACCTGGAACGCATAGTTCCTGGTTGTGTTAACCGGATGTAACATCACTGATGTCACATCACTGATGTCACATCCGTGTTTACAAGCCGGTATTTCACTAAAAGACTGGGTTCTCTACGCGGTCTTCACTGAAATATTCTTCCTGCGGCGGGATTTCGCTGCTAATGATCCCACCGGAGGAAGAATAGAGGGCTCCTTCTCGCCGGCGAACAGGGCGGGTCGAACACCCGTACTGTCCACCGACGAGAAGGAGGGCGAACATGCTTGTTTGCGGCCGAACTGTCCGCCTTGCGGACCAGTTCGGCCATCACTAGCTGTGTGTCAAGCATGGGTGGCCAGCTTTGACCATAACAAAAGGAGGTGATTACTTAGCAGTTAACAGATGATGGTTGCTCCCCAATCACTTACCTCAAGTCAGGCCAGCAATGCGACCAGCCAATCTTGAGTTCTAGAAGGTGGGCAAACTAAATGACTAAGGTATAATAGTGAAGCTGGGTTGGGCCAATGATCACCAATGGTTTTAGGAATCAATACATAGAGCTTTCCACCTCTCTACATGTGTTTGCACAAAGAACCTGATCCCCGAATGTAGTATACCCATAGTTTTTAAGTGCATCCGACTGTACATCCCCATCGCTGATCTCTTCTTGCACTTACTATTCTTGGTTCCTACGGTATTTCTTCCTGGAGCATGTTTGCTTAAAAACTTAAAACCTATTGAAGTATAAGGGATTTTCTGAAAGAAGAAAGAGCTTAATTAATTGGGATATAAGGGAGGAGACATGAGATGAAAGCTGTTGTAGTCTATCAAGTAGAATGAAGCATAAATCGGGTGGTGTTTGTTTGGGGGTGCAGCTGTGAATATGTGTATAATGGAGATTAAGGGTGATGCATGCCATTGATTGAAGGGGCTTAAGAATTGAAATAGAAGGGAGTAAAGCTTTACTAAGAGGTGGGCATCAATATCCAAAAATATTTTTAGGTTAAGCTTAGTAAAATGTTTGCTCTCTCTCTACATTCTGTGTGTAGAAAACATTTGTAGTGAAAGCAGTTAATTTGCATCTGTATGCATATATATGTTTTTACAACAATTGATATTGAACAACATAAAAAAATGTAATAAACAATATAAAAGTTATAGACAGTGCGTCAAGCCTTTTTAATATAAAATAAAAAATGCTTGAACCTCATATTTGCATGCATCCTAAAATAGTGCTGAGGACACTGCTGATGCACACTATACTTTTAAAAGAATCCAAATGTGTGAATAAATCAGTATATTTATGTTTTACCCGATTCTCAATACACAAAGATGACCTTTAAAGTCCAAACTGTTATGACAAAGCTTAAACACATTTTATTGACATTATGCAGTATACTATGCCCATAACTAACTTGAATAAAAGCTATTTCAGGAAATAGCTGGAATCACAGCAAAAGGGTAAACAGTGTAGTATACATTTCTAAGCTAAGAAGAAAAATTGTGAATGTCAAGGAAATGTAATCATTTTCTATATTCATGTAGGCTATCAATAGGGGATTTTTTATTATAGTCCAATAATATATACCGTATTTTTCTGACCACAAGACACACTTTATAACCCCCAAAATTGGGGGTCAAAAAGTGCCTGTGTCTAATGGTCCAAATGCGTGACCCTAGCTTCCCGCCAGCTCTCCTGGCAAGGAGATTAGCGGGGGAGCTGTCAGTTGAGAGATGCGGGCCAGTGTCCGGCTCTCCCATCTGTACTGTATAATTGCCTATGCCAGCAGAGCTCAGAGTCCTGCTGGCATAGGCAATGAAGAGAGGCATAGATGAACTGGCATCTATTCCTCTCTCCTGTCAGTGAAAACTGCAATCACTCTGCAGTTCCCAAGGAAACAGTAACAGAAAGATGGGCAGAGGAGAGCAGAGGAGAGTAGGAGGCTCTGCTATTACTTTTCCTCAGTCTAATATTTAAAAAAAACTCAGTCCAGATTTGGATTTGGTGAGCCTCTTTTTTTTTAAAACCTTACCAAAATGTGCATAGCAGATCTTAGAAGGTTCAAAACTAGGTGTAGGCTCTTGCTAGTAGTATCTTTCCTTCAGTTATGAGTTTTTTTATGAGAAAACTGTTAATTTCCTCATCTTGATATTGTAGGGAAGCTACAATACTACTGGCTGTTGTGCCCTAATTAACTTATTTATTTAATCATGGCGAAGTTTTGTAAACACAAATTGTCCATGCATTTATCTTTATGGTTTAGATAAGATGGTTGAGAAGGACAAAGAGCTGTGTTTTTTGGTTTATCCTTTTTTGACATCCTAATAAACTAAAAAAAAACACCCCATAGAGGATTAGGAAGGAAGATTGTAGATCCATTGTCTTTCCCTTCTCTTAAATGAATTTATGATTTCTCCTCTTGATCCCATTTGATGCATTGTCTTTCCCACCCTGGGTTGGACTTAATATTGTCACAGCCACTGGCACCATCTCAGCTATGATTCGAAGGAGTGGACACATTGGACTTCAATGTCAACTGCACAGTTGTAAGGAACCAGGGCACTCCAAAAGGGCTGTCGCACATTTCTGCAGACAGTTCCCAGGTTGCAGCCCTCAGATGCATCCAAGCATTTAGCAGCTAATGATCAAGTCGAGGTACCAAGGGATGAGAAAGAGACAGTCCGTGAAACAAGACGAGGATCAGAAGCAGGGAAATCTAGAAACTAAAATCACATGAAGAGTGAAGACATGAAGACCTTCTAGCTTCAAATCTTCCTGTTTTCTGGGGCTTCCCTAAATACAGCTAGGAGGAGGAGCACCTGACAAGGTAGGGGAGTTACTGCTTGCACCCAGCAGGCAGGGAGAGATTTGTGGAATACTCTAGTCCTTGAGGCAAAGGGAAAAAATGTGGGACAGGGCTGGTCCTGTGGGGATCTGTGAAAAATATAATTGATCTAATTGTCAATTTATGATAAGCAGAGGGAAGAGCAACATGATTGTTGTTAATTGTGAGAAAATCTCATTGTAAAAAAATTGCCCATAATGATAAAATATATTATCAATCATTATCAATTATCGATTATCAATGATGACAACAGCCGCACAATGTGTGCAACTGCTTCACACAGAGGTCTGGCTGCCGACTGTCTGCCTCCCGGAAATTGACTTCTTAAAATCTTATCCAATCCAGAATCTTTTTTATATAATATATTATATTATAACATATTATATGTTTTTCTACTTTTTAAATTCTTTTCATGTCTGCCCTTAGAGCATATAAAATCAGAGAGTTACCTGTTTTCATTGTTTTTAGATTAGCAGGTAAAAAGTATACAATAGGTAGGAGTAATAGGAGGATAAGGGCGCAAGTGGGTTCAAGCCCTAATTGTTGCAGTAGATAAATATTTGTGAGATGATTGTTTTTGAATGTTGTATTCTACAATACGATATGGAAATTTCTAATAACAGTAAAGTGTTACTTATTGATGCTATAAACTCCAGTCATTCTCAGGTCAGTAACATTAAGTGAATGGACTAAGATAAAACCTAGATAAAGCATAATTTTACCCCATTAACTAAATCTCTCATGATAAATATATACAGGCTAAAATAAGAAAATCAGTACTTTTGTTACTTTTATGAAGAAGTATCATACAATTGTCGGTACTGTGTTTAAAAATCATTTTCCTTGAAAGGAATGGGTTTGTATTCCTTCACTTTAAAAGTTTGTTCCATGAGTAATATTTTTGCTTAATGGAATTCAGGAAACTTGTTGAATATTTATGTATTTTTGATTTTCTGTCTGTGCTAGGTGACATGACGAGTAAATAAATGACTATATTTCCAGAGTCGTGTGGAGGATCAGTGCAGAATTCAGATTGGCTTCTTTAAAGTTCTTAGACTTTTTTCCACCCAGCAGAAAAAAATGTGGTTCTTCATCTTTTACATGCTATACTTGAAAAGCAACGTGTCTATGTCTATAATTGATAACAGAAAAGGATATATCAAAATCAGTTTTCAGACATGGGAACAATATATTTTGAATTAGAAGTTTGCATATGATTGAAGTTGCAGTATTTACACTTCAAAGCATCAGAAATGTGTCTGCTTTTCCGATACAATCTTAAAGTAAATTCACAGATCTTCCATAATGATTTTTAAGTTAATTGATAAAGTCAAAAGCAATGTTCAGCTCACAGAGTATAAAATATTAGTGAGTAAGTTCAGATTTATTTATCTTGCATTTTAAAATCTCTCAAGTGTCAGGTTTTCAGAGACATTTTCATCTGAATCTGTATTCTGTTCCTAGTAACCTAGTATATCTCTTATGGATTTTCCATAACATGATTTTAATAGATCATTATTACTAAATAAGTCAATGAATATCTTGTCCTCACAGTCTTATATTTAAGCAGATATAACTCTGAACTGCATAAACTGTGTGTCTCCCTAAAAAAATGGAAAAGGGGAAACACGCAAAAGGTTAGAACCTAAAGAGGAACAAATGTTTAAATGTGATACATTTGCAGTCAGAAAATGGAGAGAATGTCATTACTGTCTCCACTCCAGTGTATGCTCTATTGGTCCTTGGTTGCACTTGCGTAGCCTGTGGGAGACCAGTGGCTGAGTCCTTTTCTTTTCCATAAAACATCTACATCCTGCTTAATCAATTTTGTGTCTGCATACAGTTGTTTCAGCATTAGCTAAATACAGTGGCTTGCAAACAGTTGTTTCAGCATTAGCTAAATACAGTGGCTTGCAAAAAAAAAAGTATTCTGCCCCCTTGAACTTTTCCACATTTTGTCACATTACAGTCACAAACATGAATCACCACGTGAAAGACCAATACAAAGTGGTGTACACGTTAGAAGTGGCATGAAAATCATACATGATTCCAAACATTTTTTACAAATAAATAACTGCAAAGTGGGGTGTGCGTAATTATTCAGCCCCCTTTGGTCTGAGTGCAGTCAGTTGCCCATAGACATTGCCTGATGAGTGCTAATGACTAAATAGAGTGCACCTGTGTGTAATCTAATGTTAGTTCAAATACAGCTGCTCTGCGACGGCCTCAGAGGTTGTCTAAGAGAATATTGGGAGCAACAACACCATGAAGTCCAAAGAACACACCAGACAGGTCAGGGATAAAGTTATTGAGAAATGTAAAGCAGGCTTAGGCTACAAAAAGATTTCCAAAGCCTTGAACATCCCACGGAGCACTGTTCAAGCAATCATTCAGAAATGGAAGGATTATGGCACAACTCACTACTAAACTACTAAACTAAACTCACAGGCCGAAAAAGCGCTGATCAGAAATGCAGTCAAGAGGCCCATGGTGACTCTGGGCGAGCTGGAGAGATCTACATCTCAGGTGGGGGACAACTATTAGTCGTGCACTGCACAAAGTTGGCCTTGTATAGAAGTGTGGCAAGAAGAAAGCCATTGTTTACAGAAAAGCATAAGAAGATCCGTTTGTAGTTTGCCACAAGCCATGTGGGGGGCACAGCAAACATGTGGAAGAAGGTGCTCTGGTCAGATGAGACCAAAATTGAACTTTTTTGGACAAAATGCAAAACGCTATGTGTGGCGGAAAACTAACACTGCACATCAATCTGAACACACCATCCCCACTGTCAAATATGGTGGTGGCAGCATCATTCTCTGGGGGGTGCTTCTCTTCAGCAGGGACAGGGAAGCTGGTCAGAGTTGATGGGAAGATGGATGGAACCAAATACAGGGCAATCTTGGAAGAAAACCTCTTGGAGTCTGCAAAAGACTTGAGACTGGGGGGGAGGTTCACCTTCCAGGAGGACAACAACCCTAAACATAAAGCCAGGGCAACAATGTAATGGTTAAAAACAAAACATATCCATGTGTTAGAATGGCCCAGTCAAAGTCCAGATCTAAATCCAATCCAGAATCTGTGTCAAGATCTGAAAACTGCTATTATTAAAGACTCCTACAGCAATCATTTAGAGTCATTGCGGTAGCCCTGCCCCCAAAGTGCGGGGAGTTAGCGTGACCCTGAATGAAATATCACCCTTACAATAAGCAAGACAAACTAGGTGGAAATAAAAGGGGTTACAATTTTAATTCATCCATGATAGTACAGTATGGCTTAAAGCAACTTGATCACTGGTTTGCCAACCAGTTAGAGGTCTAATGATCTCAAACCAGATCAGCCCAGACCATGCCCTTTGTGATCATCATCACAAAGTATTAAATGTCCACATGTCAAAGGTTCCACCATAAAAGTCGATTATGAAATGTCAAAAATGTCAAAGGTTCCACCATAAAAGTCAATATTAAAATTCTTAGCTGTTGGCACATCCACATGTATCCTTGGCCCCTCAACATGTTTCGGCCCCTCGGCCTCAGCAGGAGGGGATAATGTGCAGTCAGATATAAAAGCATATAAGAAAAACATAACGCTGGAACATTTTAACTCCTGTGTATCCAGATGTTGAACAAGATGCTACTCCACTTATGATTGCATATTCAGAGCCATTGCAATTAACTCACAAATTCAGCCAGTCTAAATAATTTGACCATCTTTATTAATTAGTAGATTGGTGGGGCTCATTAATGGCATATGGGTTGGTGTTGCTTACTAATTGGGTGCTGGTAAAATCAACCTGATGGTCTATTATTCCAGGAACTTTTGGAAGACTAGAGCCTAAAGAGAGATTTGTGTCTCTATTCATTGTAGTTCTATTCACTGGTTCTATTCTATTCATTCTATTCACTGGTCGCACTCAGGTAATCTGTGGATTACTGAAGTGTATATGCTCAGGAATGATCTCTTGATGTTGAAAATTTGATTACACATCACAGTGTTACTACAAAAGAAAAGGCTTGTAGAAGCACCCTTTTGTAATTAAAACTAGTGATGTCGCGAACCCGGAATTTGATGTTCGCGAACGGCAAAAGCGAATGTTCGCAAAAGTTTGCGAACCGCCATAGATTTTAATGGGCAGACGAACATTAAAAAACAGAAAGGGACCCTTTCTGGCCACAATAGTGTTGGGAAAGTTATTTCAAGGGGACTAACACCTGGACAATGACATGACAGAGGGGAATCCATGGCAAAACTCCCAAGAAAAAAAATGTTCACGCAATAAATGCACACAAAGGAATTCTACAATGATAGTCAATGGGAAAATAAAGTGCAATGAGTGATTACCCTCAGACCGTGT
>CM070040.1:37077070-37092805 GCA_036250615.1 Ptychadena robeensis
GATGGGGCTAAATTGTCTTTGAAGTTTCTGGCTTAAAATTATTTTGGCAAACAAAAGACCTTCAGAAACTCCCTTCTGACTATATGTTGCCAGCATATAAAATCTCTTGTTGTTGAATTTTGAATAAATCCCCAGTAATTGGGGTGGGGGGAGAGTCTTTGTCTATTTGCCCTTTTCTTCCATAGTTGCCAAACAAATATTACATTTTTTTACTAATAAAGAATGGACCTAGAACGGGCTCTAGGTGTGCTTAAATTGTTATCCACAAATTACATCAGGTAAAAGCTGCTTGCCTACCTCATTATTTTTCTTGACCACACTTACATGTTTATAAAATCATTTATAATGCCTGTGGAATGTGGCATCATATTTTCATGACGTTCCTCTCTTTGTGAAACAAAATGATGCAAGCTCAACCAAGGTGACCTTGTCAGAGGACCCAAATTAAATGCATACAGTATCCATGCATACTACTTAGGCACTAGATTTGTTTGTGCTTTGGCATATATTGAGCAAAAGACAAGATAGACACATATAATAAAATGCATCATGCAAAATCATTTCATATATCCTGTACTAACAAATCATTAAGGATTCACTCGTGGCATGCAAATAACTTATTTCACTTGGTGAGCACACACACCACCCTCTTGCATTAGCGCTGACAAGTGACAGCGTATTTGACCCTGCTTCTGCCTCTCTCAGGGAGAACATGACTGAAACTTTTGTTGTCAAGAAAATTGATGAGAGATTGCCTGTACACACAGTGATATGACTTGGTTAGCTACATCTTTCAGCCTGAGGCATACTGCAAAATATACAGTATCTTGCTCTAGCGGAATAAAGATATGTTCTTTCCCCAGTGAAAAGAAACTTCTAAATTTCTTTTTGTTTTTCCTTTTGTATTTTTGATACAAGACATGTCTAGTATGATCAGAAATTAACCATACATGGATATAATGCATCAATATAACAATCCGCCATGGGTATATAGATATATATATTGGACCATATAGAGACATATAACACCAACGTATTAGTAAAATATTAGACATTGGTATTCAGATGTAATCATACAATGAAAAAATATAGTTTCAAGTTACAGTAAAGGCAGTCACTGGGTACGGTATATGTGCAGATCAGAATGACATTGCTGCATCTCCAAGTGGGCCCCGGGTAAGCAAAACCATAGGTCAGAGCACAGGAGCCCAACTTCCGTTTTTTTCCAAAAAGTGGTTGCTGTCAGGGGGGTGGACCTCCTACAGTGGGTCGGGGGCAAAAACACCTGTCCCCTCCCTCACTTCCTGGGGGTCCAGCATTTAGGGATGGTATAAGTTCTAGGATTATCAGCAGCAGCTGCGGCTGGGAGATGTGATGGGAGGAGTCATCACCTCCAGTGTGGGGTAGAGCCGCCTCAATGACAAGTGGAACAGGGGAGGTGTCTGCACATCAGGGGACATCTGACTCCAGACTGCAACCATCTCCCTTCTCAATTAGAGACCCACCTAGCCCCCCAGAAGAGTACCACCTTCGTGCCTTCCAATGGTCCATCCCCACCTCCCACCCCATGTCCCCACTAAAGCACAGCAGCCACTAGTGATGGCCGAAAAGTTCGTCCGGCGGACAGTTCGCAGTGAACATAGCGTGTTCGCAGTTCGCAATGCCGGGGAACATTATGGGTGTTCGACCCGCCCCCTATACCTTAACATGGAGACAAAGTGCGACCCCACACCCGATAGTCAGGTGGGACAGTACAGCCAATAACACTTCCTTTCGCTCCTGGAGGACACCCCCCCTTATATAAGACGCCCTCCAGTGGCCATTTTTACATGTATTCTGTGTCTCTAGTACTAGATAGATAGGGAGAGCTGCTGCTGATTGAGGGATCGCTTAGCTACTTTGCTATTTTTCTCCATCCAGTGATCTGGAACTATAGCTAAGGTGTTCTGTTACATGTAGTTCATCATTACTGAGCCACAAAAGTCCTTCTCTGGGGGTGGGGTATGCTGTATTATGCATTGCAGAGAGATCTGACTAAATGTGCAGGAGGTGCTGTCCGGTAACTTTTGGCAAAATCTGTAATCTAGATGTGATTTCCGGCCATTAGACCTGAAGAAAACAGCATTTTAAAAAATCCATATTTTGGGGGGAAGTTTAGCCATTGGTCCCCCTCTGGCATGACACTGTCCAGGTGGTCGCACCCTTTTGACTTTTACGACTTTTTACGCAAATACGACCTGAAGGTTTGAGAAGCTCTCCCTCCATTAAAGTCAATAGAGGTTCGGCGTTCGCATGTTCGCGGCGGGTATTTGCAGCAGTTCGATTCGCCTGTTCGCGAACAGCTGCAGCTGATGTTCGGCCATCACTAACAGCCACCAAATTTGATCTGGACCATCCCCTCAAATAGATAGCCATAGTCAAAAGGCATAGAAAAAAGACATCTATGTGTACTACACGTTACAATCACAATACACAATACAATCAGGTTATACAATGATCCCATTTTGTACATTCAGTATGTCAGATATATCGCGCGGGCTATGTGCAACATGCCATGCATATCCTGTGACTGACACTCTATAAAGCTTGCAGGCAAAAATCTCCTCCTCATAATTTATCCATATATTGAGGTTTCTCCTTATATAATGTTCATTTTACAGAAAAGGTTTGAAACTGATGGAATTGTTCAAGCCAGGGGAATTCCATTGCCTTCAGCCTGAAGATCTCTGTTTTCTTTGAAGTAATTTCTGATCTATCTCATCCTCTCATGTGTCGCTGTTTATACAAGTTAACATTTGGAAGGAGATACATGACGGATTATAATTGTGATGTAATCCTATGTGGCAAGCCACTGGAGCAGTGAGGTCTCCATTGGTGATGGCTTGTACATGTTCCTGGATCCTAATCCGAAACTCACGTTTGTTTTTTCCAATGTAGAACACCCCACAGCAGCACCTCATGAGATACACTACTGTGGGCGTTCTTCAATTGGCCTCAAAATTTATTTTCAGCGTGCCTCCATTTGGGAGGGCCACCTCATCGCCCTTCCAGATGAAGGCACACTGTTTGCATGAACCATATTTAAATGAGGTAACATTGTTTCAGTTTGTATGTAATGGCTTTTGATCAGTTGGTCTCTAAGTGATCCTTAGTAATCCCGACTCACTACTTTTTGGTATGCTCTTTTTTTGAGTCCTTTTTTGTAACCGCGGGCCAATAGTCGGTCCCGCCATTAATCAGCATTCAATTTAAATTGTTGTTCGTTCGAACAGTTCCTCTGAACTTGCAAATATGGATGAGAGCTACTGGCGAGCAGGATCGTAACCCCGACGTGCTCTTCCTATATAGTGAGGTCTGAATTTTGCCTTCAGGGGTCAGGGTATGCCAGTGTGAGTATGCTAGTGTGAATTTAATGTTCCAATCATTTACCTGTAATTGATGCACAAATTCCTGCAGCAGTTCAGCATCGCCTTGCCATACCATCAAAATATCATCAATGTATCTCTTCCACAGTACCACATGGGTGAAATACTGTGTCAGAGATGAGGCACACGTGATCTCCCACTCCCCCAGGTACTTCTTGGCATACGTCAGGGCACAACAGATCCCCATTGCAACCCCCTGCGTCTGGAGAGTCCGAGAACACAAATGCATTGTGGGTAAGGATAAACTGAAGCATCTTAATGAGCAAATCATTGAACTCTGGGAAGAATGCACCAGATTTGGCCAGGGTGTTCCCCACCAGAGCAGTACCCCTCCCATGTGGGATACTGCTGTAGAGGGCCTCCATGTCAATGGCCACCAGGATGCATCCCTCCAAGACAACCAAGTTCTGTAGTAATTTATGGATGTCGAATGTGTCCTTCAGATATGAAGGCAACGCATATACCATTGGTCTCAGATGTGCATCTATGAACTTACTAATAGGTGCAGTTAATGATTACAATTGGCCTTCCCGTGGATCCACCAGCCACTTGTGGTTTGGTAGCGCATAGAAGGTAGGTGTGCGAAGTTTGGGGTCCACCAGGTACTTTAAGTTATCCTGATTAATGATATTAGCTGAATCTTTGAAGTCCTTTAAAATATCACATTCTATCGGCTGACACCAATCAGTATTAGACAAGATATTAATACATATGTGTTCACTGGGGTTTGTGCATGACCTCGACACCCCCTTTATCCAAGGGTTTTATGATGATGTCACGGTCACGCAATAGTGTCCCAATGGCTCTCCTTAGTTCAACTGACAGATTGCCACATTAAATTACATTACCTGCAGTCCAAATTTAAACATTTCAGTCATATTTATTGATGACTAACATGGTATAACACTCTACTATTGCCACGTTTGTAACTAATTGTGATGGACGATGAAGGGGATGCTAATTTACCTTATAGCATGTTTTGGTAGTATGGGAGGAAATCGGAGAACGTAGAGGAAACCCACAGAGACACAGGGATATTATACAGTTGCCTAGGCTACTGGTTCCCTAATGTTCCCTGCAGGACCCCCCTTATATACACACACCAATCATACAGAGACATTAAACATTCACTTACAAAACACACTCCGATACACACTGCTTGTCTGACAGTGGTAGAGGTTGGAAGACTATGTGTAATCCGCAGAGAGAGAAGAGAACTGACAGCAGGCAGAGCCAATAGGCACACCCCCTAGTTTGAGAACCCTTGGCCTAGGCTCTGATTCGAACCTAAGATTCCAGTGCTGCGTGGCCAGAGTTCTAGCCACTGAATCACTGAATGCCAGGATTTGTATTGTTAAATGAATCTAACCATATCAAAAATATGATATGTAAAGTCTAGTCTCTAGTCAAAACTCCTGTATGTCAAACACATGGATTTTGACTCTTGCCAATGCATCCAATTCAATTTTATTGGTGCTTCAGCATCATTTTGCAATTGTCATGTGTAGACGTGCATTAACGCATCCATTTAAAATACAATGGTGGCATCAAAAATGCATCCGTTTCTTTTCAGACAAGTTTTTGCCATAGGACTATTGTTCTGTTAGCTTCCCATTCATACCCTTTAAAAAAAACGAATGTAGCATTTGTTGTACTGTAAAAAAACACCATGAGGATCAAAAGACTAATGAAAAAGCCATATACCATTGTGTCATTGTCTCCTTTTAGTACAAAAAGCATTATTTTTTTATATATGATGAAACATTCCATCAGACTGCAGTTATTTTTTACCCCAATATATATTTAGTGGCCTAATAATGAAGTTTAAAGTAAAAGTTTAGTGTGGAACGTTGATAGTTGCACATCACAGTTATGTGAAATGTATAAATAATTATATATCAGCAGCTGCTAAAACCAAATCAACTTTACTGAAAACTTCAAATCTATCATCAAATCCCAGGGATATAAGAACAACATTATATTTATAAATCTCTTATAGAATACACTGGTATATAAAGGTCAAGTATAACAATTATGTCTTCTGAGGTATCCATGATAGTCTGAAAATGTTTGGAAAGACATTATTGGACTTTTTAGGGGATGGAGAAAATTAAAAAATTAATAAAAAGTAAAAAAAAAACATTGGTGAGGAATAGGGCAACGTAAAAAAAAAAAGGAAAGACGAATACAAGGGGTAAGGAGAGCACAGTAATGATATAACTGGGGTACAAAAAGTGGCTGATTGACCACTTGCCAACCACCCGCACAATAAGAATTTAGGCTTAGTAGCAACACAAACATAAAGGTTTCTTTTACAATGTTTTTGTTGGATTTTTTCAAAACAACAATACAAAAATAATACAAAGAATAGAAAAGAGTTAGAGAAATGAAAATTCCAGCATAACAGAAAGGCCAAATATTATTTTCATATATTACAATATTGTATTTTCAGTTGAAAATTTATTTATGTGGAAGAAGAAATAACTTAGTATTGAACTTTCAGAACATTTAAGTCTACTGTTGTTTTTATAGTATTTTCAAGCATTTGCTGTCATCAAGAGAAAATGCAAAAATGTCAATCTTTATTTAACAGGGTCTACTTTCTTTTTCCCATAATTGGATATAGATTTACTGCATATTAATGTATATTCAAAATGGATATATATATATATATATATATATATATATATTCACATAACCTTTTGATCTACTCAGATAAGTACCAGGGGATGGTACTTGATACTCACCCCATATTACTTCCTCACTGTCCTCTGCGTCAGCTTCCTGCATGGTAGATTTTGCTGCAGATGGACCACCCTGTTCTTTATTGAGCCTTCAATTAGCTTTAACTCTCACTGTACAACACTGTTTGAACCCCTAGATCTCATACCTCAGTAGTGCAATTGAACTGAAATTATCTGGGTAACTTACCCCTCAGATTACCTGCAGTCCAAATATAAACCTTTCAGTCATATTCCACCTGCCAAACCGTGCTTTTCTCTTGTCATATTTTACCATAACATATGCCTACTTTGACTATGGCGCGCCGGCGGCGGCGCGTGCGCCCGACGTGGCGACGGCGGGGGGCATATAAGGACGGCCTGCTGAGCCGGCGGGACAGGACGCACAGGGAGACTGAAGCTATCCATACATATATACCTTTTTGTTAACCATTAAGCTATTAATTAACCTAATGTACCCTTATACTTGATTACTACGATTCACCGTATACTCTATTAGCTGCTATTTGGTGAAACCGTGATTTCTTACACCTACAAAGACAGGTATCTATTTGCATGATTTACACTTCACTTTTTTTACCCTTTACCCAACATACAATTCTTTATCATATCCACTACCTCTTATCACTCTTTACTTTGTACTTCTTATCACATCCCATTCACCTCAATAACGTTATCATTACAGTAATTAACCCCATTATCCCATTTTACGTCTAATACCCGTTCCAATACGTATTCATCCTCAGTTACTCCAATACCCTTTATACTAATCTTTTTAATTGTTTTATTTATCTATAACTCATCCACCACATTTACTTTAATACCCATTATACTATATTATCTGCATCTATTGTAACTCTAAGGAGGTTTGGGCTTAGACTGCTCAATTACCTATACAAAACTCAAACTCACCCACTGTCTCTTCCTCACCTCACACTCCAAATGACCTATGTCTCGTCATTCCTTACTTCCCCTATCACCATATTTTACGCTTGTGATTTATGTGTAATTTTATGCACCCTTTCTTCCCTCTTCCCTCACCTATCACTATATCACGTCACAATCCCCACACCTGAACACATCTTTCCTGCACAAGTTTAGACCCTTAATATTTTATGACACTCCAGGTGGGTTCCCCTCCCCCCACCATTGCTTAATACTACTACTTTATACTTTCCGTTTACATATTCTTATGATTCGACCCTTGATTCCGCAGGTCCTGCTGGTTGCCCAGTCGCCCTTTCTGTTGGCCCCTCGCTCTTGGCCCATGATAGCCCCCTTCGGGGGTATCTGGCTGCTGTTACCTTCCATCCGTTTGGCACTTTATATATAACCTTATACAAGTGAGTTAACCTTTAGTATCATTATTTCATTACCTATCTATCTATACCTAGATGCTAACTAACATCCTCCGGTGTCCATTTTTGTCTTGGCTTTCATTTTCGTTTTGGTTTTTCTGATACGGATATCTAAAGACATGAAACCTATTTCGGGATTAAGAACACCCCCTGAGGAAGTTAACACACGAAACGCGCGTTGGGGTGATGTGGACCCTGGCTCAATGGGGTCCCATATCCTGGCATTTTGTTTTACAATCATGATTGATGTATTTACCTTTGTTTACGTGTTATATGGACCACCTATTGTACCTATGTGATATATTAATGTTTGCCAATTCAGCCATGCCATGCTATATGCTTTTATTATGTGTATACAATAAACTTCACAAATGTGTTATTTTAATACATGTTTCATCTCTTTGCTTTCTCCTTCTCTTGGAGATTGGTGGCCATTAAAGTCCCCTTGCCCCTGAATCTTTCGGGGGGAATCCCTGCTGCCGTTGGATGTCTATGACACCAACTGTGGTTTTCTATATATATTTATATTTGGGATGTCGATCGCTCCACCTTAGAAAAATTAAATTTTTTGTATATATGCCTACTTTGACTTTCAACCCTCAGATCTTCAACAAACTTAGAAATCCTATCCAATCCAATCCACTTTTTTGGATTAGTAATTTACAATTAAGAATACCTACCTTCCCCACATCGCACCCCTAACTGTAACCTTTTATAGTTATATAAATGTTTCCTTCTGGTTATTCAGCTAACATAAAATGAATACATTTAACAATAGAAACTGAAAGCATTCTGGTAATCGAAAAAAATTTAACAGTGGTGTATACATGATCAAGTGAAGTTGTTTGTAATGCTATTTAATTTGTTTGAGCTTTAATCTAAATTGGGAAGCAAATTCCTCTGCAACATCATCTACAGCCACAAGATGCCCCCAGTGAACACTTGCTGTCAATGTGCAGATCACTAGAGATGGTTGAATTTTTTTGACTTGCTAACTTTGTGAGCTGATTGCAAAGCCTCTGAACATGGTATAATCACCAAAATTGCTGGAGATGTAGAGAGGGGTTGGGGGGACATTTGAAAAAAAAGTTTTGCTCTAGCACATGGAGTTTTTGCATAAATTAAGTTCAAAATTAAAGTCGAAATTCCGATTTTTGAAATTTTGACTTGACTTTAAACTTAATTTGTGCTATTAAGTTTCTATACATCTCCAGCAAGTTTGGTGATGATACTATGTTCAGGGGCTTTTTTTTGGAAAAAAATTTCGACCATCTCTACAGATAACATCACTGGTTTCTTTCTGACATATCAGAGAAGATGGGGGGATGCTGAGTGCTGCAGATCTCTCGCCCCTCTGGCCCTGATAGCTGTGCACCCCTGGAACACCTCCTAGTTGTTATAATGCAAAGGCGCATAGTGACTGAAGCTATGCATAGTTAGTTTTTGTTGCACATGTGTAGCTGTGTACCACTTATGTGCAGCCCTATATATATGTACATTTAAAGTTTTACTTTCCAATTCAGCTGGTAAGATTGTGGTACAGTGTTCCACAAAAAATATACTTGCCTTCTGTTTCCCAGAATCATATGAGAGATTCCATATTCATCAGCCAAGCTTCTGGGGGTTAATAATGAAAATAATAAAGTGCAATATAAAAGTTTTCAATGGGAAAATTGGCAAAAATGATCAAGTACTTTCCTGTCACTGCTTTCAGGGATGTCTGCTCTTCCTGTCTGTGCTGTGCCAACAAAGAGAGGGAGAGAGGAGGGGCTGCAACCTGCTCCGCTCCATTCTGCCCTATTTCTGGCACTTCTAGTGCGAATCAGTACAAAAAATCCGGTTTAACTATTTACTACTCTATAGAAAGTTCTTCCTTTGCTATTCTTTGCTATGTGCAGAATGATCAAATCCTACTGAAATACATAGGCACTCATTAATTAAAGTAAAACTACTGCTATTTGTATTTTGTGAAAAATAAAAAAGGGCCATCAGCCCAATATTATCAACCCCTCCAACCTTTTCTAATGTTCTTTTCAGTACATAAATGCTAAGCCAATTGAACTTTCTTGCAATTCAGCTGAATAACACAATGGAAGAATGAGCCTCTTAACAAGATTGAATTTGCTGTTGTGCATGTTACAAGCTGAACAAACAGAGATTTGGAAAGTTTCCGCTCATTCATGTGCTTCTTTTTAAAACAAATACCGGTTTTAATATAAATGGAAATGAGACTGACATTAGTATGAACATAAATCTTGATCTTTTGTAACCTAATAATAAAAGCCATATTGTTTTAGAGTATAGGTAAATGGGGATTTTATCATCTTCTTGAACTAGGATTTCCTGCAGAGTATTCCCATTCTAAGGTTGCATGTTAAAATTAACCCTTCTTGTACACTCCTATTGTAAAGGTAGACAATGTTATATATACTGGAGAAATCTGGCTATTGTATGTTCGCACCAATGTAACGAGTGCTTGTAGTTGACATATAAATGAATGTTATTGAATAACCAATATGTGCAAAAGCCAAAAGAGGGTTTCAGACTGGCAATCTTCCCTGTCCTGGCCTTCTTTAATGGAATACCTTTGAAAGTAAGGCACATTAAAGACATTAGTCTCCATGGTTAATGAATTGTTACTTAATACAGCTGTAAACCTTGCAGCCCTGTCATACAGAAAGGCAGGATATCATTGGAACTAAATGATTTGCCTATTGAAAGATTATTTGGAATTTCTTCTTTAAATTATACTTTGGTGAGTTTCTTCTATCATTGAGTTCAAAATGACACAACTTTTACTTTAAATTGCGTCTGCATTTAATAACAACAGCATATATAGCACAGGATCAATCTAAGGATTTTGGTGTCTTCATTATTTATGTTTAACTTTTTATAAGCTTTTGATTTCTTTTTACCTGATGATCAAACCAACAGACATCATGCCTTAAAGAAATTACACTCACCCCACTGTATCTAAGTAGAAAAAATATAACTCCCATTAAAAAAAGAATTGTCAGACTTCAAATAGGATAGTGAACTATGTAGTGGTAGACAAATAATAACTACACTATAGACTAAAAATCTGCAAATTAATCAATCTAAGCAGCCCTATCATTGGTAAATGGGTTGTCTCAATCTTTTCACATTCTTCAATACTGTATAACATAAAGAAGCTGGAAAAATACTTATTGGTAAGATCAACAAATAAAAAGAATACTCATAAAAACAAATAAAACTGTGCTAAAGCAAACCCATAGTCCGATGTTGTGCTCTACCTCACACAATATTTAAAGAATATTTTTTAATCATGGTGACTTCTCATTGCAGTGTTGGCATCCCCACTCCGGACAAAAGGAGATTTGAGAAGGGAGACATCATTGGCTTTATTACGCTCCCTTCCCAAGTCTTGTGGCCAGCAAACCTAGCGCATGCAGACGCCATAAAACGCCAGAAAAGAAGGCTAGAGACTGACAGAGGAGGAGTTCATTATCAGCACCGAAGATGACAGCAGTGGTGAGGCAAAAGAGAATACCAGGTAGGTATATTTAATAAGAGGATTTGCCGCTTTTTAAAGGATCCTTCAATGGCAAATGTGAATATGATTTTTTTTCAGGACTTTAACTACCCTAGCCATATTCTAGAGTGTGGTTTGGATTACATTTCCATTTAAGCCAAAAGCAGTCAGTCTGAGCCACACTTGGAATTGCTTACCTGATTCACAACCGGTGGTGTCCATCCAACGATGTGCATCCAGCTTCTGCTTCCTGGATGCTTATGGCTACCCTTGGCATTCACTAGTAATGGCCACCGAACATAGAGGAGTCCCAAGTCCCCCTGCAGCAGGAATGTGACCAGGCAAGAAACAAATTGCATTGTAATCTGTTTACATGTCCTATACAGCTTTAAAAGCAAAATCAAACTTTCAGGGAAGTTTATACTGGACACAGGCTGCATTGTATTTAATTTACTATTTTGCTTTCAGTTTTTTAATTTAACTGACTGTGATTCAATATACTTGCACTGGCCATAGTTACTCCACTTTTGTCATGTTCTCATGCAAATTAACAGCTACATCCTGTTTCTAGTTTTTTAGTATGCTGTTGGTTCCATTCAGAATGATTTTTAATGTGCAGGGATTTTGCACAAAACACCTGTCTTACATAGGCTGCCATAGAGTTATGAACAAAACATATTTATGTGGTTCTTCAAAGAGAACTGCTGCAATTCTAAGCAGAGTTCATTTTCATAGAAGAGCAGATATATCATTGATAGACAGTGTCTAAAATAATTCCGTTTCCAACCCGATGCAATGTGAAAGTATTGTTCCTCACAATTAAATAAATAATACAAATAAGCTGATTGCAGCCAAGTGTATTACTTTGTTGATTTACCTATTGATTTTAATAACAGTGTTGCTTCTGAAAAGCCGATTTTAGGTCACACCTCAGGTTTTCATTTGATTTTAGGTCTGGGCTCTGGCTGAAAGACTCTACTCCATTGAAAAATAACTATATCAGCCTGCAAGAAATACTGAACACTGGATTTATCAGTCTATAAGATGCACCTTTGCCGCCTTAAAATAAGGGGGAAAGCTGAAACTCTATTGATGGTCCAAGCACTGAGCTTGGTGGAGGAACAGGTGGAGGTAGATCTTTCCTCCACCTCTCTGCTTCCTGTAACTGAAGCTTAGCTGGAGGCTGGTAGCATGGAGCTACCACCACTAGGCAAGCTTCAGTTCCAGGAGGGGGAAGCTGTTAGAGGGAAGATCTGCCTGCCGGTGGTTCTTACCTTTACATTTCTTGCAACTCAAGTTCCGCCAATAGCTTGTAGCATGAAGCTACCAGCCAAGTTTGAGTTACAGGAGATGGGGAAGTTTTCAGAGCGATGATCCACCTGTGCGTCATACTTCGATCTGCCTCTGCTTCTCCGCCTCCTGAAACTCAAGTTAGGTTAGTCTAATTGCCAGGTAGACTTGAGGGAAGTGAATGTGGAGCAGCCAGCATTTCTCCGCTTAGCAATCACCTCCTCCTGTAGTGGTCAAAGCTGAAAAGGCGTTCACCTATGTTTAAAGTTTTATATAGGGATGCGTTTAGTATTGTGGTGCATTTTATAACCTGCAAAATACGATATAAAGCTTTTCATCCCTTTATAACTTTTTTTCTATGTTCCTTCTGTCTTCCTGTCAATACTGCTTCTTCTTAAGCAGTGCAGCCTCCTGTCTATACAAGGGCTCCTTCTACTACATATCCCAGGAGCACTTGTGTGAGTTACTTGCTGTACATGCACACACAAAACAATGATTCAGGGTGTGTACACAGTGATGGCTACTGATAAAGCTTCATAGAGTCCTAATTGCTAAGGTAGTCACCACATAACAAGACATGCCTGGAGCACATATTAAGGCTGCTTTGTATGCCTTTTGCTGTAAGTGCAAATATACATATGAAATAAATACAAGTGTTAGTGTATGAGATGGAAATTTCTGTTTTCCTATACCCAAAATGAAGAGGACATTAGGGACATTGTGGTCATGGGCATCAAGGACAGAAACACAATAGCAAATTCCTTTTTTATTACACAATACAAAAAGACTTAAAGGATCAAAGCAACCGTTAGACACCAAAATAATTTTTAATTGTCAATTGTTTAATCTGCATAATCGGATAAAAGACATCCAAAAACTAAATATTCTTCAAATCCATAACCACCATATTTTAAAATTAACTATTTTGATTTAAAACAAGAATCTAATAGTAGAAAGCAAAATGAAGGCATGGTTACATTTACAGTACAAGTTAATAGCAGACCTTTCTTTTACAAAAGGTGAATTACATATGCTCATAAATATACTTATAAACTACATAACAAGTTTGCATGCCAGTGCCTATATAAGCAATTAAAAATGTGTAAACATAAAAAACATACACAAATAATTATACACATTTGTAGGGGGATGTAACAGTGGCAGATGACTGAAGCTTTTTAATCAGCCCTGTTTTTTGTGATGTGGTCTCTTGAGACAACATAGAGACCTCTTGGATTTATGTGATTCAAAGAGGAAAGAAATGTGGATTAGTTAGGCATTCATTTTTGATCCATCTCATTAAACCATTGTGCTAATAATAGTTTCTGTCTTCCTTTTTTTATTTTCTAATCACTCATATGTGCAAATAAAGGTTGCTTAATAGTGTTATTGTTGAGTAAAATAAAACGTGTCCCATTGGATGCAGCATACACAATGGACAAAAGGTCTACAGTAAAATAATAGAATGTGTATCTTTTGGATGCATATTTCCTAAAAAATATATGTAGTCATTATAATAAAAACTGCAATACAACATCTAACTGAGCTGCTATTACCCTTCTGACACTATAGCAGACCTACAGTATATTTACCTTATGTACTCCATATACCTTGCAGTCAAACCCCTATTATATGGAATATATGTAAAAACAAAAATGTATCTGTAACCAGTAAGGGGGCAATCACAGGCATCTGGAAATCCTTCTTTTGCAGCGTCTGGACATCTGAAAAGCACTGCAGCTGAGAAGATGTGACATTAGGCATTTTGGGCATCTGTCTGATGGGGATTACAGGGGGGGCATTTTAAAACCAACCCTAAGTGCCAACACATTGTGTGCAGGCGCCAATGTAAAAACGTAATCCTGATTGTCCCATGCTGGCCATCTCCATCAGATGATGTGCTGCTGCAGCAGTGACAGTTTCTTTTCTACCAGGCGCAGAATATGACATGATTATTGATTAGTGATGAGTAGTGATGGTCGAATTTTTCGACTTGCTGAATTTGCAGCTGATTGCAAAGCCTCTGGAAATGTTATCATTACTAAAATTTCTGGATGTAGTAAAGGGTTGTGGGGACATTTGAGAATTTTTTTTTGCTCTAGCACATTTTTTGAAATTTTTGCATAAATTAAGTAAAAAATCAAAGTTGAAATTTGACATTATGACTTGACTTTGAACTTTTATCATAAAAACTATTTATGTTAGAGCAATCAATTTTTTGTAGTATACCCCCAACCCTTCTCTACATCTCCAGCAAGTTTGGTGATGATACCATGTTCAGGGGTTTTGCCCCATCTCTAGTGATGAGCGAGCATGTTCGGCTCGAGCATCACCCTGCTCAGCGCATGGAAATACATCTACACACTTTCGGGGGTTGGAGTCAGGTAAGTATTGCCCTCGCTGTGATGCCAGTATTACAGTGATTGGATTATTGTGATGATGGCATTACAGTGATTGGATGGCCAGAACACGTCATCAGGTGCTATATATAGCAACTGATGACGTGTTCGGCTCAGATAGAGGCAAGGAAAGGCTGTGAATAGGCAGGGAGAGCGTGCACAAGATTTTTAAGCCATTCACACAATCACAGACCCAAAAGTCCTTTTAAGGACTCTAGGCTTTATTTATCTGGGCACTAAACAAGGTTCAGGTTTTTTTTGAGGGCCATATTAAAACCATATAAAAAAACATATTTTTATATTTTTTCTTCCCTCTACCTAAAATAATTCAGTTTGTTTTATATTTGAGTGGTACAGTTTATAGGTCACATTTAAGATGGAAAAAGTCCTGAAATTATTTTTTTTATCAGCACATAAACCTGACATTTTAATAGGGGTGTGTAGACCACATACCCTTTTTTTGTTGTGCATTTTAAAGTTATTAAATTATAGAAAGAAATTGCATTTATGTTCATTATCAGCTTTGATCTCCTGTGGTGGAGTTTAGAAATAAGGAACAATCCAGGTATTATTTTTTTTTTTTATCTGAGTCAACCTGTCAGCATTGCCAAAGGAGAATGTGGTGGATCATGCTGGTGGTGGTGAGGTTGCAAGTGTTCACACCGCAGTTCATTTTGGTACCGCAAATGGTGCAAACTACTACTCTTTTTTCATCTGCACTTTCCTCCAAAAACTGCCATACTGTGGGAAAACCTACCCCTTGGAAGGTAAATTTGCGCATGTGGGTGCTCGTGTCACGGTTGCAGGCCTGTTTGGTGTGGCCCAACTTCTCCCTTTTGCAACCCCACCGAGTCCACTATCTCCTCTTCCACTTCTGTTCCACCAACTGTTACTCATCATCATTAGTGATGGCCCGAACTGTTCGCCGGAGAACTATTCGCGCCGAACATCGCGTTCGCCCATGTTCGCAAACATATGGCGAGTTCGGTTCGCCCCCTATCTTTTAAC
>CM070040.1:37092905-37120003 GCA_036250615.1 Ptychadena robeensis
TTGTGGCCAGAAAGGGTCCCTTTGTTTTTTAAAGTTCGCCTGCTCATTGAAGTCTATGGCAGTTCGCCGGTTCGCTGGGTTCGCAAACTTTTGCGAATGTTCGCGTCCGCCGTTCGCGAACATCAAATTCCGGGTTCGCGCCATCACTAATCATCATCCACTTCATGAAAATATAAAAGAAATGTAAAATACCATGTTCAGGGGCTTTGCAATAAGCTGACAAAGTTAGCTAGCAGCATGCAAATTTTCCAATTTGAATTTTCAAATCATTTTCGCATGTGATTATAATGGTGATATTCTAGTCAAATCAAAATCAAAGTTTTTCTTTTAGTCTGAATTTCTGGTTGATTTTTAACTTTTTCAACGAAAAGTCGAAATGGCCCCATCGAAATTTGACTATGCGTAATTCGCACTGCAAATTTTTTTGACCATCCCTAATCAATGGTACTTGAAATGATTGTGGATGTATGCTGACTCCTATTTAACATGATTTTGAATGTGATTGCTTTATTGTGAACACTGCTACAATGCAACCACATAATTTAAGTTTTTTTGGTTTCCTTCCCTCCACTTAAAATATTTTTGTTTTTCAATTGAGTGGTACAGATTATAGGTCACATTAAAGGTGGCAAAAGTTCAATTTGAGGGCCTGAACTGCAGGCCCTCAAATTGTTTTATAGGCATGCATTTGCATGTAATGTTTTAGAGCACCAACTTATCTGCAGGCACTGCCATTTAATGTGGGGGGGGGGAGTATGTTGGGGCATGTTTTTGTCAGTATTTTAAATTTGCATACAGATTGCACAAACTGGTTTCCAGTAGCGACTTGGGAGTCCAAGATGCATCCAGGCATGGTCCTCCCTGCTGTTCCCCGTCCATTTAGGTGGTGTTTCTGTCACTTTCTGAACTTTTCCAATGGACCAGACATCCTCCATTCTTCCAAGCAGGGGGTGTCTGGTTGTCTCCCATTGACTTACATTGCTCAGGTGCTCGGTAGAACCCACAGATATTGTGTACATGTGTACAGACCGAATACCAAAACACTTTGGCGCTCGCTTATCAGTAATGATTACCAAATTACAAAAATGGGGTGCCCCGACCTGAGTCCCTGGTGTGCCATCATCCCGACTAACTCATCCAAAAAAGGGGTAAGAAGAGAAACACTTCTTCCAATGTCCCTACTCATATCACAAGGCATGGGTAGGCAAAAGGGGATTTTTAAGGCATCTAAAACACATTGACCAAAAATATAGTTACATGTTTATTTTGTCCAGAAAAAAAAGACTTTATATTTAACTAATAAAAAGCAGCACTTCTGACAAATACTTCTACTTTTAATCAATAGTATATACTGCATCCTGCCAAAGCATCTTCTCCTATTTCCAATACTACCGAGTGCTCCTGACCAATTATAATGCAGAATGTTGTTATATTAAGTTGAAATCAATGGCTCTGTGAGTATCAACAGACATAAAAAAAAATGTTTTTGGAAAATTTTTGCTTGTTGCTTTTGCCTATAGTTCTAAATATGTTAATGTTGCTCAGGGTAGATTTTCAATACCAAAAACAGTAACCCTGCACCACACTTAGGATGTTGTTTCTGATCCACACAAGCCTGTTGTGTTCTTTAGTGATAATGACACTGGAAACATGTAGTGGTGGCGATGCACTGGGTGGGATGACCCAGTGGCAAATGTGAACCCATAACTTTAGATTGTAAATATCTTCCATTGTCTCTACTGTAAATACCTAAAAAGTGCTTAAATATTGTAATTCACCAAACATTTGAAACCATTGCATGATTTATGATGGGAGCATGATACAATTAAATAATATACACAAGAAGCACTATGTCTCAGACTATAGTGGTTGCCTATTTTACTTTTGAAGGTTTATGAAGTTTATTGATAACAGTTTAAACAACATACATATTACTAATGGATCAATTAAATTACTTAAATTTTATTATATGAATATATTTTAAAAACAAATATATAATGCTGTTTCTTTTTCTACTTGTTGATCCTACTAAGGGTGGTTCCCCACTATTTATGGATGACCAATGGTGCCAATAGAAATGGTTGCAAAATTTGGTTAACTTATTTAGAAGTTGACTGCAAAGCAAGTTCTCCTCATGAAAATAGCTGGAGATGTAGAGAAGAATTGTGTGAACATTACAAAAAGCACATGTACATTTTTCACAATTATGTTCAAAGATAATTCAACTTTTTAATTTGAACTTATGCAAAACATACATGTGCCGGAGCACAACATAATTTTTCTGTAATCTTCCCACAACCCTTCCCTACATCTCCAGCAATTGGTGAGAATGGGGCTTTGCAATTCGCTTACAAGTCAGCTAGTATTAGAAACTAGTAAATTGGAAATGAACACGGAAAAATTTAATTAAAAAAATATATTCTTTGGAACACTGCAGCTATTAAAAGAGCCATCACATATTGCTAAAGCTCCCATACACTTTTAGATTGTGACCCGACATCATCACGCTCAGTCAATCGGCCAAAACATCGGGTCACAATCAGCCAGTGCACCCTTTGTGTGCCAGCACTGTCCGTGGGGTACCCCTAGCTACTAGAAAGCCGCTAGAGGGACTCGGCAGACAGCATTGAGGGACACCGGCTGTGAGAAGATGAGAATGTGGCAGCCTAACATGAAGGGAGAGGGAGGAGCTGCTAGCACCTTCCCCTTCCCCCCTCACAGCTTCTCAGGGAGAGAAGCAGGCAGACAGGCTGTGTCCTCAGCCATGACTGAACTCCGACAAAGCTGAGGAGACATACCCGTACTTAGACCGATTGCATGTCCGTAATGGCTTAGATCGATTTGGCAGCCGATTTCGGCCCTTTAAGCTTAAGATCGGCACCCGATTTTTCGTTCGACCAACCGCCCACCAACTGCTGTGAGCGCGGCCGATCGGCCAAAAAATCGGGTGCAAATCTTAGTGTGTATGGGGGCTTAACCCAGAGCTGAAAGATTGTCCATGAGAATTCCTTCTGTGTGAATTTGTTAACAAGTGCCACAAATCTAGGCAGTTCCAGTTCTGTTGTCTCAGAGGACCAGAGTGTTCAGCAGAAGAGCTCCCTCTGCTGGCTGTAAGCACTTATTGCCTACCTTGTCAGGTGCCCCTCCTTCCAGTCCAATTTAAGGAAGCCTGAGAAAGAAGGTCTGTTATGTCTTCTGTCCCATGTTTCTGTGCTTGTTATACCTACTAGTGATGGACGAACATCAGCTGTGGTTGTTCGCGAACAGGCGAATCAAACTTCTGCAAATACCCGCTGCGAACATGCGAACGGCGAACCTTCATTGACTTTAATGGAGGGCAAATTTCTCAAACCTTTAGGTCATATTTGTAGCCAAAATAGCCCCAAAAAAGTCAAAAGGGTGCAATCACCGGGACACTGTCATGCCAGAGGGGGATCAATGGTTAATCTCCTCCCCCAAAATATGGATTTTTTAAAATGCTGTTTTCTTTAGGTCTAATGGCCGGAAATCACATCTAGATTACAGATTTTGCCAAAAGTTATCTGACAGCGCCTTCTGCAGTGCATCACATTTAGTCAGATCTCTCTGCAATGCATAATACAGCATACCCCACCCCCAGAGTAGGACATTTGTGGCTCAGTAATGATGAACTACACGTAACAGAACACTTTACCTATAGCTACAGATCACTGGATGGAGTATAGTAGCAAAGTAGCTAAGCCATGCCTCAATCAGCAGTGCCTCTACCTATGTATCTAGTACTGGAGACACAGGATAAATGTAAAAATGGCAAGGGGGGGTCCTCCAGGAGGGAAAATGTGATATTGGCTGTACTCTCCCACCTGACGATAGGGTGAGGGGTCGCACTTTGTCTCCATGTTAAGGTATAGTGGGCGTGTAGAACACCCATAATGTTCGCCGGCATTGCAAACTGCGAACATACTTTGTTCGCTGCGAACTGTCCTCCGGGCGAACTTCACTAATACCTACTCTCTGATTTACAGGCTTCTGACCCTCTGCTTGTTCTATGGACTGTCCATATCTTATCTCATAAGGTTATGCCTAAAGAAACGTGACAGAATCAGTTTAATGATTATCACTATATTGTCTTAGTTTGTTGACTATAACTTCTTTAGCTCCCCAATAACATTTTAACACTTACGGCGCTCACGGTGGTTGATCCGGGTGAAAATCTGAGGCTTTAAATAGTTATTCAGGACAAAACAATCTAAGCCATTAAGGACAAGTCCATAATTTCTAAGATCAAGGTAATTTTGTTGAATGGGTCTGCAGCAGCGGTTTTTCTCCTCTGTGTTCCCTGCCGACCAAAAGGTAGTGCAGTACATCAATGTCCGGCTCTGGATCAGCAGATGAGAACAGCCGCTGCTGCAGTCAGGTATGTGCATCGGCTCCAGCATGTCTCCACTGTGTTCTCGGTGGAAACATGCTGGCACAGAAAGGGTGTCCGGACGATTTTTTACCAGTTTTATTGGCTGATTGACCATGCGTGATGAGTTCATCATGCGCGGTCGCTCAGCCTCAAAATCAGGTAAAAAATCTAAACGTGTATGGGGGGCTTTCCAGTAATGTTTGTTACACAACTAACAGGGAAAAAGCTTTCCATTTAAAGTCACATGCTTACATTAGCAACATAAGTAACCCTTAGCAAAGTGACAGGCATTTTACATTTTTGCAATTCTTTAGATAGTGCTGCCAGCATTTACAATTAGAATTTAAAATTGTCAATGCTAAGGTCATCTAATCAGAGGGAGACTGTGGAATAAACACAAAAACTGTTTGTTGTCAGTCATTACTTAATATAGTTAAGTTCTCAGTATATGCTGCTAACGTCAACAACCTTTTAACACCAGAAACGTTCACAAATCAAACAAAACATGCAAATTCAAAGGAACAAAAGTACATACTGCAGTCTCTGGAATGCATTAATGTTTGCTAAAAGCTTATATTTTTTTCTGTCAATTATTTCCATAGACAATTGCTTAGCAACACAACAAACGTTTGCTTTATACATATTTTTTTACACAGCAAACGTTACTAGTTTTTTTTAGGGATTTTTTTTTTACTTTTCACTTTCAAAACACCTGTGCATTTAAAAAAGCATCATCTACCTTGATCGCTCATTAGGAACAGAGTTGGCCTTGATTATCTAAATGTAACATATCTCGATAAAAATGAAATGAAACAGAATAGCTCACAGGCTAAAAGAAATTTTTTTGTTACCATAATTTGCTCATTCTGTCCATGGTATCTGAAAAAAATCATGATTTTATTATATCATATCAATAGTGCACTCATTACATCATTATAGAAGATATCACATTACAATAAATTGCCCATAAGCAGTAAGGCGTCTGCTGTAATTTTTCATGCATCGCAGAGCAGAATAGCACTGTATCAGCCTACAACTCATAAATATGTAATGTGGTTCCAAAACGATAATGATTATTCTAGAAAAGGACATATTCATTGAAAGTCCATCTCAGTGGTACATTCATTTTTACCCAATACAAATATAAAAAATGGTTAAATTAGTGAAATGAAATTATCTATGGTTCTCTCTTTAACCTTTATTTAAAGAAGCGGTCTAGATTCAAGTTTTAAAGTAGGATACTGTAAAAATAAAAGAGTTTTGAAATAAACTCTAAATAAAACTCTCAATTCTTTTACCTGTCCTTGTCATGTGAAGAAAGAATGCAACATGTAAGCCAGTACTTGGCAAGGTAATTCATGCTTTCATTTTGTAAAGGTGGCATTTAACCCAGGGGTAGTTTTATTTATTTTAAATAGCCAGCCGGGTTCCATGAACATTTCTTTTTTATTCACACTCTCCAAGTATAATTAAGTATCACTTCACATTTATTCACTAGTAATCATTTCATCACATTAGATTTTTTTTTATGATTCAGATGATTCAAAGTCTTAATGGCAAGACTGTTCCTAAATACATTTAGGAACGTCATATTGTCCAATGTGCAGATCATAAAGAATTTCATGAATTTTGTTGCATGTGGAGAATTTAAAGAATTGCTTAAGAATAAATATTTCTACAGGTTAAAATTGATGACAGTCAAAGCAAAACATAACCCTTGTTGTGGGACTTTTAATCAATCAAATGCGTTGCTACTCAAGCAGTAGTAACGCAACTTCCCCACCTCCCGGCTACACCAGAGCTCTTCCCTTTGCCTCTGAAGGCAGAGGGTGGGTAGAATGTGGGACCACTCACGGCTGTCTTGAGGTGCACCCAGACCACCCCCACCCACAATTTTGGGAAGGAAACATAAAAATAAGAAAAAAAAGCAGTGTGTTCACAGATGCTAAAATGTTTTACTAAAGATCAGTAAACCAAAGAAAATGGAACGATACTGCAATCTACCTTTGGTTCATCAGCAATTTTCTTTCTTGTAATGTTCCTCACAATCCTTTTATCTATTTCCAGCTATTTTGATGATGATACCATTTTAAGAAGCTTTGCAATTCACTCACAAAAGCAGCTAGTCAAAAAAATTGGCATCTCTAGCCATTACCTCAAGAATTGGTGGTAATACAATGTGCCAGAGTTTTGCAATTGAGTCAGCCAAATAAAAAAAAAGGTTATCTATTCTCTGACAAACTAACAGTATAGATACAAGACACCATTATGTGCAGTTCAAATGTCAGTTAGGGTTGATTACAGTCTTTTATACGGTCTTTATTTATGTCTTTCCCCAAGAACCTTCTTGTGGCTGGAAGAGGTAAAACGTAGTTTCATAGGTGATTTTATGCAGTTTATACAATTGTTTTTAGGCAGTTAATTACTTATTAAAGTGTTAAGCTGGGCATACACGTCACGATTTTCCTGCGATCTATTTTTAATCCGATCGCCCATCCGATTCCCGAATCGATTTTAATTTGCGAAAACGATCGCAAACTGCAACATACCATGCATTCAATTTCTGGGCGATTCTATCCTGAAAGTCTCAATATGTCTTGCACAAACACAATAATGGGTTTGGAATGGTGTTAACTGAAGAACTGGCCAGTGACCAACAGCACACAAACAAAGGTAATTTCCACAAGAATCATAGATAGATCGCTTAAAAGCTTTTTATTAAAATTATCCATCAGAACAGATCCGTGAGCGATTGTTTTTCTGTCAAATTTTTGACAAAATCAATCGATCGGACACTTTTGGCATGCTTCAATTTTTATTCAATCCAATCACGCGATTGATTTTGATAAACGATCGCACTAAAATTGAACAAAAAATCGAGACGTGTATGCCCAGTTTAAGAAAGCGTTAAGGTAGTGATTCTAGGCAGTCCATTACCTTAGTTCACACCCAGTACTTTTTAACAGCTCAAAATAAAAACCCTGAACACTGCTTAGCAATGTCCTGACAATTAATTGTAGACTATTCTCATTAAAGTCAAATGAAATTTAACCACTCAACTGTACTTTTGAATCACTTCAATGGTTTTATGAAAGACATTTAAAGGCTCAAACCCCATATGAATTATCCCATAGATGCTGACAGTGGCCTCTGAGAAAAAACATATTAGTGCTCGATGTATGACTGCACCACACAGCGATGCCCAGACAAAATGCAAGGCTCAGCTGTCAAACTGACAGCAGAAGGCTGCTAATTAAACTGATGGATTACATATTATACCCAGTGATTCTGGACTGTCATTAGTGTATATCAGAAGCATTAATAGTTCAGACACAGTTCATGTCACATTTTTCCTAGATTTGTGCCAATGTGCAAATCAAAGTATCATGAGCAAACCTGCACAAAGGAAAAATAGGGGGTATCGAAATGCTGCTTTTGGCCATCAGCCGAATGTATGGATTCCTGTAAGATACCCATGCCAGGCAAAAAACTTGCCACCTGGATTTAACTGAGCAAATAGGTACGAGTCTCATATTGGATAATTATTGCATAGGCAATTATCTTTCAACGAGGTCATTGAATGATGTCAGCTAACTACCTGAATATACTGAATGACCAGGTTATTCCATCAATGGATTTTTTCTTCTCTGATGATATGGGCATATTCCAAGATCACAATGCCAGGATTCATCAGGCTCAAATTGTATTGTAATAAAGAGTGGTTCAGGGAGCATGGGACATTATGAAACATGGATTGGTCAAAACATAGTCCAGACCATAACCCAGTTGAGAATCTTTGGTATGTGCTGTAGAAGGCTTTGCACAGTGGTCAGACTTTCAATGCAAGATCTTGTTGAAAATTGGATGGAAATAAATCTTGTGACATTGCAGAAGCTTATTGAAACAATGCCACAGCAAATGCGATATCTGAATCAAAGATAAAGGTGGTCCAACAAAATATTGTTTGTGTGAGTGTATGCCTCTTTTTTGGTGACAACTTTTTTTTGCGGACGACCAACTGCCATGTGCATTCGCAACGGAGGGTTGCCCATGGATCGAATATTTTTTGGTTAGTAACAATAGTGCTTTAGAAGGTAAATAAAAAAATGTAAACCTCAAAAAACTTTGTTAATTATATTTAATGTATTAGAATAGATTAGACACAGAGTGTTGATGGCAGAGAAAGAACAACTGGTCTATTAAAATCTGCAGATTTTAATTAACAGTTCATTCTTGGGGCATGTCAAATTCTGCTATATTTTTTACAGCTACATCTGCAGCACATTTCAAATTACTGCTTTCACAGTACAGAAAAATTGTCTAACTTTTTCTTTTTTTACACCTGTCACTAGTATGATTTTCTCTTGTATTGACCATAAAGCTATTTTTTTTTATTTGAATGTGAATACAACATTTATTAGATTAATATATAATAAGGTATGAAATATTATGAAGAAACAACCTTCATCTTAGAATCAGATTACTCCCTTAACAACCACTTATTATAAATTAACTTAAAGCCGACATAAAGTAAAATTAAGCCTAGAATAAAATGTAAATATTCACTTGCCAAAGGTGTGTTGGCTGAATCAGCATGCACATATGAAAATGAACACTATATATATATATATATATATATATATATGCAAGGTGCCATCTTTGTATGTTACATTAGAATGAAAATCCTGAGATGGTTGCATTCTGCATATTTTGGGTTCTTTGAAAATTTGTTTCTTACATGACATTTCTTCCACCCACCAGCATTTTGATTTTTCCATGTTTATCTATGATTATATGTACAATTATGCACATTATTACAAAAACATAATGAGTATATAGGTCTCCCACACCTCTTACCCATTCCTAAAGGCATAAAAGAAGGTCTTACAAATAAAACAAACAAAGTGCTTTTAAAATATTTTTATTAAATTCTGCCCTTCAGTATACCTACCTGCATAGTTGTAACACTTTCCCCATTGTAAAAATTTATTGGCAAATGTTTATTAGTGATGGACGAACTTCGGCCAGGTCCATTGGGGAACAGGTGGATCGGACGTTTAAAAAAATCTGAAGTCACCCTGTTTGCGAGAAGATTCAAATCAGAATCTTGTGGGCAGATAAACAATTATCTGGAGCGCGGTGGAAGAATAGTAATGCAAACATCCATGTTCGTGGCTGAACTGCCCGCCTTCACTAATGTCATCATAGTTTCGCACTTGCATTCTGGCCATGCTCTGGCTCTGGGTATCTGCTTGTAAATATCAATTAGCACTCAAATAACTTGTTGGGCATGGACAGTAGCAAAAAAGTCTACATCATCTTGCAGAATGTTGACACATCCGAATTTAGACTTCCATCTCTATTACGGAGCACTAGGAGCACCATTAAAGCCACAGGCAGGACATGAATCCTATTCCATGTGCTTGCCGCATCCTGGGGCTTCTTCAGGGAGTAGTATGCTCCTGCATACAGTCCAATGTAGGCAAAAAAAACAGTGTTCCCTACTGGGATATAATGCAGACCAAGAGAAGAGGGGAAAGGAAAGAGCAGACACTCTAAGAGGGTTCACTAGTGTTGAGCTTGAATATGCGATTTTTGAATATTGATCTTGAATATCGCCATTTCAACATTTAGCGAATATTCGCAAATATATTATTGGATATCCGCGGCGATTTTTCACAATCCCATTCATTGCAATGGATCGTGATTATATAATCGCGATGCAATTTTTTGAAAAGGAAATGACGGATATTTTCCCAGTCAAATATCCTAGCTCCATTGACTTGCATGCATTCGCATATGTGATCGCAAATGCGATTTGTAGATCGCAATTCATGTCCACAAGTGCAAGATATTCAAGATTACAAATATGGAATCGAATATTATGGTGGATATTCATAGAATTACGCAAATTCGAATATTGCCTAGTCGCTCATCACTAGGTTTCACAGAGTGAACACAGTGGAGTGCCTGAAGATCATCTGCCCAGCTGTTGAAGAGTCCTGCTGGCTACTATGTTCAATCTACGCTTGCACTCATCATGTGGACAGAAGAGGGTATTTTGTCGTCCCTTACAAGTTAAGTCAGTGAAATCTTCTTTGGAATCTTCTTAAAAATAGTTCTCATATCAGAGAAAGTGAGGAACAGTAATGAATTGAAGATTACACCACCCTTTGCTAATTTTCTGGTTCACATTTTGTTTTTATGCATCTGTGGTTATGTTATGCTATTAACCTTATTTGTAATGTCATGTTTTTCTGCTTAAGGTTGCACTTGCGTTTGTCATAGCATGATGGGTCCTTAATGGTGGTTGCAATATGATTTTTTAGGATAATAAGGATACTTGGGAGGTATTAATGGAGTAAAGAGTTTGGTTGCTGGTACAGATGGTTACATATTGGTTTTGTTTGAATTTTCGAATGCACCATTTTATGTATAACATGTGCAATTAATGAAAGGAACAATTAACACTGTTGCTTTAATAGTTGCAATGCCTCAACAAATGTTAGTGGGTTATTAATTTAATTTAAGGTAAACGTATAAAGTGCTTACCCTTTAACACCTTTTCCTACATATTAGCCCTCCCTTATTAATAATAATATCAATGTAGCACACCAACACAGTTAAATACATGCAATTTACTCATCCAAAAGTCATTTAATAAATGAGGTGTAAATTCCATTTTTGAATTGAGATGGAAAATGTTCTTGCATTCTTGCTGTCTACTTTTGCATCTATACAGTATTTATTTGCTTTGCTCATAGAAAAGATTGCTCATATAATATTTAAGATGGCTCTGGGAATGAAAAATTATTATAAATATTTCTTTGTGCTTTATTTCAATCTGCTAGATGTGTGCAATGTAGTGTACATACTGTATAGGAACCCAAGCATGAAGGAAATAAATCAGTTTAGTAAATAAACTTATGCAAAGCATGTGTTTTTTAAACCTCACTTGTTTGGCTTTCCATGTCTCAGAGTCTGATACAAATTTGTTTCTCAGTAGCATAGCATAATTTGAAGTTCCGATTTTGTAACCTGTAGAGAGAGACAATTTAATAAATGCCCTGCGCTGAAGTAAATTCATCCTGTATATGTCAGCTGTATATGACAGTTTGGATGTTAAAATGAGTTCTATGCAAGAGAACTAAAAAGGCTGCCAGTTAGAGCTTTTTCTAGAAGGTGAATGAACACAATCCCAATTCCAATAGCAGCTAGCTAATACTAGGCTAAAAATAAAGTAAACACCAATACTACTAAACAGAGCTGCAGTTATAGGTAGAGTTGGTCTTAAGTCTTATTAAGTGGATGCGAAAAAAAAAACAAATATCAAGAAAGTTATTCTGTTTCCACAACTATGTACTCTGAGTATAGAGGCTCAACAGATAGCTTAACCACTAATATAAGGAAGTCAGTGAAGAAATACTCAATCCTCAGTGATGTGAATAAACTTGTATACTTTATCCTTATAATAGATTTGGTAAAACTGCAATACAATACAAACAACAATACATCAGAACCCAGGTAAACATCCACATACAGTACATATCTGTGCATTACAGGTAACAAATACTCTTACTTACAGGCTATTATGTAGACAGGGCATGATATAAGCATCTAATTTCCTCACAGTGTGCTCCTGAACTAAGATGGAGGCATTTCCTGTGAACTATGAACTGGGGCTGGCTTATTCACAGCTCACTAATAATAGAATAAATGGGTGGTTGTCCCAGAAATGGTCAACAGGTGGCAGCAAATACAATCTACTGTAATCTAACATTGCAAAGCATATAATCACTCACTGCACCATGTCTTAATGGTGAGATGAATCCAGAACAAAAGTTAAAAGAATAGAATGTCTTATAGCATGAGATGGCCGATCTCTGGGACTTTATTGGCGAATATAAAAGTGTGTTTCCATCCGATAATGGGGTTAAAAAACAAAATTTATTATACAAAATTTAAAACATTCATGATGCATATGGACCCATAAGTTACAAGTTGCAATTCATCGAGCAGTAAAATCATATTTCCTAAATATTCATTCAATTGTTGTAAAACAGCAATTTGATTAGTGATGAGCGGCATAGGCCAACATTCGTATTCGCGGCATGCCGCGAATTTTTATGGAAAACATTCGAAAAATATTTGCATTCTGCAAATATTTGGGGGGGGGGGGGGGGTTTATGCGAAATATCGGCAAGTTTTTATGCGAATTTACGCGTATGAATATATGTTCACATGGTGCAAATTCTTATGCATCTTATGCAAGTGAGGATTTTAACAAATATTGCATCAAACAAATATTCAATTTAAAAAACTGTTGATGGTGTGTGCTAGTCTTGTTGCAGCCTTCCCCTTCGTCCACATTGCATTGAGAGGCATGTGTAAAGGATAAAAAATACAGAAACATCCGGATTGCTTCAGCAACATATTCACCATCTTCGCGAATTTCCGAATTGCCGATATTCGCGATTAATATACGGAATCCAAATATTCGCGATCATCACTACTTTTGATAGCAATGCAGCAAATATCTGCCAGTTTCCAAGTGCTTGACAGGCTGTTCCTTCCTTCTGACTCCTCTATTCAGAGGTTAAGATTCCTGCTGAAGCCCTATATCACAGGTACACACACAGGTGTATCACTGTCAGGTCTGAAGGGGTCCTAAAATATTTCCCAAGCCTGATTACAGAAGCAGAATTTGTATTCCTTTAAAATGTAGACGTCAGAGGAAGGGAGTGAGAAACTAAAAAAGGCCCTATCTGGTGTACTAGAAAATTAGCTGATCTGGAATTAAAAGGAAATCATGGCTGAATCATGGGCTAGGCTGGGTCATTTTAATGTTTAAAGTACATCTATGCTTATCTCTGAGCTGGTACAATGGTGTAGAAGAACTCCACCATCCTAAAAAAACTTACCTGTTGTTTCCTCCAGCCTGCCAGTTCCCATCTCTGGTACTGGTATATGAATTATCTGTTTCCAGTCTATTGGTATCATTCTTCTCAATGTACATCGAATGTTTACTTTATTGCTGAAAATATATCCTCGGAGACTCGGGAAGGGAGGGACATTAGGGACATTAGGGTAGTGAAGTAGTAAAGACTCTTAGCACCCAACAGAGAGGGAAATGCTGCCACTGCAGGGCTGCATCACCGGCGGGGCACTGTGAAGTGAGACAACCAAGATTAATTCATCACAGGTAAGGTTTTTTTTTAGAGATTGTGTGTTGACAAATATGGTGCACAATTGGTGAGTCAACTGTATCACCCTACATCAACAAAGGATGGGAAGCAACCAAATTACATTTTTCCTGCTTTTTAAGGAGCCACGTGTGTCCAACCCTTACCTTTAGCTTTTAACTTTGATCATTTAGCATATGGTGATTATATACAACAACATACTTTCTACTGCAAACTCTCAGTAGAGAAAGTTCTCCTCTCAATAATTTTTGGAACTCATTGCAAGTGCTATTAATGTCAATTACAAAAGTCTGAAGTGTGTATGGTATTTAGCTGTGAGCCCAGAGTTATCGTACACATGTTGTGTATGACCTGCCTTTGGAGTATGGAAGATGATGGAGATGAATAATGCAGTATGCTAATGTATTTCTGTGAATATCAATTCCATATACGACATGAGACAGAAGAAGTAAATAATGTTACAATGTGATCTGAAAGTGGGAAGGGAAGAAAATGTCATTGCATATGTCCTAGTCCTATGGAGAAAACCTACTATAACCATTGTTTCTATATCCGATTTGCAGTAAGAGTATAGTATTTTCTTACAGATCTAAAGGAAAATATACTCCACATATTTTTGCAAACATATGTAAGCAAATCTACTCAAAGAATCTGACATGTTTGGTATTTATCAATTCTTCAATGAAATAGAAGAAACCTAATTTCTGAATACTTTGATTTATACTTGCTGATTCATGTTTCCCTTCCCAATCCTCACTCTACATTTCTATGAAATGTCATAAGTCATCATATTTTATAAGTGTCACTTAGCTTTTGTGGTTAATGGATTTCAACCTCCTAGTTATTTCTATGGACAGCACACAAGTCCATAAAACACACATAAGACACACATGTATTACATATAGCAAAGCAGAACTAAATATATTAGCAGAATGCAGAATGTATATAGCAGAATGTGATCTGAATAATCACCAAAAAACATCTGGAGGTCTTTATTGGAGGCTTGTAAAATATGCAGTTGCTCCAGCAACAAGTTCAACTAAATACATATAGCTGTGTCACTTTAATTATATTATATATTAATATTATATATACTTTATATTATTGTATAATTGTACACCTCTGATTGCGTTGGTAACATCCCTGGTCCATCTACACTGGTGGTGGTGGTGAGGGGTAGTCAATGCAATGGTATATAACTTCAGCAAAGTGAAATCTGGTACATTGCTTTTGGATAAAGCTGAACATCAGCACAAGTCATACCTTGCAATAAGGTAACACCTCCTCTGTTTAACTTATCACAAGCTTTTCCATCTAGAGGTTCAAACTGCAGTTGTGCAGTTGTGTGAAATCCACCAGAATTCAGGCCAAAAATGCTGAGTTGTATGGGGGTATTCAAAGAAGTAAACTCACTTTGGAGGTTTCAAATTAAAGGATTAGGCATTATCCTTTATGGATTTACAGTGTTATCCAAGAGACATACAGTTTGTCTATGCACTACAAAAATTGGCAGCACTATATAAAAATATGGTAGTAATAATCATTGCTATTTATTACTATGATGATGTTGGTAACAGACATTATTGTTGTTGTTATTATTATTCTCTTTATGTTTTTCTTTAACTTTAATGCTAATGTATTTCTTTAGCACATGGACAAATAACCAGAAAGATATATGAATGCCCTCTATCAGATTCCCCCATTGGGGAATCTTTCTCCCATGTACACATCATTTATATACTCTTCTTTTTAACCATTCTCTTGTTTGCAAGTCATTATAACTCTGTGGACATTAAAAGTGAAAGGAAGTAGAATTGAACTGGTGGTCACTAGTGATGGCGCGAACATTCTCTCCCGGCGAACAGTACGGGTCTTTGACCCCCCCATTTGCCTGAGTTTATTATTCTTCTGCCGGAAGCAGTCTTTAAGGACCCCAGTCTTTAGGGAGGAATTGTCTTTGAAATCAGAATAAGGAACTGTGCATTCCAGGTGCCCGAAGGGAGTTTTTTTCAATTTACATTACCTGCAAACAGGAGGGGAATTTCAAGTTACCACAAACAAGCGGACGTCGGACTGTTGTTCAGCCTTTACTAGTGGTCATGCAAAGACCTGTAACTGTCTATAAAACACACCATCTTTATGATTTTGTTGAGTAATGGGATTTGTGTTTTAACACCCTAATGGTGATGTTGGAAAGCTTCCTAATAATTGCCCATTTACTAGTGCTGTATTATTTATTCATACTGTTATGTTTTTATGTGTATGTTATGCAGCAAATGCAACTTGTGATCAATGATTTTATTTTTATTAAATATTACAATAAGAAAAAAATAGGGGTGCGTGGCCTGCACATGGCGGAAAGCAGTTGTGTCTGCTAAGAGCTCCTCTGTGCCACCCAGCTAGAGGACACTGCCTGCAGGTGGAATGGCCCACAAACTCGCAGAAATGGGACGCATTACAAAGAAGAACCCCAGAGCCTCCCCGGTGTCCTCTGCCAGCAGCTCCAGAAAATAAATTGGAGCTTATTTCCACAGAGGCAGATCAGAGCCCTTGATGCCTCCAAGATGGTGTTGTCTCGTGCACACAGATCCCCTTCAGCCAGCAGAGACACGCTGGAGGTTCACCTTAGGGTGACTTAGGGCGAGCGTGAATCACGGGAATAGCACGCTCCCGAACTTTGATCAAGTAGCGGTTGAACTTAATTTTGAGCTAGAGACCCCAAATTTGTAGCCGAGATATGTAGCTACATGTGGATGAATTTTGGTGTGTTTGGGTGTTTTGGTCTGGGCGTGGAGCGATGTCAAAGTCGGCCTATTTTCCCATAGAATTGAATGGCGAGCGGGCTTTCCCCGTGAATTATGGGGAAAATGCAGAATTTGAGCTAGAGACCCCAAATTTCGCCCACATGTAGCCAAGATAGTAGCTACATATGGATGAATTTTGGTGTGTTTGGGTGCCTTGGTCCGGGCGTGAGGCGATGTCAAAGTCAGCCTATTTTCCCATAGGGAATGAATGGGCGAAACAACCATTCGTTCGTAGCGCGAACCTAACTTCTACCCCGACTTTGACCGGTTGTTAAAAATACTTGCCCCTGGCCAATCCTCACCAAACTTGGGGTAAATCTAAGTCAAGGGGTCCTCTGCATGCCCATGTAGTCCTAGCACCCTGGGGTCATGGAGCAAAATGCTCCCATCTTCGGGCGCGCAGCGCTCCATGACCCCGTGGAGCCAGGAGCTCCACAGGGGATCATTAAGCATAGAAGACCTTGAATATTATCCCTGTGTTGGTGGTAGGTTCCTCCGAGGAGCACCGGTCCTCCAAAGTGGAGCGATAATGGGCGAGAGACACGCTCGCTCCCCGCGAGAAGAATTTGAGCTAGAGACCCTAAATTTTGCCCATATGTAGCCGAGATATATAGCTACCTATGGATAAATTCTGGTGTGTTTGGGTGCCCTGGTTCGGGCGTGGGGCGATGTCAAAGTCGGCCTATTTTCCCATAGGAATGAATGGGCGCTCGTTTGCCGGTTGAGAAAACGTTGAATCAGAAGCTCTTTCCCATCATTTTCAATGGGCGCTCGTTCGCCGGTTGAGAAAACGTTGAATCCGAAGCTCTTTCATGTTGAATCAGAAGCTCTTTCCCATAATTTTCAATGGGCGCTCCTTCGCCAGTTGAGAAAACGTTGAATCCGAAGCTCTTTCCCATAATTTTTTGCGTGCCCAGCGGGCTAAAAAACCTTCGCCCGCATCCCTCCAGGTACCTAGTTTTGAGCACATCTCCCCCCTCTACGTGGACCCAGGAGGGGGCTTAAGGGTCGTCAAAAATGGGACCGGGTCATCCCCAAGTCTGTGGCGGGGATAGGGGCCACCCTCGCCCGCTAACCCTAGGTGTGTATGGTGGTACCTTGCCGGCTAACCCTAGGCGCGTATGGTGGAGCCGATATGAGACAAAGGTAAGCCTGAACAATAGTGATGATCTCGACTATTCGGATTCCGAATATTAATCGCGAATATTCGCAATTCAGAAATTCGCGAAGATGGTGAATATATTGCCGAATATTCGCAATTCCGGATATTCGGTATTTTTTTCCCATTACACATGCCTCTCAATGCAAGTGGATGAATGGGAAGGCTGCAACAAGAGCTTAGCAACACTCCCTCCCTCCCCTCAATGCAAGTTAAACATGTATTCGCAAAATTTGCGAAATTCGCAAAAAACTGCCAATTTTCTCAATAAGAAGAATATTGCCGAATGCGAATATTTTCCGAATATTTTCCGAATGTTTTCCTTAAAATTTGCGGCATGCCGCGAATACGAATATTGCCTATGCTGCTCATCACTACTGAACAATCTACGTCTACGCGGAATACCTGAAGCTACAGGTACTGCAGTTTGCAATCTTGAATATAGCCAGAGGTCAGCCGATGGACTCACCTTTGGAAAACGATTGTGTACCTGGCACACGTAATTCCTCTGTCTCGACGCCTAGAGATGTCCTATGCCGGGTCCATTACTACCACCAGAAGGAAGAAATGTAATATAATTGCTTATGCCAACAGAGCCCAAAGCCCTGCTGGCAATAGCAATGAAGAAAGAGATAGATGAACTCCCATCTATCCCTCTATGCAATCACTGCAGCTCCCACGGACACAGAAACAGCCAGTCGTAGAGGAGAGGGAGAGCCCCCCTCCTTCTGATCAGTGAAGAAGTGACGTCATGTGCTGTGTGTGTGTACTGCTGCTAGTGACATCTACTGGCTGAAGTCAATATTGCATTCATTAAATTCATTGCATTAACCCATTGATGTGAAAACGTATTAAATATTTTTTCTGGTTTTCTGCTCTAAAAACTGGGTGCGTCTTACAGTCACACCCACCCGGGGGTCACGCATTTGGACCATAAGTCTTATAGTCCGAAAATGGGATTCCCATTTCACCTTCGTGCTTGACATGATGGAAAGGTTGCCATCCTGCGTACACCATCAGATCTGCCTTCATTCCTTCAGACCCTTGGTCTCTCAGGGGTCCACCTCGATTCATGGCCTTATCCCGCAATGCCCACCCTTACCACCATACCACCGCTGATCTCATTGACATAGTTGTCCGCAGACGGCGCGGAGTGATCACTACGCCAATATAAACTATATATATAAATTATGGACGTATATGTTAATTGTACTGTATTTCCCCCTGCCCTTACACCACCCTTCTCTTCTTACCCCCTCCCCCTTTTTTCAATGCAGGGGTAGGCCTGGACTTCGAGGTATGTGCAACTCAGTTTATCTTATCTTAGAGATGACATCCCTACTAGTCTGTTCCCTAAATGTTAGGGGACTCCACCTCCCCCAGAAATGCCTGGAACTGTTGTACCAAAAGCATAAACAGCAAGTCCACATATTATTCATGCAAGAAACACATTTCCACCGAGACTCTTCTCCTTCATTCACATCTAAACCCTACAACAATACGTTTTTATGCAGCAATCCTTCCCAGAAGACGAAAGGCGTTGCCATCTCTATACACTGGTCAGTCCCATTTCAAAAATTTGCTGAACAATCTGATCAAGAAGGCCGCTATTTATTCCTTAAGTGTAAAGACTTTGACCATGTTTTCCCACTAGCCAATGTTTATTTTTCTAATACTAAACTGATATCCTTCCAACTGTCCATATTACTGGACATCCCCACTGGGGGTGCTGTTAATTTCACTCTTGACCCTGCAATAGATTCCTCCTCCAGGGAAGATGGCCCATACTCTTTCCTCCCTGTTAGCTCTGAAAAAACAACTCCATCAACTTCAATTAGTAGATGTATGGCATCCATACTTGCGTCAACAAAGGATTACACATTCTATTCACCCATACACAATACCTACACCAGAATTGACGTTTTCCTGTCTGACCACCACTAGCTCTCTTGGAACCCTAAAGCCTCCAAACTTTCTCTCACATCTATGTCCTATAACACTTACGCTTAAAATCCCAGATATTCCAACGACACCTTATACTTGCAGGTTTAATGAAACGTTGCTGTCAGACATAGAAGTATGTACAGATAACATTGATCATGCGCAAGACTCCACCCCTTTGACGCCTGATAGCATACAGCTCTAGACTAAAGAAGGAGCATTCCCAATCACCTATCTGCTATCTGACATTGCCACCCTTGAATGCACACATAAAACCTCCAGAGATGCAAATATTTATTTATTTATTTAGTTATCAAACCTTGTAAACCAAATTTAGAAAGAATAATGGGGAGGAAGACTAAAGTACACATATCATGGAATTATGTGCCACACCCCTAATTGAATAGGGAATGAACACTGAGAGACCGGTACAGGAGTCAAGGTTCTCCCTCCACATCCGGTACTCAGTTGAGAAAATGGGGCTTTTTAGGCACTAAATCATACGTTTAAAATCACATTTATTTATAAATTTTATCACAGAGCATATAATTCAGTAATACATATAAAAGGTCAGAGCCGCAACATACACTGGGATGACCTTTAATATTACATACTCTTAAAACCAAAAAAAGGATAAATAGCCAATGGTTGATGTGTGTCATACATGAACGCTTGAAGAGCAACAGATTCCCTCCGACCTGTTTCGCCCTAAAGGAAGGTCTTCCTTATTGCCCTCACCTCTGGAGTCATCTATGGCATCAAACATGCTCAACCCCTTAACAGATTTAACCATGCCCGACTCTAATGGTCCATCATGGCTTCCATACTCCCAGCTGCATAATTTCCTTGACACTATATCTAAAACCCACTCTTTTATGGCTTAACTTACCCCATTTGACTCCCATTGTCATAATAAAAATAAAGAGAGGGGGGTGTGGCGGATGTTGCTAACTTTAGATGCGACTTGGTGGCATATGATCACCGCATGCGCAGTGACGTCATCATGCTACGGGCGGCACGCTTGATGGGCAGCTTTGCTGCCAGCGCTATTAGGATGCTCCCGATTGGCTGCCCTGCCTCCTAGCCTTGCCCTATGGTGAGGACGGGGGCAGATCTGCTCATGCAGAGCATTCTTATCAGAGACACACTGCCGGTGGTTGGCGCGAAAATTAATTGCCAGCCCTTGGCTTAAATATTGAAGGGTGAACATATACTTACAAGACAGGACGTGGGATGGCTGGACCCTTACTGCAGAGGTTTTTGCTCTTGCTTTTTGGACTATTGGGCTGTTGAGCTTCATCCCCTTGGGGATCCTCGCAAACAAAGTGAGTAGTTTTGACAATACATATGTGATCAATAGGGAGTTTATATTATTGTGTGATTCTGCTGAACCAGATTGATTCACTTGATGCTAGTAACCCTGGTGTAATTCAGGGAAGGAACTATATGTAAGGTGTGTTACACCTTTACACATTGTAATTATGCTCCTGTAGGACAACTAATATAAATGGAAACAATATTATCTATCCAAATTAGGAAATCCATTTCCAGCACTACTGTTGTGGCTTTTGTGCACTTACACCCTGCGCCCAGTGGACTGACGCTACCACCTCCCTCTACGTTTGACATTGGGAGGACCACTCTGCACACAGCATTATGTGAAAGCAACTGATTCAATAGCCAACTCTTGAAAAATTCAAGGTACCATACAAACAGGTAACCTAATGGATTGACGTTCTAGAGGTCTACATGCTCTATTGACAGTGTCGAAAATAATTATATGTTGAAACTGATATCAATATGTTTGATCAATAGATTATTCACCACTTACATACCTCCTGAAGAAGCCCCATTGGGTGAAACGCGTCGAGGTCATCCATTAAGTGGACTTTGTAAAGTATGAGCTACATATGTGGCCAAACCATTTTTTAACCATGGAACCTTGAATGGTTCATTTTTTTTAAACTGTATACTTGAAATATTTATATGTTGTCTCAATAAATATTCTTCTATGATTGATATAATTTTGGTTGTGGTACGGATCTACATAGAAATCTCATATACTTTGTCTTTGTTTGTAATCGTTATGACTCCCATTGTCTTCAAACTCAGAGATCCCAACATATAATATCCTTCCTATACCATCTGCTTCTTACGCATTATTCTGGGAACAGGCCCCATTACATAACAGCATGGGAACAAGAATTACACTGCACACTGACAGACTCTGATCTCTCTAACATATTTGAAAATATGCATACAAATAATATGAAAGCCCACTGCCAGGAAAAAAGCTACAAGGTCCTAACAAAGTGGTATAGGTATCCACAACTCCTATACCAAGTGTACCCTCAATCACCAATGGACTGCTGGAGGTGTGAAAAAGAAGTGGGCACCATACTCCACATAAGGTGGAGCTGTCCAAACTCTTCAGATTCTGGGAAGTGATTTTTGCTTTTTACAATAAAGCCACGAGAGCCTCTGTACCAAAAACCCCAGGAATAGCATTACTGTGCTGTGATTGTTTCCGAAACAAGCTACCGGACAAAATTCTCTAATTTTTTCTATTAGCCGCAAGAGCTGTGATCCTGAAGCTGTGGAAGCCTCCAGACATTCCCACTGTCTCCGCCTGGCTCACGGAGCTTGCACAACTCCAACAAATGGAGAGTTTAATAGCGCTGATAGTCAATTCAATAAAGTGTGGGCACCCTGGCTCCTCTTTCTGGACTCGAGAGACTTCACCAATATGCTTGCAGCGTTCCAATGAGCGACCTATATAAATCACCATCTCGGACTACTTAGAAACAGCCCACAATACCCTCATTGTCTGGCCCACCTCCTCACCGCAATTCTTCCCCCTGTAATTCCTTCCCCCTGTTTCCTTTCCCCTCTCCAGCTCCTATCTTTAAACCCTCAATACAACCCAACCACCCCTTTTGCCCCTTCTCTTCTTCCTCTCCTTTTTTCTCCCCTTTGGCACTTAAAACATCCCCCTTAGCTTCCTCCACATATTGGTATCTATAACTTCTCAAGGACCAGACCTGTAATAGTCTTAAGATTAATGGTCAAGAATACCACAAACCTTTTGCATATTCCAATTCTTGTGTTAAGATGGTTTATTCTGTGCACTGATCCTGTAACGACAAGCTACCAATACTTAATGTGTATACAGATGGGCTTCATTCCATAAAATATACCTTTGCCCAGACCCCCCCTATCCTTGATGCTCCCCTCTGTTAAATGCAAACATTCAATAAAAAATAAGAAAAAATAGGTTAGTGCACAGTGCATATTATGCTACAGTTCAGTTTATATACTTTCAAACATCATGGAGACGAACTGTTCAACCTAAGCTTCAAAGGTCTTCAAATGAGTTGATCTTCTTAGGAGAATTCTAAAAACATTTCTTCAAACAGTCAACCTTGGAAAGATACCAAATCCTATATTTAGTGTGTGGCCTCCTTACACTTACAGGATATTCATTAGAGCAACATTTTGCCTATAAGTGTGAACACATTTCCATTTGCTTATTATAAAAATGTATTTATAAACATTCACAGTTTTTTTCAGTTTTTCATGCCTTAATTGGCGAACAGCGTGGTGGTAGAAAAACACAAATTAGTAGTTTAGTACACCAGGTCTAGTTTGTCCTATCTCAATATTCACAAAGGCTTCTGATGTGAGTTAAGCGTCTTGTTTATTAAGTAGCAACAAGCAATTAAGCCGGATAAACACTGCCCAATTTGGCAACAGTTAAACATATTCAAACAACTTCAATTATTAATATGCAAATGTTTCAGGATATTGTGCAGGCATATACAAACATATTTTTTAGACCTTTCTAGTCATAGTTAATGTACCGTAACATAAAGATTTATTTTTTGTTGAAAATTTGAGATGAAGTCTGAAGGAATGCTGATGACATTCATAATTCGTTTAAGACCTGTTAGTTTTGAAAACAATGAATTTGTTCTTAAAAAAGTTATCTATGGCTAGATAGAACATTGTCATTTCTTATGTTACTGCTGCATATCCTATGGTTACATGTAATAAAGCTTCTTATCATTTAAAGTATTATTGTAAACTTTGAGTAGAAAGTTTGATTTATAAAGTTGAAATTTGGAATATATATTTTTTTTTTCAAATTTTGGACATACTATATATAAGATGCACCGCATAAAGAGATACATCCCTGTACACAGCTGTATACATAAGTGTGCACTTTTACAGCCACACTTTGCTGGCTGCTTCACAATCATTTCCTTTTTTTCTGCCCAACGGGGAAAGCGAAAGTACCAGTAGTTAGCTTGCACTTTGGGATACCAGTACTTTCTGAAGTTCGTCCAAATATATGCTTCTGAAAATATTCTTACTGCTTCCCTTCCTCTACATCTATGGTGTATGGTATTTTGAATAAAGCAATCAAGTTTTAAAGTTTTCAACCTGAAGTGCGGAGCTTCTTTTTTGTGGATGAGCTTTTAGTAGTCAGGGACTGTCCTGGCTGTGTCAGTCAGCCACGATGGGAGCCTCCCCGCCTCCTGAAACTTTCATTCCGCCAGTTGTATCAGCTCCATGGCTAGGTAAATTTCCTGACAGATTATCCACCTCCACTTAGCTGCAGGTGGTCATGGGTGTCCTTGTCTTTGGTCCATAAGATGCAAAGAGAGTGACAGATATGGTAAATGTAATGCCAATGCAAGAACATGCAATGTCATAAAAACTTGCTGGAGTGGAAAAATGGGAATAAAAAAATTTACCATTCTGATTTTTTTTCGAAATCTTCTTTTAATACAAAACTGTTAACAATGCATTGTTACCATCATTGCTGGATAGGTTGGTTGGCCTGTGGAAAAGTGTCTCCAATGAGAAAATGCATGTGTTTCTTTCCAGTTACAACTACAGTATTATTCAGACCATAAGACGCACCTGACCATAAGACGCACCCAGTTTTTAGGGCAGGAATACAGGAAGAAAAGCAGGAAGAAAAAAATATTTTAAGTGTTCAAGCATAAATCTTAATTGGGAAAAAACATCTCATGCCATATTCATTTCAGCCACTAGATGTTACTAGGAACACCTGCCGTCAGCGTAGAGAGACATCATCAGCTTCCTTCTCACAGATCAGGAAGGGGGGGGGGGGGGGGGGGGCGGATGCTGCATTTTTCTCTCCCCAAGGCTGCAACCAATTTGTTGCGATGAAGGGAGAATGTAAGTATGTAATGCCCTGACTATGTGAGTCTCTCCTGTCCTGATGGGCTCCTTGCCTTAAGGGCACTGAAGGGCATCACATAGTCCTGGCTGGCTGCAAAAGGGAGATGAACCAATGCGGACATATGAGACCCCAAACCCATGCTGTAATATGAGTTGGGGGTAGTGATGAGCGAGCACCAAAGTGTTCGTGTGTTCAGTTCGAACACATGTGTGTTCAACCAAGCACCCTAGTACAATGTCAATCGAAGACAACATGTACCCCCTGTTTGGAAGAGGGGAGGGTGCCTGGTCCATTGGAAAAATTCACAAAAGTGACAGAAACACCACCCAAATCGACTGAAAATATGACCAAACCCCCCAAAAAAGAAATTTCATATGAAAAATGACAGCTCCTTTTCCTGTCTCCATCTCCTATACTGAACATATATTTATTATCTGTGCAAACCTGGTATCTGTAATAATAAAAATTATTATCACAGATAACAGCAACATCCCACATTAATTAAAATAGAATACTTCTTCTTTTAAATATGTGAAGCCAGCATCCCAAATTAAACAGAGAATCTTAAGGGGGCGGAGAGACACTCCCACCCTAGGAGACAATTTCCCCTGAATGAACAGGGGCAGGGGGACTTTAAGGGTTTCTCGTGCACATAAGGAGTATGTATGTAACAATGTTAATAAACAATAGAATTAAATAATGTCCAAAAAAAGACACAAAAACATAATTGACAATACTAACAAAAATCTAGACTCAACAATAAGTACCTAGAATCAACAATCAACAATAAACCAACTGCCTTCACATCACTATAGGATGTTTCCACCATATCTTCAAATGGAAGAAACATAAAATGATGATGGATATTACATTTCATCTCATATGACTTCTTCACAGGGATGAAGACAAAGACAAAATTATTTCTAATTGAAATAATAATATGATGGAGAACTAGTTAGTACTGATGGATATCAGAAGTTTTATCCATATACCACATTCAATAAGATTATAGGATCAGATAAACCAGACAAACATAGGTTGTACTATGTTACCCAAAAAGTGTACGAATTTCATAGTGTTGAAACATATATTTATTTTTTTGTAAAATATTAAGCAATTATGTATGAACATCATGTAATTAAATATTTATTTCAAACATTTTATTGTCTTACCGTCATTGGGATGCTCTATAATTTTAAAAAATTCATCAGTCAAACGATGATAGGATGGAGGGTATATACAGGGGCCAGGGATGGGCTAATACGCCAACGATATTTAGAAAAAAACAAAATAAAATCAGACACAACACCGATTAATTACCCCCCACAGAATCAGAGGGACTCAAGAGAACGAGATAAACAGTCGGACTCTGACGCCAGCTCTCAGAGCTCTCGGAGCTCCACACATGCTACTAACTGATCCAACCCAATGTATACAACAGAACGTCTCAACACCCAAACAGCTAATGTTGGGGCAGGTAAGAAGAGACAACAACATCCTGAACAAAGGGCGAACACGTCTGAGGGAAAAAGACGCAATTTCAATCGAAATATGCGTCCTTCAGACTTAAGTTCCTCAGAAGGTGGCATCAGTTCCTCCTCTGAATCCTTGTATAAAGAAGCTAGTGAATGTCAAGATCCCATACCCAACCCCATCACCAGCAACCTCAACCACCCCACCATTTTAACATAGTTCACCCCATTACTGAAAATGCCTTACTCAACAAGGATAGCTCTCAAGCTACACGTGAGGGCCCAACAATCAGCACACGTCTTCCAGGACCAATTTCAACATTCCATACTCCAGCACCACCGCTAGAAATACGCACGAACACGTCGGTCACTCACACAAGACCCCCGGCAGAGGGTATCACCCCGATAGGTACAGACAAACGCACACCGTCTAACCCCCCTCCCTTGCACTCTAATCAAACTAGAACCAACATAGTGGAAACGGTAGCACGAATCACAGCACCACCCATTCAGGCCCCAAATCTAACGGGGGAGTCATCCACAACCACATCAAAGGGATCAACCCCAAGAGGGGGCACAATACCTGTTTTTTTTCCCCGGGTGGGGGATCAACCAGTGACCTAAATATTATTAATCTATCCACCCACACGCTCACTAAAAAATAAGAAGTCCTAAAACTTGGCCTGAGTTTCTGCCCATCATGGCACTTTGATTGCTTTGACACGATCAAAGACTTACATTTATTTGCCCAAAAAATTCTCTTAAAGGTCCTACATGCACCTCAGAAACCACAACAAGACCCAACACAAGAGTATAAGGACTATAAAGCTGTTCACTTTAGGGCCCTTAAAATATTAGAACAACTACTAAGGGAACAAGAGGTAGAAGGAAACGATGAAGAAAAAATGGAAGATGAC
>CM070040.1:37124310-37136348 GCA_036250615.1 Ptychadena robeensis
GCGTATTAGCCCATCCCTGGCCCCTGTATATACCCTCCATCCTATCATCGTTTGACTGATACAAAGCCATTTCTATGGTAGTGGGGTACCATTTGGTCCCAAAAGACACCCATGTGCCACCTATCCTACTCAACGGTGAGTACCTAATACAACACACGACCGCAATATATTTATTAACATCTTTATTAAGTGAGTACCACTGGATGGTTTGTACCATTTGAGAGGCGCTCGATGTTGATCACCATCAGAATACTATGTATATGTATGTTTTCTGTGCTTTTGGTGTGGCTTTTTATATGTTTATTTATGTAAATGTAGACCATTAAAATGGTTATGATTTCTTTTAGAATAAAGTCCTTACAGTATTATCTCCAGTCGGATAGGGGAAAAACGCGTTGAGATACACAGGACTTTTCAACACTTAAAACCCTGCCTGGACCAACTAGGAACTGCACTTCTCCATCTATGTGGTGTGACGGTGGTGAAGGGGCAGGACCAGGGTTCCTAAATCAGGGGGATACGATGAGTTATTTTGTTTGTACCTAGTCCAATACTGTATGATGCCTTTGTTCATGGTTTTAATGAAATTAATGTATTTGATAATAAAGAATGTATTTTAAAAGTATTAGCAAATCCATGACTAGTACCTTGTGCCTTAAACGCCCCCTTTTCCCGTCCCCCATCCATGTCCGAGTTGATTTTTTATTTGTAAATTTAAACAATTTAATTTGCAATTTGTAATTAATTTTACAGTGCCACAAGCAGTGTCATTTATGCTTACAAAAACTAAGGAAAATATAAAAAAATAAAATAAAACTCTTTATGTAAATATAGCTTTCTGCATAGAAGTAATTCATTTGTCTGAGTCTACCTTTTAAACAATTGTACCATTATAGTAACCAGAAACTGTTGTGGAAAAGAAATTCACGTTAAGACAATGTGCAACATAGCCTATAAGGTACAGGAGTGAAAACTGTGTAATGTTCAAATAGCATATCAATTGCTATGGTCAGGCATAAAAATATATAAAGTAAATGGACCTGCAACAGACTATGCAGAGTCTACAGAGATAGATACAGGGCACCTGGAAAGTATATCCAGTGCAAGCTTGTGGAATCATATTCAAAAAGTCTTGAGGCTGTAACTACTCAAAAGGGTGCCTTTGACATTATGGGGTGTTATGTGTAAATTTCTGAAGAAAAAAATAAATGCATTACATTTTAAAGTCTGTAGTATAACAAAATATGGAAAAAGTGATGTGGGTGAGTTTTTCTACTGTTTACATAATGTGTTGCTTCAAAATGTACATAATAGTAATAAAAATACACATTCTGCCAATAGTATGAAAAGGTCACAGATTTTATTTTTACATTTTAATTCGACCTGTTAAACACAATGAATGTTTCTCATAGTCAAATAATGAGCTGTAGGTAAAGTACATAATGAACTGTGGTAGACCTCGGCTGATTGGAATTAATTGAAAGACTATGTCTTCGCTGCTGGAAAACCATAGCATAACAAGTCTACATAACACCTAAGCCTTATGCTTTCTGTGCTGCTTTGACCCTTGATGTTATGGACTATTAGCTCTGGAACATTGATAGATTGCTTTTCATAGGCCGTAGAGCTCAGTGCTGAGATTATTCCCTTCAATACTCTATAATTGTCTATTGTCAAATTCTTTATATAATATCATAGAACAAAACCATACTATAATGTATTGTTCTTCTATTTCTCATTTTGTTGTATTCCTTGTTCTTATCCAATATATATATATTTTAAATTCATTCTGATTTGGGATTCTGTTAAGCACAAAGGAGTCTCTATGCTTTTAAAAAAACAATTCTTTCCAACATTGTTTGATATGGATAGAGATGCCATCCTAAACATGTTTTACTAAATTTCTGTTTAAGACTTTGCTTACATATATAAATCATCCATAACATTGATTTGATAAAACATGATGATTACATGAATGTTATAATGCGTGTGCTCTTTGTTTATCATGGGTCGCTAACAAATACAGTTTATCTGCTTTTATTTTCACAATTAAAATTAAACCATTTAATGCCCAGTACATGTATTACAAAGAAAAAAACAATATAGTGTTTTTCTAAAATTTATATTTGAAATTACATGGCCTCTTGTCATGATTTAACAAACACAAATACCATAAAGCATCTCAGGATGGCCTAAGCATATGGGTGTAGTTTGGGAATTGTTAAAGAAAAGCCCAAAGCTTCAAGGCTAATAATGGCACCCATTAATGACAATCAGGGGCTTCACCTTGCGCTCTTGCAAGGTCCAGATTTCTGTACCAAAAGCACACCATAGACTCTAATGGAATTTTTTTTGTGTTGTAGGCTTGTAACTTCCAAAAATATGTCCGTATAAGTGTCTTGTAGACATCCTGAATATAATAATGTTTGAAACACACAATTATTATTAAAAAAAAGTACATTAAAAAAAAATTATAAAATGTATCATTTGAATGATAAAATCTCTTGAATAATTTGGTATGAAAGATTTCAAAACAGTATTTATGTTTGTTTATAATAACATTTTTTATTACAATTGAAAATGTGTTTTGTTTTTTGTTTTACTTTGAATTGTATTGGATACAGTTATCACTGTATCCAATACAATGGCATTCAGCACTCTCTGAAAGGGTTAACTTCAAAGAGCACATGTGGAGATGACACTGGAGAAATGTCTTGTGATTTTAAACTACATTACATACCTTGTTCTGTATGTTTTTTTGTCCTTTCCGTGTCTCTCTTAAAAAATATATTGAAAAAGAACTCTTGGACCATGCCATGCAGGTCATTGCATAAGCATGAAAACGTCTCCCTATTGTTCTCCTACATCCCCTCCCTGTTACAAAGGCCCTTGATGGAGACAAATGTCAGTGCTGAAACATTGAGCAGCCATAGTGCACTGTTATTACTAGTCATTATAGCATAAAGTGTGCACATGTAAACAGTACAATAATTCTAAGGTCCAAAAAAAGAATACATTTGCCTAACTCTAACACACATACAAAAAAGTATGTAAAAACAATGTAGGTAAGAAAATTGTAGATTAATATAATAACCCTAATATACCTTACATGTGCTTTTGGAATATCAAGTGAAGTTCTGCTATGTTCCCAGCAGGCATTTATAGAATAATATAAATATATAGAGAGATTCATCTTTAAATGTAAAACAATATAATAAAATTGGCCAAAACATTTACAACTAAAACAAAACCCTATTGTATATAAATCCTATAATTCTTAAGATGTTTGAATTCAGTGACCAAGGCAACCATTCCACTAGCAGTAAATCCAATGTCCATTACTTTCTTTATTTAACCTGTCTGATGATTTAGGAGGATCCATAAAGATCACTTTGCTCTGATTCACTCAGCAAACAAGCAGCATGGTGTCTTTTCATATAGCCTTTACTATCTGATTTGCCAGACACTGCATTGTGAAAAAGACTAAGTGAGGCAGAAACAATTATTTTAGTAAGTTGTCTTACACAGCCTCAGGCCATGGCTTGATCTTTAGAGCAACTGAATGGATTGAAGAAGCTTGTGAACAATCCTTGAATCTGTACTTGCTTATAGCATTCCTTCTCTCTTAGTTGGACATTGAAGATGGGATAATGGAAGTAATGGTTGGCAGAAATATTGTTTACAAAAGGAATAAAATCAGCAATGAGCCAAAAGGTTAAAATGGGTTAAATAGAAACAGTAGGAATATCTTTTTTTTGGTATTTGCTAACTAAACCAATTGGATTCATGGTAGTTAAAAACACTGAAACAATCATTAGGCAGATTTTCTTTCTGCTTTTTTATGCTTTAAGCTTAAAGAAAAAAAGCAATTTCTTGATAAACTGACATAAAATGAAAACACAAATTTTAATATAACTTAAAACAAAATGTTTACTTACTTTAAATCACATTGGTCCATAATCCTTTAACAAATACTTTATAAAAATTAAGATGGAAACGGTAACAAAGAGATCACAAGGCTAACATGATTTTTTTTTATAAATAGTGAGCGAGCACCAAAGTGTTGTCCACGATGTTGTTTAAAAACAAAACAAGACATTGCTCCTCCCCCTACAGAGCTCTGCTGGAGAGATGTGCCACAAAGAATGAGGCTTAATTTCCAGTCATGCGCAGTAAGTATGGGGAAAGTTTTCCCACACTCACTGCGCTGGTCTGTGACGTCATGGGGAGGTGTGACTCTTGGAGACATCTCATGGCCATTTGTTTAATAATAATGTCTAATCAGATGGAAGTTGGATTTTTTTATCAAGATTTATTAGATTTTATCGTGATTGGATTACAGTGCTGGAGTTGTCATATTAACTTTAAGGAAATGTACATTTATTTAGTGTTATTTTTTGGGGGTTATAGTATTTTATTATATGTATTAAAGTGGTATTGGTAACTCACTGATACTTCTGCTATACATATATGTCATGTATAAATCGGCTTCATGTAATCAGGGTACATTACCCTTGGGAGTGCGAGCCCAAAAATACAGGATGGGACCAGGCTGGCCACACCGAGGGGGCGCCTTCTTACCACCGGCATCCCCGCTGATCTCTGGGAGTGGACTCCCCATGCTATATTTTGGTTGATAATATTTGCATATACTAGGTTGCCATTGGAGTATCTGAATAAGGTTATGCCTGATGCATACATGGCAATTGCCAGGGTGAAAGGCACATTATTGTTTACTTTGACTGAGTATCATGCACTGCGTATATGTGTACATGTATTTTTATGTATATGATTCTGTTATTGGAGCACATAACATTAAGTATGTATTGTTAGTATGTAGTAGTAGTAATAGTATGTATTGCTAATGCAGATTACCATATTCGGGTTACCATTAACTTCCTCACTGGCTAAATCCTGATGAGGCCCAAGGATGAGGGACGAAACGAGTCAGGGGAAGACTATTAAAGGCCGCTATATAGGCCCCTTCCTCAGTATTTGCCTCTTGAGAGGGTATTTTGATGCCTGTGAATATGTTGTGACTGTGTATGGTTTTAATTGTTTCTAATTCTGTTTTTATGTAACTAATGGAGTCTAAATCCTATACGATTTCAGAATTCATTATGCATAATAAAGATTCGTTCATTTACCCTTTTGCAATGATACTTATTTGAATGGTACACTATGGTCTATTTAAAGTCCCAGGGGGGAGCCCCCCCCCCCATTCGACCTAGTGTTTCACTTGGTGTACTTCTCTTTTTATAATAATTAATGTTATTATTACATGTAGCCAGTATGTAAATGTATGTATATTGGTTAATCATTTTCGGGTTGGCTTGAATGTTCTATTATATGTTGTATGTACTGCCTTGTCTGTGTATGTTGTGACAGATTATTCGTCTGTCACGGTGCAAATGGACCCATCAGGTGTATCCTGGAAGGAATCCAGGAATATGTCGGCCAGCAACAATAGGTTGTGGTGCACTTTTGTTTAGTTTTTCTTTTGGGATTTTGGATTCTGGGATGGGGGAAGGAACTGGGTGGGCCTTCCCATTCCATCCAGGAACTACACCTGATGGACAACAGGGAGGTGGCTGGGTGTGTCTCAACAAAAGGAGATTGAAGCCACTCAGTCAGGGCTCCCAAGGAAGTGGGAGACAGTGCTGCTGGGTGCAGCAAATACAGGGCATACAGAGTGTGCGTGGCCCCATGCTGGTGGCTGCCAGGAGGCAGGCCATTAAGGTTTCCCAAAGGAAGGAACTTTTGTTTGATTGCTGCCAAGCCAGGAAGCTTGGCATTTTCAGAATGTTCATTTGGCTTTTATAACCCCTGTGAGGGTGAGTTTGTGTATGGACTGTGTTTGTGTGTAAATAAACATGGGCAGGAGCCCTTAAATGATAAATAATCGTGTGGATTAATGCTGTTTGGATCACCGTTTGAGCTAAACCCCCACAATGTATATTTGTTAATACATGTCCGATTGGCTTGTGTTGTATGTATTTTAGTGTATATGTATGTTTATTTGCTTTAATTATGGCATTTGATATAAAGAGTAGTGATGGCGCGAACCCAGAATTGCGCGTTCGCGGCAAACGCGAACTAGCGCAAAAGTTCGCGAACCCGGCGAACCCGCCATTGACTTCAATGGGAGGCGAATTTTAAAAAACAAAGGGACCCTTTCTGGCCACAATATGACAACTCGCCATATGTTTGCGAAAATGCGCGAACGCGAACATGCGATGTTCGCCGCGAATAGTTCGCCGACGAACAGTTCGGTCCATCACTAATAAAGAGGTTAATGCTTACTCTAGGGGTTAATATAACCTTGATTGTAAGCATGCTGAATATTTAAAATGAAATGTAAAAATGGATATGAATGGGTATATAGTATTTTGTAAATTGTGGTAGGTTTGTGGTTAGAATTGTAGACTTTGGTGATTTGGACGGTTTGTTTATTATTATAGTGTGGCTTTTGTCATTAAAATTTGAGGGTTAAGTGAATAACATGGGTGTGGGTTATTGATTCGTTTTAGGTTAGTGTAAATATGCACTATTTCTTGGTTTGGAATTGTCAGGTTTAGTAAATTGCACAGTTTTATGATGGGTATTAGGTGTTATTTTATCGTTTTATAATTGTCAGGTTTAATACATTTTGAGGTTTAAGGAGGAGAAATATATGTTATTTTGGTGTTTGATATGCTTATTGCTACACAGAGGTTAATGGGTTTGGAACCACTAAGGGGTTACTATAACCCAATAGTCGTTACAAGTTATTATCTGTAATAATTTATTTCATGATCACAGATTACATTTGGGGGGTCATATGTATTCATTTAGTAAATGTGTGCGGGGACATGTTTGTATTGTGTGGGATTGCGGATCGCATACAGTGGCCTCTATCCACAATTTATAGGGCGGGCTACTGGGGTAAATGCTTATTGAACCTTGTGTAGGGAAAGTGCACATGCTTTGGGTGTCTACTAATATATATAATAGGAAATATTTGTATGTTCCATTTTGACTGTGTGTTCCATGAGACATCCTGTCAATGCTTGGAGATTCAACTGATAAATGGATGTGTGAAAGTACAAAGCATCTATTTCATTCAAAGTCAGCATGGATACTAAAACACCTAATTTACCCACAGGCAGGCAGCATTTATCAAACTTGAACATTTTATCTTTACAACACATAAGAATAGGGATTACAAGATTTCCTGTGGGGGACATTTGCATGCTTAACATTTTACATACCCAGGTTGCTGCTTTGCTGTATTTTAAATACACACAAGACAATTTTATTCACATTATTCAGCATCAGTTTCTGGATATAAAATGTAGAAAAATATCTTTAAAGCCTATATACTGTATGTGGGTTCTACAGCCAAAAATTATTACAAAAAACAAATTATAACATTTAACGAAATCTAACACCTTGAAATTAAGAATACATTTAACATCACACATTTATTTTTATTTGTTATTTTTATTTGTCAGTAATCATCCAACAAATTCCCTGGAAAACAAAAGTCCCAATGTACAGCTGAGGAACCTTCTTCTTAGTCAGATTGTATGTTTGTATGTTTTCAACAAAAATCTAATTCATCAAATAATTGTGATTTTTTAAAGAATTATGTTGGTATAAATTGATTCAATGAAAAGGCACCCTTGAAACCCACATCATATAGATTTCAAAATATATTATATATAATATATTTGTATCCCTAAATTTGAGAAAATCCTCACAGATTAGTGAGGTGGGGGAGGGGGGGGGGATGGTGCTACCGTATGTCTTTTTGACCTCTGATATGGTCCAACCATGAATTACAATATATAATTTTTGAAATCATATTTATGATATATCTTTTAATGTTATGGTCCACAACTGTATCTAATAATGACCATTTTATTTATTATCATCCATGTTTGGAAAGACATACCAAATATACTCGAATATAAACCAAACCGAACATAAGCCATGGTACCCAATTTAAGAAAGAAAATCTGGAAAAACTGAATGACTCAAATATAAGCCTAGGGGGTGAAATGCAGCATCTAAGGCTCAAAAACACACAGCAAATGTGCTTTTGTTAGAAGGTGTTGTTTTTTAATTCAGTAGACTTTTAATTACAAAGTCCCTGAACATGGTATCATCACTAGAAGTTCTGGAGATGTAGAGAAGGGATATGGGAACATCGAAAATAAGAAAGTATTGCTCTAGCATATCAAGTTTTTGCACCATAAAGTTCAAATTTTACTTGAGTTTGAACCTAATTTATGCAAAAACTACATATGCAAGAGCAATAATTTTTTTTTCAAATGTTCCCACAACCCTTTTCTACATCTCCATTCTCTACATCTCCAGAAAATTTGGTGATGATAGCATGTTTGGGGGCTTTGCAATTCACTCCAAGTCCACATACAAAATGCAGCGATTTTAATTTTTTGACCGACTATAAGCTGAAAAATTCGACTTATATTTGAGTATATACGGTATGTGCCTTAAAAAATCACATTCTTACTATTATAAGTATAATACACAGTTTTGGTTGTTGGCTATGTTTTAGAATACAGATTATAATATAGAGGCCCTGCACTGCTAGGTTTGAGCTCACAATTCAGTTTAGATACTGGTGGAAAAAGTTCTGAATTTATCTGATTTGTCTAATTTTTGACTGGAAAAGGGATGCCAAATAACCTTATCCTCACCTGACTTATGCTTTCTTGTCTTCTTTTGGGTGTTATACATTATTATTATAACATTTGTTTTCATTTTATTTTACATTGGCTGCTGATATAGCAGACTAGACACTATAAGGCTTTATTTTTATTGGGATCTGTCTCATCTGATGGATTTTTTGAATATAATGGATTATTATGAATTTATCTTACATATTAATGTTTAAGAATTAGTGTGTGTTGTGATTGAATGCATTCTATGGGGAAGAAAAGGGGGGGGGGGGGCTTAACGTTTTGTATTTCTGTTTTGTATATTTTTTTTCAAGTACAATTCTAATCAAATGAATAATCTTTACCCTACAATATTTGGAACATCTACTTATGTTGTCACACAATGCTTTTTCTAACAACAACCAGGAAACAGGATATATGATTCTGTATAGGATATATAACCAATCAATCAACCAACCATTGAAGATTGTGTTGGATATGTGAAACTCAAGTAGGCACAATCCTCTATTTATTTTGAAGTTGCCCAATATTGATCAAACTTTGGAGGATAACGTAGAGATGGACTTGATATGGACACAAGCTCACTGATATTGAAATGGTACACAATCACACAATTCCATTCCAAAAATATTAAACATCACAACTCGTCCCTTTACGGAATACTAAACAGACTTACATTCCCTCATTGTGAAAAGCAAAAAACTCTTCCATCTCAGACAATGTCATTCATCAGGATTGACAAAACCATGTTGACAGGAGCCTCACATAGTAGGTATAGTAGAATAGTAGAAAACAATGGTTTCAATAGTTGGCCTTCTCTGTGGAGTCTATTTGGAAGATAATTTCTTTTACTACATTCTTCCCTATTCATTCCCTTTTTTTTTACTAGGGTTTCCTTTTTTCATCTGTATTCTTTTTCAAGTTGTAGATTTGTTTGGGTCAGGGGTCAGATCCAATTTGCTATTCCAGATATATTGACGATTATGGACTTTTTTATTGTATTTCTAGTGTATTTTCTATGTGGTGCCTTTTTTTTGTAAAATATTTTATTGAAATGTTTGCATTACAAACATAGATACGGTCCATACAGTAGAAAACAGGGTTTGTATACAAACATTTAAGCGTATAGTTTGCAGTTATATATTCAGTAATACCGTTCAGTGTACAAAATCCCTGATATAGTAAAGGTGTAGGCCTCAACTGAAGCCTATATTCAATGGAAACGTATCAAACAGCAACAATACAACAAATAACTGGGGTAGTCTCTTTGAAGCGCAGTAGTAATAAACATCCGTACTAATGTACTTAGAAATAAAAGAAAAGCAAAAAAGAAAACAAAACATAGAGGAGAAACATTTAACAGCTTAACTCAGCTCCCATTTCACTTCACCCAGTATCCCCCAGCCCTCCCCGCCCCCATCACAAACTACTGCTCTGGTCCCCACTCAGCAGCCTCAGTGGGCCTAGGGAATTACGTATATCATTATTGGTATACCATGTTGAATGTCTAAACCGCCACATCATGAATTGAATCTCCTGGGGAGGTAAAGTGTGCTGCATGAATTTTCGCCATCTGCGAAAAAACTTGGTGACATTTTTGTCCCCCAAGTTATCCGCCGCCAGCCTCTCCATGTGGAACAAATCTAGTAGTGTGTGTAGAAGGAATCCTACCGAAGGAGCCTCTGGCATCAGCCATTGTCTCATGATACATCGCCTTGCAGCTAACAAACAAATTTGCGCCCACTGAGACAGGGAGGATTTCACATCCCTTTGGGCCCCCCTGTCCAGAAAGGCAAAGACTAACAGCCCAGGCTCCGCCGCCAGCTGCTCTCCACTAATGGAGTGTATGTATGCAAGAAGGTCTCTCCAGAATTCCAAGATATTGGGGCAGTACCACAGGCAGTGCGCTACATTGGCTTTAAAGATGCCACATTTGGGACAACATCCAGACGAGATAATGTGATCTTTGTCGGGAAGCGAGGATAGAACCCCCTATACACTCTCTGTAGGATTCTAAATTGTGTTTCTCTCCAACTTTCGTTGGTGATCAACTTGGAGACAGCTAAGTAGCCGGCTAGTAGGTTATCCTGAGAGTCCAAATTTGGGAAGTCTTTAGTCCAGCCGATCTTGGTCTGTTCGTAGGTAGGGTAACATATTTTAGAAATAAGAAATTGGTACAAGGTTGAGACAGACACAGAAGGGTGTCCAAATGGTATTCAGTAAAGGCTGTCAGTCCTGTCAGTTTCAGTGAGCCCCAGTAGCTGACTAGTTGTCGATGTTGAAAGTAATGAGTCTGGGGAAGTCGGTATGTCTCCCTGAGCTCCGAGAAGGGGATAAGAGACCCCTCTGTCTTGTGGAATAACTGGGCCATGGTACGCAGGCCTTTCTGTGCCCATGCCACAGTTGGTGCACTACTCCCAGAGGACAAAATGTCACCTTCCAGCGTAAACAATGAAGACATAGTGGTTGGTATGTGCAGCATTTTCCTCACCACCCTCCAAGCCACTACGGTGTCTCTAATGAGAGTGTTATGTCTGACGGCCGGTGGCAGTTTGGCTGGAGGGCAGTGCAACAGTGGCACCAACGCCCATGGAGTCACCATGGCCGCCTCCAACCCCAAATTGGAGTAGGTGGACGTTTCCCTGATCTGAAGCATGCCGCAAGAGGCATGCCAGATTGTACAGACGGATGTCTGGCAGAGCCACCCCCCCCGTACTTTAGGCAGAGTCAGTTTATCAAAAGCTATGCGAGCTCTACTATTTCACCAAATAAATTTGACAAAGGCCCTTTGAAGACGCCGTGCATCCGCGTGCAAAGGGAGTGTTCGACGTCCACGTCTGGTAGAAGTCAGAGGAAGGACGTCACTCTTCGAGTAGTTTACTCGTAGCCCTGAAAAGCCCACATAATGTTGGAGTGTTTGATGCAGGAAGGGCAAGTCCTGGGCCGGATCGGCGGTGAACACCAAAACGTCATCCGCGAACATCGCTAGTCGCAGGGATTCTGTGCCTATGATGTGGTGCCTTTTTAAACTCTTCCTTTTCATGTGGGTCCTTTTTGTTCTTAAATGTTACTGTCTTTTAAAAAAAAATTCTCTTCAATAAACATTGAATTAAAAAAAAAAATGTTAGCATATACACATTTTTGTATTTACTTTATTGCTTCACATCTTGTATTGAATTGTATTGTATATATTAGAGAATTATATAATTAAATTATATATGCGATAAGCAATGAAAAGTCTGCAAAAAAAGAGATAAACATGTGGTGGTGGTGGTAGTAGTATATTTATCCCGGTGTCAGGACCCCGCTCGGCAGCGCTCCCTGTCACCCCCTCAGCCACACTTGTCATCA
>CM070040.1:37156447-37181484 GCA_036250615.1 Ptychadena robeensis
TTTGATGCAATGTGTGACATATAGTTTGAGCACTGACAGGCTGATACCCCATCCCTTCAACATTTGGAACATCTACAGTAATGTGTGCAGCACTCATTTGCAAAACACCATATCTAGATATGATGCTGATCATGTGCACTCAACTTCTTTGGTGCACCATAGTGAGCCCTTTTCTGAATAGAACATGTCCTCTTAAACTGCTGCATGGCTGTGGCCACCATGTTCCATTTCAGTTTCAGGGTGTTGGCAATCTTCTTATACCCTAGGCCATTCTTTGTCATAAGGTGCCATGGTGAACTTCCAGTGACCAGTATGAGAGTGCATGAGAACATTAACACCAAATTTAACACACCTGCTGCCAATTCTTATTGAGACCCTGTAACTCTAATGAGTCATTTGACACCAAGGAGGGAAACTTATTTATTAGGCAACATTTTTTTCCCATAGGTGTGCATTGAATTGTTGGGCTTTGTTGAGTTAATTTGAGGGACAGCACAATTACAATATTATATAAGCTGTAAGCCAACTACATTACATTGTATAAAAATATAAAATATTCAGTGTTGTCCCATTGAAATATATATTAAACTATTTAAACCTTGAACATTCTTAGGGCTAGCCCATCATCTATATATCATAGATATTGGGATTACACTAGCATGTTAAATCTACTCAGGTGTGCCAGTTATATGCTATATCCTTTTCAGCTTCTGTGTAATTTAAAATAATCCTGTTTGTACAAATATGGTAAATTTGTATGAAATTCAACTATGATTGGATTGATTCACTCACTCACTCACTCACTCACTCACTCACTCGGCTTATGATCATTAAGAAATGATGATGACATATGACAATTTTATATTAAAAGAAGGAGATTAGTTTAAAAGATGCCCAGTGAATACAAGAGATTGCAGACTTGGTTCCCCAGATTAAAATTAAAAAGAAAGAAGGAAAAAACTGAAGAAAAAAAAAATCAAAGTCATAAAAAGCATTAAGAACTAAATTTTGCTTTAATCTACAGGCAAACATAATGCATTCCATTTTCTTTGTTAGTTGCCAAGCTTTGCACTATTAAGCTTTGATGTTAATGGGAAATCTTGAAATAGGATGGAAATTTATACAGTCTCTTTCCAAAGAATATTTTCTTCACATTAACACAGCCAGAAATTGCTAAATGCAGCCAATGATGCTTCTCTTGGCATAAAAAAATGACACAAGCACAGTACAAAAGCTAGGTCCCATTAAAAAGTTACCGTGCTACAACCGTGCTACAACCGTCTGGTTTGTAAATTAATAGGCGTTCGAACAAGACATTTTGCTTTGCTTTGTTTTATTTAGCATAAAAATATTCTCAATGGAAAACAAAATAGTTTATGAATGTTAATTGTTAAACTTTTCATAGATTAAGTTAAAGGTGTAATTTAGCAGAGAACATGCTTTTATTTAGAGATAGAAACATGAATACATACATATATATTATAGATTTTTTTTACAAATTTTCTTAAGCTTTTATGGTGATATATGTATGGCCAGAATACACTAAGTGAAGGACTAATTAGAACCAATAACTGTGTAGAAAGAGTCAACATTAAAATAGACTTGAGCAGCTAAATTTAACAATATCCAAAGTATTGAAGACCTTACTTCTTCATTACATGATAAAACGCATGTAAATGCAGAAATATGGAAGGAAAGAAATATTGGGAGCAGATTAGCCAGAAATGTTTTGCATGGGTGGGATGACTATGTAGTTTATTCATTATTCATCATTATTGCCTCATTTTTTGTAATCGTGTTGTGTATATGTTTTTTATGTGATAAAAAGAAACAATAAAAATGTTAGTTAAAAAAATAGATTTTGGCATTTTTAATGCCAAGAGTGGACATAGCACTGTTTAAGCATTTTACAACTTTACATTTCAGCAATAGGGTTATAGTTCGTAAAGCATAAGGGAAACCCCTTTCATTTCGGGTAAATTACTTCCCCTAAAAAGTTAAACTTCAAAAGTCATTCACAGCATTTTTTAACAAATTGTGCATGGGTGGGCCAGTTAGGTCAGAAGGCTAGTTTTCAGGGATGCTGTCCCTGTTTCTTGACCATAGGAAAATGTTTGCCTTCTGTCTATAAGGAATTCAAGATTATTATTTTTTATGCATTAGTTCTGTAAGATGCACAGGCATTTTGCTAGCAAGGTGGAAGGTGGAAAATGAGCATCTTATAAAAAAAAATACGGTAACTTTTTTTAAACTTATATTTGGTGTTATTTAGTCAATAATGTTTATGCAAGATTATCATTTGCCTTCACAATGTGGTTAAACTTCAAATTATATTATGAGAATTTTAGAAATGTACAAAAAAATACAAGAGCTACAGTACTGTTGGTTAACTAAGTTCTTGGTCTGCAATAGAAGCAGCAAATATAATAACTCTGTCCCTGGAAAAGTTAGCACACTTTTGCAATTTTTGTTATGGAGTATTTAGAATAACCATTACCAGCATACTATTCCTTAAATGGTGCAACTGCTGCATAAATGAACACAAAAAAATGTTGGAATTGTTTAGTAAGTTCACAGGCCTAAAAGCACCACTCTGTATGATATGTATTACAACAATATACAATGGTAGTCCATTTTGACTCGCTTCCTGGAAGATGAAAGTGCAACAAATAGTTTTACGGCATAGTGATGTCACAAAGAGTTTGTCAGACTTCTGAGATGAATAGCCAGTATTGCTCAATCATCGAATGGGTGCTGGTAAGAGATGGTAGGTATATTTTTATAGTAAATTTTAGTAAAAAGGAGGTTAAAAAGTTGGGGTTGTTATATGTACATTAAACTATAGACCTATTAAAACAGAACTACAAATATAGCTGGAAAAGTGAATCTATTAAATACCTGGGAGTATATCTCAGACTATCATATACCGTATTTTTCAGCATATAAGACGCACTTTTTCACCCCCAAAATTGGGGGCAAAAAAGTGCCTGCGTCTTATACGCCGAATGCGCGACCCCTTGCGGCCGCCAGTGGTCGCACCTTGGCTTCCTGCCAGCTCTCCCGATACGGAGGGGAGCTGGAGGAGCTGATGAACTGTGTAATGGCCTATGCCAGCCCTGATCTGGCATGGGCAATAAAGAGAGTTAAATAAATTGCATCTATAGCTCTCCTGTCCGTGGGAACAGCAATCACTCTGCTAGCACACGGACACAGAATCAGTGACATTGGCAGAGGAGAGAGAGCAGAACACAGCCCAGTTCCCCCTCCCTCCTCCTGTAGATCAGTGTAAAGTATGACATGTTCAGCTGAGAGTGTACTGCTGCTAGTGACACCTTCTGGCTGAATTGAATATTGCATATATTAAATTCAATGCATTTACCCAATTGATGTGAAAACCTATTAAATCTTTTTTTCTGGTTTTTCTGCCATAAAAACTGGGTGTTTCTTATGTGCCGGTGCATCTTATACAGCAAAAAATACGGTAATACATTGTGGGAAGCAAACTTTTCCCCTCTAGTAGAAGAAACTAAAGTTTACACAAATATAAATATTAGGATGCAAAAGAATGGGGGGTAGGGGACTAAATGTAATAAATCAGTTGGATATGTGCCACACCCGGGTTTGGATAGAAATATAAGGCTGAGGCCTGTTGGGGTGGGGAGTTCACAAAAAATAATCAACTCCTACTGGGGGCCAGTGATGGGGATATGGGGCTTTTAAGGCCCATCAAAGAAGTTGAATTTAATTAAAAAACCATAATTTATTTAGCAACATTAAATTATTGGGGATCAATAAAACAGACATAATGAGGTCAGAGCCACAACCACACATAGGGATGGACCTCTAAGAAAAAACATCACTTGAGGGAGGGATACACCGTAGGAATACTTGCCATACATGTTTGATGCTACGATTTAGGCAGTATACCTCCGCTTTTTATGTTTGACCCACGGGCTTACTCAGGGAGGGGGTACCTAATGTCTATAAATAGGCATAACAGACTTTAACACTTCACATACAACAACTAGAAATGGTAAATAGAAAATAGATATCATAGTCCCAATCTTTACTCAAAAATACCTGCTCAAAGCAGGACAATAAGCCATTATTTTAGAACATGTCGGCTTACCTGAGCATGTCAAGGCAACTTTACACAGAGGGATTATACTAAGGGGGAAGGGACCATGGCTCACACATCACCTCGCAGCTAACAGAGTAAATTCCTTTCTTCACTCATAAAAAAAGGGGGGGGGTGTTATCAAACAGTGACTTTCAGTGCACAACATACGATAATGTAAACACACTACAACGCCCAATGTAGCATTAGAATGGATATGCAGGCCACTGCCAGGGTAAACTTACACTTTGCTGGACATCCAGCGAGCCGGCGGGGGACAAAAGAGCAGACGTTAGCCTTTCATCTGCTACTCGCCCACACCGTAAACAACCTCGCAGCTTTGGAAGGCAGAGTTGTGCACCTCTACGGGTCATCGGGGGATTCCAAACAGAGCGATGCACGGGACTGATAGACTGAGACGACCACCTAGGGACGTAAGGAGAAAGATGGAGGGGTAAGGCCTATACTATGAGGCTACGGGACAGAGAGAGGACTCTCACCTGAAAGTAGTAAGGGGCAGATGCAAATATGCAATTACCTCTATGACTCACTTTGTTTTTGCAGTGTCTACTTTGGAACGGTTTCTGAGAACTAGACATTTCACCCTTCTGGCTTTATGTACTATAAACAAACGGCAGTGCATTCAGGGTCTGAAACCTTTTCTTAACGAGAAGAAAGACTGAGGAGTCTTCATAGAATACAAGAACAAGACCGAGCGCTGGACAGTGGGCTGAGGGGGAGGGAGCGGTCAGGGGCAAGGCATTTTTTTACACGAAAAAGCGGGGGCTTGACTAGAGAACAGAAGAACGGCGTAATAAAAGGCCAGAAGCATACCCACCCGTTTAAGAGACAGTTGGAAAGAGGAAGAAAAAGGGCGACGAAGGAGATGGTAGTAGAGGAAAGATGAGAAGAAGGGTAAAAATCGTCGAGTGTGCAGGAGTGATAAACTTAGACATTGGGCACCGTCGGCCGGTTAACAAAGTATTAGAGAACGTTAGCATTCGTCCGATACAGAACTGAGTATAGTTAAGGTGGCAATCGTAGTGCAACAGTTAGATGAATCAAACTACCTACTGGAGGGCGAATAGTAACACCTTGCGCACGAGGCACGATAGGAGAAGTCAACGTAGGAGGAAGGATTCTTAGCTGCAGTAGTAGTGGGGGGTATTTTGGCTGAGAACCTAGTAGCGGCGAGATGATAAATTCATAATAGGAAACAGATACGACGCATCGTGGATACTTTATAGAAGAAGATGTGGGCAGAGGAGAGGGGGAATAAAATACGAAAACGGTGAGGAGGGCGAGATGAATGAGAGTGGGGGAACCAAAGTAGGTGAACGCGGCAGGAGGGGGTTACGCATCTCGGCATTCAGTTTTTCAGCACGTATCCTCTATTCACTCGCCTCCCCGCCATCCCCATGCTACCCAGTATCCTCCTACTTATTACATAGCCCAATCTAGCGATAAATCTCAGATGTATTATATCAAAAACTACTTTCTAAACAATTTACTCCGGCCCGGCCACTAACACCACCCATGTATCAGCCGAAGAAATACTACCGAATCCCAAGCCACCATTGAAGCATAAAATAGATTTGGGTATAGGTTCTCTATCGCGCCCGACGGCGATGGTACTAGTAATACCGATGATGGTAAACTCGAGAAGAAGCAAGATGAAGAAGGAAATGAGCCGCGTGCACCGGGACAAGGGCAATGCGGGGCGGAAAAGAGAGAGGGGACGATGAAACGTTAGTAGAAGTATGAGGGCCTTTAACCCACTCCCAAGATTGCTTTGCACATGGACGTAATGTTTCGACTCCAGGTAAAAAAAAGTACAATCCCAAATACCGACCGAGGCTTAACAGTCGCAATCTCGAAATATAAACAGCGAAACATAAAATGTGGGAAACAGGACTGAAAAGAAGAGAATTAAGAGCTTAGCGGGTGGGCTGGGAGATGGGGGTTACCTCATCCAAATCTCAACATCGCTAATGCTCTTCTTATGTACTTTCCTCATACTCTTCCGTTCCACACCTACTATCTTACCTTTCTCAACCGATCATCTTCTCCCCCCCTACATCGTCCTGCCCCCCATTCTTTCCTCTTCCTTTTTTTTCCTCATTGAACAGCGGGAGAGATATAAAAGGGCAAAATGCGACTTTTGTTAATGACACCTAAACCAAAAACAGGGAAAAGGCTCAGTTGTATTATCGACCAAATTTAACCAAGAAGAAGGGCAACATAGTAGTTGAAGAACAGCGATCCTTCCAGGTCAACGATAGACCACCAAGTGTGTCCATCAGAGTCCTCATCATACCGCACTCACCATTGCCTGCAATCATCCCTATTGCTATGCCAGTCTCAATTAACGGATCAAATTGACCCAGGTGGTAAAGGAGGGGGCGGACTAAGCGCCCCACCGCAACCACGTCTCCCGCCCCGATGAAATTACTGGGTGGGGGTGTAGCAGTATCCAAAGTGGAGACCGTGTGGGGTAATGTAGAGACCGCCAACCCCAACACCTCACCTGGGATATGTCCCTACAGGGGTGGGTACCTCACCGCCTCAAAAAGGGGCGACCGCCAGAGTTAAAAGCATCCCACTCCATCCTGGTGGACAAACACGGAAGAAGTGTGGACACGCAGGGCGTCCAGAGGTCGAGGAAACCGGAACAGTTACGTGATGGTGTGTTTGTATAGAAATGACATACAACGCCAGCCAAATCCGTCCAGATTTCGCCACATGCGCAAAAAGCGTCAGGGGGACGTCGCAGAGCGTGATCACTGTGGGATCCAGGAACAGGCAGATGGCCCCAACGAGAGCGCAACCCCCCATTGGCTGTTGTATTGATCTCCCCAATAATTTAATGTTGTTCTAAATAAATTATGGTTGTTGTTTTTAATTAAAAAAAATACTCAACTGACCTTATGAAAGCCCCATATACTCACTGTGCCCTCGAGTGGAGGGAGTTGTTTTGTGAACTCCCAACACAACAGGCTCACTCGCCTTCTATTCACTAATATTAGGATGCATCGCAAGATGCATACGCTTGTCAATTCTTACCAAACTGTTGAATTACCTATTCCGACACAGGAACAAGGAGGGTATTTTAAGCCACAAGATCTAGGGAAGTATAAATAGCAGCCACGTTGAGGGCGGTGCGGCATGGTCCTACCATCACTAGTGATAGAGCAAACACGGATTTTGCCGTGCTTAGCCAAAACGCGAACTAGCGCAAAGTTTGCGAACCCCGCGAACCGGCGAACCGCCATTGACTTCAATGGGAGGCGAATTTTAAAAAACAAAGGGACCCCTTTCTGGCCACAAATGTGTTGGGAAAGTGTGTTTCAAGGGTGAACACATGGTCAATGACATGACAGAGGGAATCCATGGCAAAACTCCCAAGAAATTTTTTTTCACCCAATAAAAATCCGCACCAAGGATTTCTACAATATAGTCAATGGGCAAAATAAAGTGCAATGAGTGATTACCCTTAGACCAGTTGATTGGACTGATCTCCTTGTTTGTTGACCCCTGCCCACAACCCTGTGACTTTGCATCTGTCATGCTTTTCTGACTCACTCACTCCCTAGAGGGGGGTCTTGGAGGATTTCACCCGGTCTCAGTTCTCAGGTGAGGTACCTTGTGCGTTAAGTCCTGGGGCAACCTTAGTCTGGGTATCCAAAAAAATAAAGTTTTGCCATACAACAAATTATTCCAACCGATCGTTTTGGTCTGATCACTATGAAGCAATCGCCTTCTCATCTGGGGTGTGCCAACATGGCCACACACCTCCTTGAGGTGATCGCTTATTGTGATACGCAGACCCCTTCCACCACGACTCATGGTAGCGATCACGAAGGAGAAGTGGGCAATGTATATGCCTTCTTTTTAATGCAGCCACAGCCAGAGGCCAGCAAAAAATTAGGCAGTACACTTGCCATAAAAATTTGTCATCTATATTTGACAGAAAAATTAGGTATGGTAGCAGCACGCGTGTTATAGCAGTGGCCAGAAAAATTATGTTTTCCAGGACAGAATGGAAAATGAAACATTGCGCGTTGAACCCTAGTTGTGGCGGAGGATTCATGAAAAGTCGGTATGCGCGTATGCAGATGGAGGAACCATTTTTAGGCCAAGGCATGTAATCTCAGGCCTTTTGGACTGTTGCTCCAAACGTATCCCCCACTGTCAGTACCTTCGGAATCCATGCACTCGTTCATTTAGGGAAGGTGAGGTAATTCACGCTTCCTTTTTGAACGAGGCGACTTCGCTTCTCTGTCACTATGCCCCGCCTGCAGCACTGGAAGGTCCTTTCTGACAGGACACTAGAAGCAGGACAGGCCAAGATGTTCAAGAGCAACACTGGGATAGCTCTGGCCACAGGTCAAGTCTGCAACACCAGTAGTCAAGGGGCTCTCCTTATCACGGTTTATTTCAGAGGGCTCATCACTACTTCCAGCCAGTTAAGGAGGGTAGTCTGCAATTGTCGCTGTCGCAGTCGTTCTTCAGGTGGATGCTGCCGAAGGGCTGTGGCGATGCGTAGGACTTAAAAAAGCTCTGCATGTCCTCCATCAAACAGCACGTTGTGAAGCAGCCCCTGTCCTTGCGCGCCTGGGTCCATGGTAGCAGGAGGATTAGTGTCACCTCTTCCCCTTAGAGAGTCACGTTGTTGCGGTGACATCGCCCCTTAAAAGCCGGTGTAGAGCCAGATTTTGTAGCTTAGCTCCTCCAACACTGCTTGCATCCTCTCATGACCTCCGGTTAAGCTCCGTAACATTTCCACTACTTTCTGCTTATAGCGGGGGTCTGTAGTAGTGTGGCCACCCAGTAACAGAGCTCGTTTCTCTTCATTTTTTTCCTTTGACCTTTTACGAGGGTTCCTCAACCGGTCACGACGCAGCATGAAAGACACCATTTGCACAAGGATGATGATCGAGCTACTCATATCCCGTTCCTCCTTCTCACTGATGTCATTGAGGGTCTGTTCACTCCCCCAGCCACGTACACACACACCATGGGGTCCCAGATAGGTTGACCACAAGGAGCACGTGGGATGCCTGTGATGGTTGCGTTCCTCCTGCCTCAAAGCCACATCCTCCTCTGATATTCCTCTTCCAGCGTTGCCGCAGGTCCGGCATTTAGCGAGGCTGCTAAGGAGGTTTCTGGTGGTGATGGGTGACCATAACTCTTCCTTTCACCGCTCATCCACAGCCTGATCAGCACTCTTCGCAGGGCCCGCTCCAGGAAGAAGATCAAATTGGTGATGAGATGGTCGCCTGATTGTGTCCTTTCGCTGCTACTGACACATAGGTTTGTCACCCTCTCTCAAAAGGACAGGCGCTGGAGCCTACAGGCATTGCGCATTACGCGTCCAGCATTAACGTGGCCAAAAAATCCCCACAGCTCGCAGAGGCTGTCCTAGCACCCCCGGTCATACAAATACTCATTGAAGCTTTTTCCTTGTTGGGCAGGCGGTAGAAGCAGCGTCAGAACAATAATGGACGTTGTGACATGCTCAAACACTAAAAGCCAGGTATGTGCACAACACTCTCCTCAAGACGCCTCAAACCCATGGCAATCTTGTTGCTTTGTTTCGACCGACGTGACTGAATGTTCTTTCTGCGTTAAACTGCATGGCCCTATAGACGTGTTGTAGGCAACGCTGAACTTAGGGGCACAAATCTTCACTGTACGCCGGCTTAGACCCCGGATTCCCCATCAGATCCGGACAGGTATTGTAAAGCCTACCAAGCGCCCCACAATCGGACCTCTACCATGGAAGTCTCATACCCCTTTCTACACGGCGCAACACAAAATCATGGAGCCTCAGGAGCCGATCCTTCCAACAACATCCCGCCACATCGGAGAGCTGGCAATTTGAAAATTCTGCAGGGAACTCCCACCCACACATCCGGCGAAAGGCAACTAAGGAGCGCCATAAAATATATGGGACTTTAACCAAAATAGTAAAGGTAAACGACCTAAAAAAAATGCTCTTCCGATGAGACTGTACAATGTGAGTTTTAAAAAAAAAATACCTGTTTGGGAAATATACCCCGTTGGACTTGCCTGGCGCCTTTCGTTCAGCTCTCTGCAGCCACCTGTGCTGTTACACTCGGCCTCTTCTCTCGAGGGAAAGCTGAGGGATGATAAGATTCTTGCGATGGACTTCGATGGCCTTTAGCTTTGCTTTTCCAACTTGTCAGCCCCAAACTACACGCTAGTTTGCATTCACTCTGCTCACCTGTTATGACGGGATCGGGGATATGTTTGGCAGAAAAGGGACTAAGGGGCTTGCCAGACGGGGACAAGTGCCCAAAACACAGGTTAACATGACCAGACTTGTTAGCGCCATGACCGACTTTCCCTTTCTCCACAACAGGACACTAAAGATAGGGCTTTTGATTCGTTGCGAAACATATTTCACCGTTCGACCGGGAAACATTCACTCGCGGTGTCCAATATAGCAAACACTTATCTTTTTGCGGAACGGGCCTCAGACTTCACCAGTGTATGCGTAAAAGCCTTCGGCGGGCTAAGAGACTCCGTCAGCCAGCTGTCGACGCCGGGCAAGGGGGTGTACTCTGTGACATGTTTTTGACGGTCAAACATGTCCTGTCACTGACCACCACTTGATTTGTGGCCAGTGAGCTGGGATCCCTGCCTGTCAAAGGACCGCACGGCGAAGTGGCCTGGTGGACTGACTTTGACGTTGGGCAAGGAGGACGCATCGTCTATATTGGGCCATCTGACACCCATAAACATGAGCCGGACTCGACTTTGGGACAGGTCTATTGATGCGATCCACTCCATTAATCTCCACATCTTGCTCAGACTGGAGCGTAGGGTGGCTACTTTGAGCTGTGGGTTCTTTTGCCGATAGCTGCGAGCGACAAATGGGCGTGTTTGCTATACCATCCAATTTTTTTTTGCTTGCGCTTTTTTTGGTGAGCGACTCGAATCATCGTTGAATTTTTTAAAGCACGTCTGCTTTACCTAGAGGTGCGGGTCCTGTCGACTTCCCACGACTCAGGATCTTTTTGCAAAGGTTGCAAATGGCATCGATGCTAGTCAGCAGCACGACCTTTATCACAAAAACAAATGCCATAAAAGGAGGCAGCCCTGTGAAACTTTTCGTAGGCCATCTCAACTTTTGCCTGGAACCTTGAAGCGTGGCCTAGTTGGACCTTTTTTTTTTTTTTTTTTTTTTTTTTTTTTTTTTTTTTTTTTATTTTCCTTTTTTTATTTAAGCCATGAGTTGATTGGACGTGCCTTTATGTAGGCTGGACTTTTTGACAAAACTGGGTTGGAACTGATATGCACCCAAGGAGCTTGCCACTCTGGACCGCCGCGGATAGCTCAGTAGCCTATTGACCGCAGTGGGAGGACAGCCCACAGCAGATCTAACTCCGGACAACCGTTAGGAGCCGCGTAAGACTGCCCCTTTTTTGGTCTCTCAACTCTGAATTTCACCTGGTTCTCTTTCTTCTTGGTGTTGGGCACCACGTTGACATAAACGCGACCACTTAGGACTGACCCCTCATCTTCAACCGCTTCCAACGTATGATCTGAACCTCAGGCAAATGGAACGCTGCAGCAGGTACAACATCATCGTCATTCACACCGCACCTCCAGTGTGTGATATTGCTACTGTCAGAGGCATGTCTGTCATCGACATGCTATGGCAATATGGTTGCTAGGCATCCATCACTCTTGCACTCTTAATAAAAGCGGACTGGTCTGGAACAACTCCTCTGATGGGTCAATGTAGCAGGGGCTGTGGTGCTAGTATTGGTGGCGGCAGGTGAGTGGCCACTTGAGTGGTGTCAGCAGCTCCCGAGCATGCGGAGCGATGGGTGTTTGTCCAGGGTCAGCAGTGGCCTGGACATGTCCGACCTAGATCTTGGGTGTCTTTTCTCCTGGGTAACTTCTATTTACTCAGTCACATTTTTTATTTTTTTTATCCATTTGTTCCCCTAGCATTTCTTAAGTGACGGTTTTAAGTGGCCTCTGACCTACGGCCAGTATTCTACGGCCAATAGGAACATTTCACCACCAGACCCCTGCTCGGATGGTCTGCCTCTGACTGTCATATTTATGTGTTTGCGTACAACTTGCGCCCTTGGCAGCAGATAAAATCGGGAGTGGGACTGGACAGCTTGGCAAAAGGCTTACATGGATGGAAAGCCGTGCACTTTTAGTAATACCCATTTTTTATGCACAATAGGGTGACAATAAAAATTGCTGTTTTTGGTACTTACCCTCGTCTTCCAACCAGCATAGACCTGTGGACCTGGAGCGTCACTGGCAGCTCGTGTCGGGGTCGCACTATCACAGTTGGGTACCCAAGGCCTTTAATGCGTTTTTGTACGAACAAGTCACTTGCAATATTTATTAACTCATCCCGTACACATAGGGTGACAAAAACTAATCCCCTGCGGGTTACAAAATGCACACTCTTCAAGACTGAGTACTTGGGCTGGGCAAACTGCGGCAGTTTTCGTGGTTGCCACCAACAGTGTGGCACAACAGGCTTTAATCTAGCACGGGAAAAGCCCCTGCACACATATGTTATCTTTAATTCCCTACCAAATTAGGGTATGCAAACAACTAATCCCCTTTGGCGGTCGTACAAAGCTTGCCAAACAGCCCATATGAGCTATGGGTGCTGGCCACTGGGCAGCTGTGGGCGCAGCACACATGTTGCGGCACAAGGCTTTTAATGGAACCAGAAAGCCCTCCGTCACATATATCTTTAAATTCCCTCTACACATGAGGGTGAAAAAACAAATCGCCCTCGCGGGTTACCAAAGTGCCCACCAAGATGCAGTATTGCGGCTGTGGGCACTCGCGGCAGTGGTGGGTCACCAAGGTCTTGAAGCATGAGCAGAACAGCACCCTGCAAATATTTATACTATTCACTACAATAGTTTTGGAAAAAAAAATAAAAAAGAACTAATTCCCCTGGGGCTAACACTTACAGTGACCACCAGCATTTAACTAGGTGGTGGCCGCACTGGGCCAGTTTTGTTGGTGCTCAACCACAATCAAGTTGGACAAGCGATGGCTTGTAATGCTTATCGGAAAGCACCGGCCTGCACAATACGTTGCGACTTATTACCCCTACAACTATAGGTCGAATACAAAATCCACAGGGCTTGGTAACGAAGGGACACAAGACTAGGAGGGCACGGGAAGGAGGAAAGGGGAGGGAATAAAGAAATGAGAAGAAAACTATCCACAATACATCGATGCAAAAAGAGAAAAGGGCTCCTTTTCCCGCCTGGCATGCCAGACCATGCAGGCAACAGCCTCTTTATTTGGGTAAGCAAAACAATCAGCCCTAAAAAGGGCTTTTGGGTCTTTTCAGGACTCTGTCCCTGACAGCAGATAAGACTAGCACCTGTCACTTCACACTTGCTTTCTAGTAGAATTTTTTTTGCAGATGGCAATGAAAACTACCCTAGCTAATGGTTCCCTATGCAGCAACAGCAGCTCTGTTCTAACTCTCTCCACTCTCTCAATAAGCATGTGAAATGGGGTCTCTCCTTGCTATGCTATAGAGGGTGGGATGGTCCGTGAGGTGGGGGGTGCTGATTGGCTGGATTATGTCTGCTGACTGTGACTCACAGGGTCAAAGTTTCTTCAATGCAAAAAGATAGGGGGCGGGTCAAACTCGCCATATGTTCGCCAAATAGCTCGAACGCGAACATACGATGTTCGCTGCGGATAGTCCGCCGGCGAACAGTTCGGTCCATCACTACACATCACCCCCATAGCAGATGGGCAGAGTTAGAAAGTGCATGGATTTTCCCAAACCATTTGAATTTGTACATATGGGGTCCAACAGATATGAGTTTAACACAACAAATGCTTGCCCCAATGAGGTGTACGATCCAGATCTGGCAAAAGAATAGGTGGTTACACCACCTGACAACATCTAACACAATAATGACATCTTTTTTGTTTAACCCTCTGCTACCAGACAGTATAACGTGGAGGATGACAGAACAATGGAAGACATGGTTATTGACTTTCACAGACCTACAGGAGAAATTACAAATGCCACAAAATGCTTTTTACAGCTACCTAGAAATAAGAAATTTTGTCCAATCCATAACCAAAGACTTGAGGTTTAGTGAATTAACTTCCTTTGAAAAGATTATTCTGGATGGTCCCTCAAATAAAGGATTACTGTCAAAGATTTATAGAATTTTGGGGACTCCCACAGGGGATACATTTTTTAGGCATGCATATATGACCAAATGGTAATCCTTTTTAAGACGCCCCCTGGCTAAAGAATGCTGGCAGACAATCTGGCTGCAAGTCCACCGCAGCTCGATTTGCACTCAGATAAAAGAAAACGTATATAAAATAATGATGCACTGGTATTATACCTCAGAATTATTACATGCAATTAACTCAAGCTTATCCCCGATGTGCTGGCGGTGTAAGACAAAAGTAGGCTCCTTTTTTCACATCTTTTGGACATGCCGATAAATCGAACCCCTTTGGTGGAAAGCCCAGCAGATCGTGTATAAAGTGGTAAAAAAGGGGTCCCGCTGAAACCAGAAACTTGTCTACTGGGCTTACCAACTAAAGGAATGCTAAAAAGGGAGAAGAAAATTTGCTTACACATATTCACAGCGGTAAAATGTTTGGTAGCAGCAAAATGGAAAAATTCTCATACCCCCTCGACATTGGATTTAGTAACACTAATTCAGGATGTCTGTTCTATGATACATTCTATTAGATACATTTCACTCTATATGAGAGGAATGGGATTCAATAGACCATGCAGAGCTATGTAGGTGATGCAGGATCAAGGAGGATAGTGAAAGAGGGGAGTAAGTTTTTTTTAAAAAAAAATTTATTATTATTCCACTGGGGGTAGTCTCGATAAATTGTAACATGAAGAAAAAATAAAGAAAGTGTATATGTATATGAAAAAATAATTTGGTAAAATATGCCTACATATGAAACATGTTGCATATGTGTTACTTTATGTATGTTTTTTTGTGATTTAAAAAAATAATTAAAAAAAAGAGGGAAAAAAATAAACTGTCGAAAAATCTAGGAGAATTTTTAGTAGGAGTGCATTATATTTATGCTATTTACCTTACCTTGAAATACAACAGGAAGTAATGTTACAAAAGTGAGAAACCCTTTTTGTTTGTTCTAATGATAATGGCATGGGGAAAAGAAAATTTCCCTATGCCATTATCATTAGTACAAACAAAGATGTGAATTTCCTTAAGAAAGACAAAGACAGTGGGTCTAATCTTTTCTTACTCTGTCCAACTATCTAAAAATAATTTTGCATACAGATATTTTTTTAAATAGACTTAAATATTGAAAATTCTTACCACACAATATGATATCAGCAATTCTTCTTTATATAGGGTTTAACTTTAAATAGTAAGTTAAAGTAGTAGTAGTACTAGTATTAATGTAAAAGTATTTATACATACATTCATGAATTTGAGTACACACAAAAATATGAATTTTGCCAATATTTTTTTTTATTTAAAATGTTACTTATTTTATAAAAGAACAATTAACTTGAGATTTATGCAAAGCGAACAATGCCTAATTTGACATATCTTTTAGATGAAATATTCCTGAAAAAGCTTTGATTGACAGATTAAAATCCTGCCAAATATTTGAGTTCCAATTAGGTGTTCTTAAAATGTGTAAAACCCATTTAAATATTTTTTTAAAACACTTTGGGAAAGTTCTGCAATTTTCAACAACTACAAAAGCGATATATAAACTAGGAAGGTATTCGCTTCATTTTTTTTATTTTGTTTTAAACTTTTTTGAGGTTTTTGTGTTAATATTAAAAGAATTCATCTTTCATTTCAATGGTTCCATACTTCTGTAAATACTTTCATTAGTGTGGACTAAATGTATAAATGAATAAAGCAGCACTCAAGTGCAGGGCCCAGCAGGCAATTAGTTGGGGGTAGATTTATTTACCAATATCGGTACCCCCGAGCCACACTCATGGTACTTTCCCCAGAATCTCAAATATTCAAGATTACGAAGACTATATTTGAGATCAGTGCTGTTATTCGCAATAAAAACTTCGAATATCCACGATCAACACTAATCTTTTTTCCTTGCCATTTTTAATATATGCAACATTCTCTGGTGAGAAAATGTTTCCATCTCAAAGAATACCAATATTTTGTCTATAGATTTATTTTCAGGGCCATGAAACTCTAGGTTGTCAGACCTGTGATATACTTCACCAGTTAGATCACCTGTAACCCTTCCTGGCCTTTATAAGCCTGGTTAACAGCTCAGGTTAGTGTATAGTTTAAAGGCTGGAAATCTGTTTGAGTATTTATTGGAAATATAACCTGTGCTTTGTTCCTAACTATTCTCTTCTGCCTGCCCTGACCCTCATTTGATTTAAATACATCTGATCATCCACTTTCTTTTGGCTGCCCTAATCCTGCTCGGACCTGACTACACTCCTGCTTTAGTGTAAACAGTACTGTGGTTATTCAGTATATCCAGGAAATCATTGATATATATATGTAGCAAGTTAACTGCTTTAAAAAGTATAAATCATGAGTGTATGGGTAAACCACTCACGTCTCTAATATTGCACTAATTGACTTGTTTCCATCCTAGACCTAGATGCATTTGGACTAGATGCAGCACCTTCTTGGCCATAATAATGTACAAAGGTTTTCCTGAACCCTGGGGAAGTCCAACAATTGGACAAAGCATGTTGAAAGTTATTTAGGAGAAGCAACTTTGAAGACTTCACATATATCAGGCCAAAAACATACTAGTGTGGACTATTGACCATTTACTCGTTTACTCCTTTTACTTTTCATGATTAATTAATGATTAATTGCAACTTTTGGGACCATGTTCATTTATGATTGTTTTAACGTGGTATAATAGAAATCAGTTTAACCTAATTTCTCAGATTGGAACATACCTTTAACCCCCTAGCGCTAGTGACAGCACCATCTCGCCCAGCGCTGCACAGTCACTATTGCATTGAACAAGATGGTGCCATCCAGGTAAGATCGGGGCTGCGGCAGCGCAAACTTCCCGTTTCATGCTGTCCCAGTGTCCCCAATGTGACAAGCAGGCTTCTGGAGAGGGGCTCATCCTCCCCCCCCCAAGTGACGTGATGACAGCACATGGGGGGGGGGCACGGTACATTCAATTCATTCAAATGTAAATTGGGTTAACTTCAAAGAGCACATCTGAAAAATCACCCCAGTGTCATTTCCCAAGGTGCTCTCTGAAGTTAACCCTTTTAGAGGGTGCCAAAGGGCATTGTATTGGATCCAGTGATAACTGTATCCAATACAATTCAAAGTAAAAACAAAAACACATAACAAATTGGCAATTGAATAAAAATTTTATTATGAATATAAAAAAACATAAATATGAATACATACTGTTTTAAAATCTATCATACAAAATAAGTATTTTAGAGATTTTATCATTCAGATGATACCTTTTTTTTATATATATATTTTAAATGTAATTTTGTTCAACATAATTGTTTGTTTCAAACATTATTATATTCAGGATGTCTACTAGACCCTTGTACAGACATATTTTAGAAAGTTACAGGCCTACAACATAAAAAAATATTCCATTTTAGTCTATGGTGCGCATTTGGTACATAAATCTAGACCTCAGCAGAACGCTAGGGAAGTTAATACTTGCCAATAAAGTTCCAGAGGTTGGACATCTCACTCAGGCTGTTCACACATTATCCAATAATTCTTCAAATTAAGGGATATGGAAAGACCTTACCAATAACAGGACATTTTTTTCCTAATTTGAGTACCGTGCTAATGCAGGAGTGGTTACAGTCATAATGGCCACTAATTTAGATGCGTTGTTTTACATAACACATATGTCACTAACTGTGTCTCAGAGGAGCTCACAATCTAATGTGCCTCTTTGGAGGAAAGAAGACCTGTGCAGTGAGCTCTCTGGAGATCCACCTCCCTCAGACATGGAGGAAATGCCTGGTTCCTGGGCAGACTCAGGTGAAAGATCCGCATTTGTGCTGCATTAAGACGGAGAGGAGAGGAAGCTGGCAGCACTGCTTTTCTTAAAAATGAGAGAGCTGTATATGACCGTATCCATGGCATCAAAAGAAATCAGTGAAAAGTGAACTACAAGCCCTGGAAATGCAAGTGAAAGACAAGAAAAGTTTACTAAGTACAAAGTATGCAGCATGCATTATGGCCAGTGGGAGTAAAGCCTCCAAGGAGGATTGTGAGGATGACAGGCAGGAGACACAGTAAGCAGCATGGAGGAGGTTAACCCATTGCACAGGGAGGATTAGGCTACTCATCCTGTGTGTTGTCTGCCTGTGTCTAAGGATGATGTGGCTGCCATTGTGGAGAGTGAGGAAGCTACCAATGCTGTGAGCAGAGATCTGCCTGGCCTAGTCCCAGGGATTGCTGGGTCTGATAGTCCCACAGTAGCCAGCATGGCTAGACTATCATACCACCCTGCTAATGTGGACAGTAACAAGGACAGTGCAAGGTTAATAGATATTTTATCCCCTGCACAAGATGACTCTGCTGGGACATGTAGTTTTACTATCCCTGTGGTTTCTAGTGATATAAAGAACTCTGATGTCATGAACATGTTCCCTGCAATATCTTAATCTACTAAGATTGTTAAAATTTCTGTTGTTGGGATGCCAAAGAGCACTCCAGGCTTGTCCAATGACATAACCATTGGTGGGACCTCTGAATCTAGCAGTCACCCTGTGGTTGAGGACAAAAGATCTGGCAGTGTACCCCCAGCTGTCATTTCATATGCTTCCGTTATTACCAAGCCAAGTATAAGACCTTTTGCATGACAGGTCAGAACAATGTTGGGGGCCTTCTATCCATACAGGGTATAGAAGAAGGAACCTTCTCTACATTAAATGGGTGAAGGGGGTGTCCCTCCCATAAGGAGTTATGTGGTCTGGCTTATATTGAATATGGGGGATCACACCTGCAGACATTTATGCCCTCATAAGTCCAGCGGGTCTTGGGTAATATGATGTTTCCTTTGTGAAAGCTGAAAGGTTGGATTTATTTTGGGAACTTTATAATTCCACATTTAGGGGTTCAGAGAAATGGGAGGGTCTGCTGCCTAAAAGTGATATCAGACAACCATTGGTAAAAACCAAGGTTAGAAATTAATAATTTCCATTAGCAGATCTTGCCATTTGACTTAGTCAATTTAGAGAGATTTTAACCTTTTAAGAAAAATGGTGGCTGTTCAGGACAGGAACTTGGTGGGTCGCTCTTCCACTGATGTTGTGACAATGGCCATTGTGCAGAATTTTGTACAGTGAAGAGATGTGCTTTATGTCAAAATTCAGGTCACCCAGTAAAGGACTGCAGTCAGATCACATGCAAACTCTGTGGGTTCTCTGGGCACTATTATCACGGCTGCCCAGAGGCCCATCATAAACTCCCAAGTTATGAAGGATTTATTAAGACAAGACAATGAGGAGGAAGGTGCCCAGGCTGGAGTGTCTTCTGTGTCCACGGTAGTTGAACCTGTACCCCTTGTCAATGCTTCCCTGGGGTCTAATAGTGTTGATATTGGGGTTCCTGTTGTCCCCTCCTCAACTTCTGTCCCCTCTGTATGATCTGTTCCCAGTTCTAGGGTATCTGGGGATAGTGTGAGGGGGTGGAAGAAAGAAAGCTTGGAATGTTCAAGACACCTGTCGCATTTCCCCGCAGGTCAAATAGGTTGAGCCAGAAGAAGGTTGCTGGTAAAGTCGAGAAGGAGATGGCCAGTGGTTAGGGAATGAAGGAGATGGCTGGTGGTGGAACTTTGCAGCAGGATTTTAGTAAAGATCTGGAATTGTGTAAAGTCAAAGGAAGTAAGGGCTAAAAAAATATCCTCTGGGCCAGACCCCTTTGCTTCTATGGGGGTTTCTTTATGAAATCTGTTTGGGGTTCTTTCTCAGGATGAGATATCATCTGGGGCGAAGTCGATGGAGGAGTTGGAGAGCACTTCTCTGAAGAGATAAGGCTCCATTGGCAGAGTGGACAAGATAAAGGTCAGGAGGCAGCAAGTCCGATGTGAAGATTTGGCAAAATGGGGAAGGGAAGAGGCCAAATCTTTTAATTTGCCCCATTATTTTTTTATTCGTATTTCATGTTACATTGAGTATAGGACCAATGGAGAGATAAGATATTCTCAGTGTGGAACTTATATATGTATATGTACCATTTAGAGCTACTGTATATCCTGTATATATGTATATATGGTTTTAATGATTGCAAGTTTACAGTCAGTCAACAGTCTAATGTCCCGTCATTTATACTATATATACTTGAGCATAAGCTGATTTTTTCAGCACTCAAAATTTTCTGAAATAATAAAATTCAGCTTATTATGGAATAAATAAATGAAAAAAGCCAAATTTTGTAAGCTAATTTGTGAGTTAATTGCAAAATCCCTGAACATGGTATCATCACCAAAATAGCTACAGCTGTAGACAATGGTTGTAGGGACACCAAAAAAACATTGCTTTATAACATGTACTTCAAACAAATGTAGTTTTTGCATAAATTAGACAGTTTATGGTAAACCGTAATTTTGAACTTGCAAAAACGACATGTGCTACAGCAAAATTATTATTTTTTAAATGTTCCTACAATATTTGTAGGTGGTGTAGGGACATTTGATATTGAGTAGCCATTCTGGTTGAGTAATCATTCTGTTCCGACCCCCCTGTGCTACTTCAGCAGCATCGAAAGAGATGGACCCGGAATAGATCATTAGGTTTGCCAATGCTCTACATCACCAAGGGCTCGCCAGGCATGGACGAGTATCCCCGACTGTAACTTGGGGTAAATTTGCAAACTTACCCTGAGTTAAGTCGGAGTAACCACCTTAGAAGTGAGTGTAAGTAAGTATCTTTTAAAAAAAACAATTCTTTATATCTGTATTATACAGTTAAGTTTGCCTTAGCATACTATATGCTAAAATGTGAAATACAGCCTAAAGCAGAATAGTGCAGACGATGTTTTTTTATTCATATCTATTTTTTTTAATCTTTGCATTTATTGAGGTGTGTTTGCTGCATTTTATAAGACATTACGCTACCTCCCTTAGCAGCTATCTTTTCTTTTTCCATGTAAGTGCTCCCTACGGGTACTGTCAAATACAACTTATTACATAACTGCGTTCAGTGATCTCATTATAAAGTGATTAGCTTTCAGCAATACGCTAAGATTTGAGGTTTACATCATTACTGATGCAGCTCTTGTTTCTTTATTCTCTAATGTCACATCTTACCTGCATATGATTATATGAGAATTGTTATCTGAGACACAGATGTTAGTTAATAACTTAATAACAATAATAATGAGGTATTGTCAAAACATTTGATAAAGCAAGAGAACTTTCTGACTGACATGATGTAACGGGTGTTGCAACGCAAACAAGGGGAAAACATCACTATTTTAAAAACATAGCATAGCATACATCTGAAATAAAATTTGTATTGGTATGTAGTACTCTACATCTGTGTAGTACTGACAACTAGCAATAATTAAAGCTATATTTCAGAATTTACTATATAATCACATTGAATCTGAGAGTAGATTGTTGTAACACTTTAGGAACATTTCTTAATAAACAGCAGTTTTTCATTTTAATGAACTAATACAATTCTGAGTGTTTCATTCTAATGCTGCTCATGAGTATTTATCTTATGTTTCACCTGCTTAGTGATCATACATTTGTTGGCAACTCATAATATAAATCATCTGAATAGAATGTTAAAGAACAGCTTATGTGAAACAACAGAAAAACAAAAATTTTAGGAAATTATATTTTTAATTAACTCTGAGCTTACACAGTGGTGGCAAAGGGAAATCCTAAAAAAAAACTATACTTACATGCTGTGCTTTCATCTGTAGCAGTCACCATATTTAATCCTATGTAGATGATAATTTTATAGGATTAATAAACTGCAGTAACTTGGATAGCCTCTAGAGGTCAGCGGATAAGTGTTTTTAAAGGTGAAAACATAGCTCTATAGGCTTGTAAAGGGGACATGATGACATGACTGATGTGTGTTTCTTGACAATATGTGAGAGAAGTTGTTACAGCTGCAGTGATTCCTGGCAAGAGCGGAGGAGCAAATTTTCACAGATCGTATGCATAATGGGGGGTTTGACTTCACTGGACATAAAGTACATCAGGTGAGTATAGGTGAGCTTTAAGTGTTTCAGCATGGACAATGTCCTTTATTAAGAAAAAAAGCCTTAAAAAAAGGGTCAAAGAATTATATCTGAGTAGTCAAAAAGGGAAAAATGTGACAACCATATGAAATAAACAGATAATTACATGTGCACATATTTTGAGGGGAACATGAAGTCTGTCTAAGATTTTTTATTATAATAACTTAAAATTTAAATAGTAGTATAGAAGTAGTAGTAGAGTAGTAGTATTGACTGATCTCACTGAACAGAGCATGTCAAACAGGACCATCCCATCCATCTACAAAAAGCTAAAGACAAAAAGCTTTATGGGTGCCCTATGTGAGATCTTGTATGCTTTGGTGCTAAGGAGTTTAAACCCTTTGATAATCAGTACCTCACTTTGTTACACTTTCAACAAGCAAAGAACACACTAGGTTCTTGAAAGTGAAATAAACGCTTTGTTTGGCTAGAGCCTAGGTGCCCAACCTGCGGCCCTTTGGGCATTTTTCAGCGGCCCTCCTCAGTCCTCCACTTGTGGCCCCTGAAACCTTACTGTTCATGCATAGGTCATAGGAACTCATATTGCATCACATAACCTCTGAATCAAAACATGCATCACCATACTGCAGTGTTACCCAATGCCCAAAGTATCATTTTAAATAAGTTTTGTTATTTAAAAATGAAAAATAACGTCTTACAGTTATGCCTGTCATTTCCACATAAAAAATGCTCATACAAGTCAGTACAGATTGAAAATGTTATGTGTGGCCCTTTAGTGATGCAGAGGGCCGCACTTGTGGCCCTCTATATCAACTCAGTTGCCCACCACTGGGCTAGAGGGGGGAGCATACCTTTCAAGTTCTGCATTTCAAAATAAGGGAGGTTTTCCCTGAAGTGATGTCACAAGGTGTAAACAATGCTCCATGCATGTGTAAAATGTACAGATACTACCATTTGAAGTCTTTATCAAAATGCTTTGTGGCCGGATGACAAAGGGGGAGAATGACTAGGAAACACAGACAGAGTGTTGTCATCCTATGAACCATGTTATTTCATGGTTTCTTTGTGATTATAGCAACACAAATATTAAATGTAGTTTTAACTTGGGGTTATTGGCTATGGGTACAGTTGTTGTTAATGGGGGATCATGGCACTTACAGGCTTCTTGTATTGGCTGCTGATGGACTACCGATTCCAGCATGCATATCGTTTTCTGTTTGTGTTACATGACATTCTGCTGACTGATAAATGGCAACGTCACATGTTGCTGTGCCTGGAAGCTGTAACTGCAAGCATCCCCTTCTTATAGTGAAGAACTACACTGCCGTTCTGCCTTACACAGACATATTCTGCTTCACACTTACACACATTACGTACACACATTCTGCCTTTTATACACACACAAAATTCAACACAGTTTACTTACTATCTGAAGCTTCTTCCAGGCTCCTCTTAGTCCTGCTTGTCCCTCCATCAGCCTTCCGATTGGCTGGAAGTGCTAGAGGAGGGTATGGGCACTGTATACATTCTGCAGAAGTAAAAAGAGAACTGACAGTTTACTGAGCCAATCAGCTGCAGTTCTCTTCTTCCATCTTTCTGGCTCTGCTTACAGTCTGACTTCAGCCCAGCAGCTGTGGAAAACACGCCCCTGAACTGAGTAGCAACTACAGTTTACAGGAGATTTATGGGATTATTAAAATATGGGGATGGGAAAGAGCCCCAAAAAACGCTACTTTCCCAGTGCCGATCCGAGCTTCCCTGTCAAGATGAGCTCTCCTGTTGCATAGAATGACTAGCAGGGGGAGCAGAACATTTTCAAAAGTCCACACATTCAAAGCCCTGACTTTGAGCCTAATCAGTTAACAAACCATATGGGCTAAAGACATGGTTGTAGCTGAAGTTTATCCCTACAATACTACCAAATTGAGGGGTCTCTTACCCCGTTGGATCCAAAAAATAATGCATGGAAGAAAGGCTTTAAAGAGTTAAGATTGGGGCAAATTGCCCCACACAAACCCCTTGGTTTAACAGCTCAAAGTTAGGAAAGCCATGCGGTGCACAAGGTCCATGCATGGGCTTAAGCCCCATTAAAGTCTATAAGTAGTCAATAAGTAAAGTAGGCAAGTTTGACCGGGAATCATTACGGCCCCTTTGTGACTAGAAATGCTAAATTTGCAAAATGTGCCCGACTTTGGTGGCACTTCTGGCCCAGTTCCAATGTGGTTCTGGAGGGAAGGGGATGACTTAAAGCCTCCCAAAATGTGGGAACGTGTGGGAAAATGTGGAACACCCCATTGGAACATGTTTCAACTCAAAGTCAGGTAACCTAAAACTTGCCATGTCCCCCCCCCCCCATTCATCTCTATGGGAAAGTGGGAAATGTTCTAGTCTATGGCTACAACCATGTCGAACTTGGGGTCTCTAGCCCATTGGGTTCAGTAACTGATAATGCTCAAAGTTGAGGATTTAAAAGTGTAGTTTTTACTTCATCTTTATAGAAAAAAATGCCCATTTTGTGGTCATTGTTCTCCAGAACCAAGGGGGCTAGAAACCCCCAATTTCGTAGGATTGTATGTATGGTTAGTGATGGCGCGAACCTGGATTTTCGCGTTCGCGAACGGCGAACGCGAACTAACGCAAAAATTTGCGAACCTGGCGAACCGGCGAACCCGCCATTGACTTCAATGGGAGGCGAATTT
>CM070040.1:37181509-37194347 GCA_036250615.1 Ptychadena robeensis
GGTAAACCTGCTTGACAGCTGCCCCAGCATGGATGCGTGGCCCTCTGAAGGAGATTGGTGACACCTGCCAAGACTTCAGGCAGCCTGCTGCCACCTCTTCTATCCATCCTACTCCATCCTCCTCGGCTGGTATCTTCTCTTGATTGCGTTCTGGCTCCATCTCTAGCATCCCTGACAGCTCCAAAGGGGCTAGTTCCAAATACCGGATACGCAGTTCACGCTGTCTTGGGCTGAACTTGCCTTGAAGCAGAGAGCACAACAGGAACAGCACTCCCTGTCGACCTTAATGCACATGGTGGCTCAGTGGATGACCCCCGCACCCCAATGGGATTGGCCACAAAGTGTGTGTTATGGCAACGGAAAAAGCAATTGTTTGGCGGCATTTGAATTTGGGCAAGTTGTCACATTGTGCCTGCATGGCACATGTCTTTAAATTGATTGTGCAATGCAACGCTTTTGTGGCCCACTTCAGTACCCAGGCTTACAGGACGTCCTCAACAGCTCGAAGGTAGTATTGTGTTGTGGCCATTTCAGGCGTTCCTACACTTGCTATGGCGAAGTTTTCGGAAATTCAGCGGGAAAGAACTTCCCAGTGAGGCGCTTGATTTGCGACAGTCTACGCGTTGGAATTTCAAAACACTCCACATGTTTGACCACTGCTCCAACAAAGGAGAAAAGCTGTGAATGAGTATTTTGTATCCAAGCGGTTTGATAGGACAGCTCTGCGGAGCTGGGATTTTTTTGCACATCTTACTGGAACGCTCATGCGCAATGCCTGTAGGCTCATTGCGTTCTTCTTTTTGAAAGAGTGACAAACCTTGTTAGTAGCAGAGAAGGCCACAATCAGCAAACCTCTCCATTTTGCCTTCTTCTGGACGTGCCTGCGAAGATGCGGATCAGGCTGTGGAATTTGAGCTTGAAAGAAAAAGAGGAAGGTTATGGTCTACATCACACCAGAAACAGCCTTAGAGCCTATTATAAAATGCCGGACCTGCTGGCAACGCTTGGAAGAGGAGTCTGAGGAGTTCAGAGCGAGGAATTGGCTTTTGAGGAGGAGGAGACCAACCTCAACAGGCATCCCATGGTGCTCCTTGTGCTACCTATCTGGGACGTGTGTTGTAGTGGACTGGGGGGGGAAAAGACCCTCAATGACATCAGTGGGAGGAGGAAACGGGATATGAGTAGCTCGGCATCCATTCCTTGTGCGAATGGGGCTTTCATGTGCCGTGCCTGTTTTGAGGGACCCTCGTATTAAAAGGATGAAGGAAACGGCGCTGTAATGGGTGACCACACTTACTAGACCCCCGCTATAAGCAGAAAAGTAGTGGATGTTATCGGCTTACGGAGGTCATGATGGATGCAGCAGTTGAGAGCTGGGCTACAAACTATCTCTATACACTGCTTTTAAGGGCGATGTCACAGCACAACTTGACCTCTACTAGGGTAAAAGAGTTGACACTAATCCTCCTGCTACCACGACCCGCCGCAAGGACAGGGCCGCTTCACAAACTGATTGTTGATGGAGGAATGCGGAGCTTTTAAGTCCTTTACGCATCGATCACAGCACTTCGGCATCCACTGATGAGACACTCGACCACAGATCGCAGATAACTCGCTTGTTAACTGCGGATATTGACACCTCTGAGAAGCGATGAACCTCTTGACTACTGGTGTTGCCAGACTTGACTGTGGAAGAGCTTATCCCATGTTTCTCTGACTTTGAACTTCTGTCCTGTCTGCTTCTAGTGTTGTCAGAAGGACCTTCAGTGCTGCCAGGCGGCATAGTGACAGAGAAGCGAAGTCGCCTCGGTCAAAAAAGTTGGATCACCTCACCTTCTTACATTGACTGAAATAGGAATGGTTCCGAAGGTGACTGCAGTGGGGATTACGTTTGCTAGCAAAGGCCTTGATTACATGCCTTGGCTAAAACATGGTACCCCACGCTTGCATATGGATGACTTTCACGAATCCTCCGCCACAAACTATTTGGGTTTCAAGCCGCAAATGTTTTCTTTTCAATTTCTGCTGGAAAACAATATAAATTTTTCTGGCCGCTCTACAAACAAGTGGTGCTACCATACCTAATTTTTTGTCAAATTACATGACAAATTTTTATGGCAAGTGTACTTGCCAAATTTTTCTGCGCCTCTGGCTGTGGCTGCATAAAAAAGGCACATTACATGTGCCACTCCCACTTCGTGATCGCTTCCTTGTCGTTGTGTGAAGGGGCTTGTGTATCACATGAAGCAATCACCTCAATGATGGTGTTGGCCATGTTGCGTTACACCCCAGATGAGAAGAGCGGTGCTTCATATGATCAGACCAAAAGCGATCGGGTTGATAATTTTTGTCATATGAAAAAAACTTAATTTTTTTGGATACCAACTCGGTTTTTTGCCCTCAGGACTTAAACGCCAAGGTACCTCCACTGAGAACTGAGACAGGTGATAAATTCCTCCACGACCCCCCTTCTATGGGAAGTGAGTTCAGAAAACAGTGACAGATGCAAAGTCCAGGTTTGTGGCAGGGGTCATACAAGGAGATAGTAAATCAAAACACGGTCTAAGGGTTAATCACTCATTGACCATTTTTATTTTCCCATTGACTAATCATTGCTATGAAATCCTTGGTGCGGATTTATTGGGTGAAAAAATAATTTTGGGAGTTTTGCAATGGATTCTCCCTCTGTCATGTCATGACCAGATTGTTTAACCCCTTGATAAACATACTTTCCCAACACTATTGTGTCAGAAAGGGTCCCTTGGTTTTGGCGAACAGTTCGGTCCATCACTATGTATGGTCTTTGGCTGCAGCCATACAAAACTTTAACCAACATAATCTGTGATACAGGGGAAAAAACATCACGATGGAGCTTGGGGCTCCCTAGTGGTCTAAGGGGTGCTATGCTATGCTAGACTGCTTAGCGCAAGAAACAGCGCTGCAAACTAATTTCCATTTCAGGTTAGGTAAGTGGTGATTTGGGAGTTTCAGAACACGTTATGGGTAATTTATTATTTCTTACAAACCAACTCCTTGGAAATTTAAAAATTTCCCCAAACCAATTATATTATTATATGTAAATTTTGTGGGGTATTTTTTTCAAATGTTATTTTATTTTAATAGCAATTGAGTTTTTTTTCTGACATTTGTTAAGCCTTTAAGAATGAGTAAAAGGTCTGGGAGACATTTTTATATGTAATCATTTGTTTAACTGTTACCTATAAACATGTTTTCCATCATAAACATGTTGGTCTATCCAAAGGGGGTTGAAATGATTGTCAGATTCAACCATCTCTATTGACTTCGGGAGCTGACAGTGATATAGATGACATTACTATGTAATGTAGAACTAAAAATTGCTGCAGTGTTGAGCTCAAATATTTGAATTGCGAATATATTTGATGAATATCAGCTATTCGAGAATTCGCAAATTTTATATTATAAAATATTATGCACTGGGAATCTTATGGCCATGCATTGTGAACTGTAGCAATGTAAAAATAAATACCACTGTGACATGTCACCATTCATTTTGAAGGTAATCATGATGAAATTATAATTGTGAATATATTTGTGCAATGCATTGCCATACACTTAAATTATTATTTTTTGAATATCGAATAAAAAATATAAGTATACTTTTTTGCGAAATATTGTGAATTAGAATATTGCCTATGCCGCTCATATCTATCTGGGGCAATTTTCTGGCAGTTGCCCATACAGATACAATGGTTAAGGGATTTAGCTTTGGCTGAAGAAGTAGGTTTAATAAAGCTCCATGATATGTCAGAATACTTTCTGCTACCCATGTCTTATTTGGAAAGCTTTCCCATGTTTTTCTGTTCTAGGGAAGCAACAGAAAAAAGGTTTGGAAAAGCGAAAAAAACTGAGCTAAAAACTCTAATAGACAGATCTCACCAATGGATTCCAAAGGAATACATTTTTCCTTATTTAATGGTAGGGTGTCCAGGGGATCATTAATCTCAGTTAAAATAGGATACCCCAATCTTCACTGCGGTTTTCAGCTCCCACTAGAAAAGAAGAAATAATAAAACTACTCATCTTTGGTTACCCCCAGGACTTCAATACACAAAGTATCCTAACTGAAAGTGAAAACTGCGTTAACACCCCATGAGACCCATAGGAAACAAAATTTAAACCGTAAGTTATGCACAGGCATCCAGTTCAATAAACAAAGTAGCCAAAGGGGATCAACGGAAAAGTAGTCCAAAATATAGGGAGAGGTCATACACAGATAATCAGTCCAATAAAATGAGTAACTAAAGGGTTAATTAGAAGAGGGGTCCAGATACACAGCAGAAGTCATACACAGGAGATCGATTTAACCTTCTGAGTGTTTAGCCTGATTTCTGAAACAAAGCCCCAGTTAACTAGATCCACACTCTAGCTACCGATTTCTGTGGCGGTCGGGAGCATTGGCATGTATGCCGATGCTTTCGGGTCCGCTCCCCGATCGCGTCACTGGTGACGCGAAGGGGGCGGGGGTAGGCTGTGCCATAGACCTCCGTCTAACTGGAGGGGCGTCGCTTTCTTTCAGCATAAGTCCGGCTACTCCAGTGACGCCGGGCTTATGTTTACTGCCTGCAGCTGGGCAGGCCATCGCGGCGAAGCACATTGTGCTCCGCCGCGATTGCCCGTGGCACGGTTATAAAAAAAAACGTGCCACGGTCGAAACGCTCAGAAGGTTAATAAACTGAATAAACAACGCACAAAAGTAAGACATTTACCAGTATAGATGAACTGATGTTATCATAGGACAGAGCCACACCAGGTATAACTGGAACCATGGACAATCTCCAACAGATCCCCATAGTAAAATCCATAGTTTTTTTGTGTATGACCACTGGGTTGCCAATCTTCCCCCTGATCATAGACTCTCTAGCACACATTCTCTATGTTAATTCCCTATTTTGTTTATATCTAACCTTTATCTGCTGTTAAATAATTTTACCTAATTTACAAAATGTTAGGCGGACTACCTTTATTTAATCCTGTTTGAATATAGGATAAATGGGTTTAAGCTGAAAGTAAACTTTTAAGTCTTGAACGTCTCTCAAACTTTCCGTTCCTAAAATACCAGAAACAAATAGTAACTTTAATTTGAATACTACATAACTGGAGATTTTATTAGACTTGTTGGACTTCATATTTAAAACTGTCAAGAGGGATAAAAGGTTGTGAATTGGAATTCTACAGATTTAATTAGACTTAAATGTCAGCAATAGTGGCAAAAAGTTAATGCATCTAAATTAAGACTAAACTTTCGCAAATAAAATGTTAATGTTTAGTGTAAAGCACTAGTCAAACTGCCTTGGCACTTGTCCATGGCAGTTTTGACAAGTTAAATTGTAATCTGCATGCAAATTGCCTTTAAAAGCTACGTTACTTGTTAGTACACATGTACCGACATTTCTTATGGGCTAGCGAGATAATATAATATCATAGAGAACTTTACTGTGACAGAGATCATAAGTTTCAAGATTTCTTACGGCCATTCAGCGTTTGGCCTTACAGAGTTTAAATGAAGTATTCATGTCAGTGGCATTACCAGGCAAGGTATAAATTGCACTATAATTAGGCTATTAAGTATAGATGCTTGAAGATTTAATGTATGTTAATATTTCTGAAAGTCAAATTAAAATTCTGAACCAATACTGAGCAAACTCATTACAGGCATAAAGGGATGACAGGATGAAAAAGGATTTACATTTGTAAAATCTCCAGGAAAATTATTAAAAGTGACAGCTTCCATTTTTTTTGAGGCAGAACCTGTACTTCCATGTTGAAACTGTGGTGACACTGTGGCAGGATTCTATATAACGGAAGACTAATAGGAAATTAATAGAGTGTAATGCTGGGCCAGCAGAAAAAAGGAGAACTGTGGGTTTGATGTGAAAGAGCAGAAGACATAATTTCAATCTTTGTTTAGTATCCTAGAAAGGCTGCTTCACTATTAGCATGTGAGTACTGTCAGGACTGGAAATGTGATAGATAGCACCAGAGATCCTTCTTGACAGCTTTTCTGTTCAAATACGAATTTCTGTCACATCCCTCGACTGTTTGAAGGAGCATTCGGAGATGAAATATCATAGCAGCAACAAGCCCAGTGTGAAGCTATTATGTTTTGAAAGGAAAAATAATTACAAGCTGTACATCTCCCAGGCACATATCTGTATTAATAATGCATCATAATAAATACACTGGGTTATACTAATGAAATGTTACTGAACATTAAAGTTTGGACAACCGTTGGGTTATGAATCTGTCAAAAAGGGCATCGGTAAGTTCCTTTTGAATCAGATCTTTGCACCAGCTTCAGAAAATTGATAAATTACTAAACGAAAAATGTATGAGAGACCATGATATATGTCTCGTTCCACAAATGCCCTCTGGGGCTTACATATAAATAGACATATAAAGATAAATTTTTTAATATTGCTATATATAAAATTGTTATAACCCTAATTCATTTTTCACTTGGTGAATGAAAACAGAAATATTACCATCTCAACAACATTATTAAAGTTTATTATAGGCTAACATTAAATTAAAAGAAAAAATAACTGTCCGTCCAGGAAATCAAGGATCTCTCTCAGAAAATGTTTGTTTTTCCTTACCTTAAGTATATCCTAAAAAACTTTGTCAAGGACAAGCACTTATGCTCTAATTTTCCACTATTCTATAATGAAGTATTCTTTTAGCTCTGAAAACACAGATTTAAAATGGAAAGAGGCACTGTTGGCCTTTAAATTGTAGACCAAGGAAACATATCTCATATGATTCTCTTCTATCCTAGTTTCTAAAGGGAGACAATAATGCACATACGGATTTCTGAGATGGGAAAAAACAAAATTGTGTAGACTTCTACTATGAAGTGTTTCCACACAATGTTCTTGTACACAATGTTGTTGTCATGCTACTGGTTGAAAATCTTAACTATGTATCAGTCAATTGGCAAATTAGGCAAGTATGTTTGCAGGCAGTATGCCGGTGGTGGGAGTGCACCCTATTGATGCAGAAGGGGAAAGACGCCAAAAATCAGCACCCGCACGTTGTTTTTCCATCTTGTAGACATCTCCATTGATTTTTTTTATGGTGCAGGGCTGCTTTAATTTTACTTACTCTTAAGGCCCCCATACACGTGTCGGATTCGCACCGGATTCTGGCACGATCGATTCCGGGCGCGTGCACGCCAAACGATCGTGCCGGAATCGCATGCAGCCCACCTGGTCCGATCGATCACGTCCGATTGATCAGGGGCTCAGAATCGGATCCGACGGAGAACCAACATGTTGGTCTTTCTCATGCGATTCTGTCCGGATCAGGGGGAGTTGCCAGTTGTGAGGTGGACAATCGGACACGGATCCGTCCCAGAATCCGTTGGACAAGGTGGTATGCTGCGATGGATACTCTTAATTGGCCGATTGATCACACCTGCGATTCCCGGCAGAATCGCCGGAATCGATCGGATGATGAATCGATTGGACATGGAATCCGACACGTGTATGGCTAGCTTTATATGTTTTCATAGGTCCTCTTTGAACCCTACCTCTACAATTGTTGGTTACAACAATCAGGGAATCAGGGGCATGGCGTTTAACTTAAACAAGTCAATATAAATAATACCCATAAACATGTTTCCCAATCCTCTCTTTCAGTACTTCTCAAGTCATGTTGCAGCCCTTAAATTGTCATTTCTTTACACATTTTTGAGCAGTGCATTTTGCTTCTGCCAGAATGATTAATCTGGAGGTAAAATGTCCACAAAATAACTGCTTGTGTGAAACAAGTTTTTAAATGAGCACGGTGCTCATGAAATAACATGAACACTGGTTTTCTGAAATTGATTACATTGTCATTACTTTCTTTAAGGTGGCAATTTATCCTAGAGAACAATTGCAGCCTTTTGCTCAGCAATCCCTCAGTGGAAATTCTAGCTATATGGAATTAACAACCCAAGCTCCCCAAAAAATTATATGTTTGCTATAACAAGAGAAAAATTATAAAATGTTTTTAAATTATTACATTTAATTGGTAATTGGGGAAAAAGGGGTGGGGGCAAAGGACTTCTAAACACTAGATGCTAATTAAAATCAAACAAGATGGTAGAAGCAAATTTTTTTTTGTACGATTATTTTGTATATTGCTACAGATATGGGTGGTCCTAAATTACTCCAGATCGTTGTGCAGGTCTGACCTGCAACTACCCCTGGGGGTTCCTGATCACATTAGGGGTAGGAGAGTTAGGGCTTGTTTCCACTACAGCGGTCAGATGCGGATGGATGCGGCTCTAACTTGTACGCTATTGCGCGATTGACTGCAACCCATGTATACGGTCGCACGTGGTCGTCCGTGTGATTGGATGCAGTTTTTGTGACTGCCCCTCGACCGCGCCTGACTGCGCCCATATTCACTATGGACGCAATTTTTGACCGTGTCCATTCATGTCAATGGACGCGGTCGGACATGAATTTCAGCATGCACGTGCAACCGCACAAGTGGACACTGGCACATGTATTCGATATGGTTGCGGTCGGCAGGTTAGAAACGCATCTGACCGCTAGTGATGGCCGAACTGCCAAAAAGGCAGACAGTTAGGCCACGAACATGGATGTTTGCCCTCCTTCTAGCCAGCGAGAAGTACAGGTGTTTGACCCGCCCCACTCCCCAGCGAGAAGGAGCTCTCTTTTCTTCCTCTGGCAGGATCAGGAGCAGTGAGAATCTTTTCACTAGAACACCGGGCATGACCGGGTCCTCTAGTGAAATGCCGGCTCGAGAACACAAAGTGATGTCAGTGACGTCACATCTGGTTATCTTTACCAGGAACTATGCGTTCCAGGTACCGGATGTGACATCACTTTCGTTTTTTCAGATTCAAATTCCCCGCCGAGGGAAACTGCCTATGAACAGCCGGACGACGAATTTCTATAAAAGTGCGATCCGCCCGTTCATGGCCGGATCTGGACGATGTTCGGCCATCACTACTGACCGATGTAGTGGAAACAAGCCCTTATTCAAACTGAATACAGCTTTCTAAGCAGAAAACTGTATTCAGTCTGGTTTGAAAAATCGCACAATACTTGAATAACCCTGACCACAGTTCTCTATTAAGAAACTGTGATCAGAGCTATTGAATTGTGAAAACTTGCTGTTTCTTCTGAGATCGGAGAAGAGTCCCCCCCCCCCAGGAAGGAGTCCAGGAAGTAGTAATGTGACACACCGGCCGGGCAGAAGAGAACCCCTCTGATCTTAGAGCAAACTATGAGATTTCACAATCCAACCACTGTGAACACAGTTTCTAAATGCAAAGTTCAGAGTGGTTAAAAAATGAAAATCGTGCAGCAGATTCCTCTCCCCCCGGTATCACGGACGTAATGACGTGACACGGAGGGGGGGTGCTGAGAAATCTTTTTCCCTGCCGGAAGCCTGTCTGACTGAAACTGCCGTGGACGCTGGATCAGGTGAGCCAGCGATGCAGTGAACCTCTCAGTGGTTGACTAACCCAGTTCGTTCAGTGCACTTTTTGCACGTCCAGAGCGAACAAGCTGGGTTAAAGGGAACAAGGGAGGTTAAAGAAGTCCGCCGTCCGCCTCTCGTGGGCAATTTGAATCTTAAAAACAGAATGTGACATCACTGACGTCACTTCCGGTTCTCGAGCCGGCTCTGCACTAGAAGATTGGCTTCATGCCGGTCTTCTAGTGAACAGATTTTTCCTCTGGCCGGATCTTTCTGCTCCTGATCCTTCCGGAGGAAGAATAGAGAGCTCCTTCTCACCTGCGAACGGGGCGGGCCGAACACCCGTACTGGCCGGCGGCTAGACGGGGGGGGGGACATCGATGTTCGCGGCCGAACTGTCTGCCTTGCGGGCAGTTCGGCCATCACTAAGAATAAGGGGGCCTTCTCTTAAATATAGTCATAAAACTGTAAAAAAAGTACAAGCTGTCTTTTCCCAAATTAAGAAATTTCAATGAAATCACATTTAATATTTCTTCTGTGCGTAAGATAATGTGATATTGAAGTGTCAAAATTGGATTGGCTGTGATTTTTTTTTTTATCTCAGTGAAGATTTTACATTTATTGTAATGGTTTATAATTATCACAGTGTAACAAATATAAAATGCAGTAAACGTTTAATAAACTTATAAGACAAAACTATTACTGATTTATGGTTAAGTCACATGCTTAACATATCATACATTTTTACTAAAGTGTTGGTAATATTTTCTAATTCTCAGATTCTCTATAACTAGCAATATACATATCATTAAAGCAGTTGAAAATCAATACGGTTTGTATAACATTGATTGAATGTATAACATTGATTATGGAAAGTACACCATTAAGAACAATGCAGCATACTAAACTCATATATAGTTTATTGTTTTGGTCAAGGTGATTTATAGAACAGTTACTGCTAGAATAAGCTTTGCTTTTCTTGCAGTCAGAAATTCATGATTTGCGTGCCAAAAATAAGTAGATTTTCAACAAATCGTTCATCATAATGTTAGCATAAAGCCATTCTCACATGGCAGTCCTTTTAAGCAGGATTCCCAGCAAGTTACACAATGCCTATAGAGATCCCTCCAACAGGAAAATGCGCTAAGTAGCTGTTAAGCCTTAGGGGAAAAACCATTAAATGTTAATGTACTGTACACGCACAACTTGAAGCCCACATATAAGGTCAAACAATTTACAAAGACCAGAGAATGCTTATATCTCAGAGAAGAGGAAAAAGTTCCACAGCGAAAAGCTGTTGTTGTAGATTGGCGTACAATGCAAATGCATAATAATTCATTAATGATGCAACCAAGAAAGTGAATTTCTATCTCTATCCTAATGACATGTTTCCTCTGTAATGTTATGCAGCCTGCTGTGACTGCTACTTTAACCAGAATACACTTCCTTAAGGCTTTCTGACATGACTTCAAACTGAGCCAACAACAATTAGCTCAATCTTTTTAAATTTTGATTTTCTTTGTCTTTGATATGGACAGTTGTGATCTATTCTGTTCGTGTACATTTAAACGATTTACATTTAAATTACATCTGTAGTCTAATTTGAAACATGGTGTATATGGCACTTTGTAACCCCAGGGGATTTTTTCACCCTATTTTAGGGCTATTGCACTGCTTTTCACCACTTACAGCCTTGTGCCAACTGTGCGTGCGCCCACACCAGTGGCCCACCCATAGTTTTCTGGTGGCACTTTGTAACTAACCCCAGGGGATTTTTTCACCCCTATTTTACGGGCTATATTGCATTGCTTTGTCACCACTGTTACAGCCTTGTGCCAACTGTGGTGTGCGCCCAACACTGTCCAGTCCGCACCTATAGTTATCTGGTGGGCACTTGTACCCCAGGGATTTTTCACCCTGTTTAAAGGTCTATTGGCACTTGCTTTTAACCACTTACGCCTTTGTTGCCAACTGTGTTTGTGCCCACACTGCCCAGTGCCCAACTCATAGTTTATCTGGGTTGGCACTTTTGTTACCCATGGGTATTTTTTCAAACCCTATTTAAGGGCTATTGCACTGCTTTTCACCACTTACAGCCTTGTGCCAACTGTGTGTGCGCCCACAACTGCCGTACCCACCCATAGTTACTCTGGTTGCACTTTGTTTACCCCAGGGGATTTTTTCAACCCTATTGTTAGGGTATTACTAAATATTGCAGGGCTTTTCCGTCCATTACAGCCTGTGCCACTGTGGGTGCGCCCACACTGCCCATTGGCCCACCATAGTTATCTCTGGTGGCACTTTGTTCCCCCAGGGGATTTTTTACCCTATTGTAGGGTATTCATAAATTTGCAGGGCTTTCAGTCCATTACAGGCCTTGTGCCAACTGTGTGTGCCCAGCCCAGTTATCTGGTGGAAGGGGTAACCAAGCAGATTTTTTTCAACCTATTCATAAAGGGTATTAACTAACAAGTGCACGTCTTTTCTTTTTTCCATTACAGCCTTGTGCCAACTGTTGTGTGTGGCCCATTGTGCCCAGCCACCGTTATACTGGTAGAAGGTAATACCAAGCAATTTTTTTTCACCCTCTTCAAAAGGTATTACTAAAAAGTGCACGGCTTCATCCTTACAAAAGTCCTTGTGCCAACTTTGTGTGCCCAGTGGCCCAGCCACAGTTTATCTGGGTGGAGTGTAATACCAAGCAATTTTGGGGGGGGGGGGGGGGGGGTTCACCCTTTTTCATAAAGGGTAGTAACTAAAAAGTGCAACGGCTTTCCATCCATTACAGCCTTGTGCCAACTGTGTTTTGCCAGTGCCCACGCCACAGTTATCTTGTGAAGGGTAATACCAACAATTTTTTTTTTTCAACCCGCTCATTGAAAGGGTATTACTAAAGTCACGGTCTCTCCATCCATTACACCTTGTGCCAACTGTGGTGTGCCCAGTGCCCCAGCTCCACAGTTCTCTGTGGAGGGTAATCCCCAGCCATTTTTTGTTCAACCGCTGTCATAAAGGGTAGTACGTAAAAAGTGCACGGTTCCTCCATTACAGCCTTGTGCAACTGGTGTGTGCCCATGCCCATACCACAGTTCTCTGGTGGTACGGTACTACCAAGCAATCCATTACAGCCTTGTCATGCCCCCCCGAGTTAACTGCTGCCACAGGGCCTTGAACGCAAAACACATAAAATGACGGCAAGGCAGAGACAGACCATATCCCGCAGGGTTTCGCTGGTCGTGGTGGTGAAATTTTTCCTTTGGCCATAGAAGCATGGCCAGTGTTCAAGAGGCCACTTACCGGCAACACAAGATGCTGGGACTAGTTGACTCGTTTACACAGGAGGACACCCCAATCTCACATT
>CM070040.1:37194372-37211322 GCA_036250615.1 Ptychadena robeensis
CCACAAGTTCTCAATGGGATTAAGATCTGGGGAGTTTCCAGACCATGGACCTAAAATTTCAAAGTTTTGGTCCCCGAGCCACTTAGTTATGACTTTTGCCTTATGGCACGGTGCTCCATCATGCTGGAAAATGCATTGTTCTTCACCAATCTGTTGTTGGATTGTTGGAAGAAGTTGCTGTTGGAGGGTGTTTTGGTACCATTCTTTATTCATGGCTGTGTTTTTGGGCAAAATTGTGATTAAGCCTACTCCCTTGGATGAGAAGCAACCCCACACATGAACGGTCTCAGGATGCTTTACTGTTGGCATGACACAGGACTGATGGTAGCGCTCACCTCTTCTTTTCTCGGACAAGCCCTTTTCCAGATGCCTGAAACAATTGGAAAGGGGCTTCATCTGAGAATATGACTTTGCCCCAGTCCTCAGCAGTCCATTCACCATACTTTCTGCAGAAGATCAATCTGTCCCTGATGTTTTTGGGAGAGAAGTGGCTTTTTTGCTGCCCTTCTTGACACCAGGCCATCTTCCAAAAGTTTTCGCCTCACTCTGCCTGCAGATGCGTTCACACCTGCCTGCTGCAATTCCTGAGCAACCTCTGCACTGGTGGCACTCCGATCCCGCAGATGAATCATCTTTAGAGGTCGATCCTGGTGCTTGCTGGACTTTCTTGGACACCCTCAAGCCTTCTTAACCCTCTGAGCGTTTCGCCCATGGCACGTTTTTTTTATTAAGATTGCCTGCTCAGCTCAGGGTTGTAAACATAAGCCCGGCATCACTGGAGACGCCGGACTTATGCTGAAGAAAGGCGACGCCCCTCCATTTACATGGAGGTCTATGGCGCCGCCTACCCCCGCCCCCTTCGCGTCACCGGTGGCGCGATCGGGGGCGGACCCGGAAGCATCGGCATACATGCCGGTGCTCCCGACCGCCGTCAGAAGACGGCGAGACCTCGGGCGCGGCTCCAGTTAACTGGGGTTGAGTTTCATGAAGCATGAAACTCAGCCCGAGTTAACTCGGGGAGAACGCTCAGAAGGTTAACAAGAATTGAACCTCTTTCCCTCATTCTTGATGATCCTATAAATTGTTGATTGTTGATTTAGGTGCAATCTTAGTAGCCATAATATCCTTGCCTGTGAATCCATTTTTATGCAATGAAATGATGGTTAACAATGGAAGAACAATGATTTCAAGCTTCACCCTCCTTTTAACATGTCAAGCTGCCATTCTAACCCAATAAGCCTGACAATGATCTCCAGCCTTGTGCTCATCAGCTTTTTACTGTTCAAACTAAAGTGTTTGATTATTATTGTTTGATTCTGATATCCTCCTCTCCATGCTTGCAGATAAACCTAGTGTTAGTATTATTTCTCCTGATGAAGAGGTGCGCTACCGTGAAACGCGTCAAGATTGTGACATTATCCTATCTAGGGCTTAGCCCCACCAAAATGTAATGTACACCCATGTGGGTGACTTTATATTTCGCTGTACATGTTTACTCTGTTTGTTTACTTTGTTTAATAAATCCATATTGATATATGTTTTATGCCATTAAAGTCCCTCAATTTAAGGCAACTTGTGGTTAGACACAGTGACCTAGGGTGCTAAATACCAAGCCTGAGCTGGTTATCCACCTCAACTTGTTCTCTCACAATTTGTAACAAAATGTTGGCATTCACACTGTGACAACACGGATACTCCTATATTTCCTTTACTCAAATGATCTCAGCAGGTTTTTAATGACAGATGAATGGCAGAAGAATCCTCTTTAGGAGAGGATCCTGGTGCTTGCTGGACTTTCTTGGACACCCTGAAGCCTTATTAACAAGAATTGAACCTCTTTCCTTGAAGTTCTTGATGATCCTATAAATTGTTGATTTAGGTGCAATCTTAGTAGCCACAATATCCTTGTCTGTGAAGCCATTTTTATGCAATGCAATGATGGCTGCACACATTTTTTTGCAGGTCACCATGGTTAACAATGGAAGAACAATGATTTCAAGCTTCACCCTCCTTTTAACATGTCAAGTCTGCCATTCTAACCCAATTAGCCTGACATAATGATCTCCAGCCTTGTGCTCATTAACATTCTCACCTGAGTTAACAAGACGATTACTAAAATGATCTCAGTAGGTTTTTAATGACAGCAATGAAATGCAGTGGAAAGGGTTTTTGGGGATTTTTTTTCATTTTAATGGCAAGGAAGGATTATTTAATTCATCTGAACACTCTTCATAACATTTTAGAGTATATGCAAATTGCTATGATAAAAACTTAAGCAGCAACTTTTCAAGTTTCAAATATTTGTGTCATTCTCAAAACTTTTGGCCAGGACTGTATTGTGAATCTGAATATTGCCTATGCCGCTATTCACTGATGCCAGTTGAGCCCTGTTCCTTAAAAAAAAAATGAGCAATACTGTTGTTAGGTTTTGAGCATGTTATTATTATTACGGTATATTAAAAAATATTTCAATTCATAGAGTCACAATTTACTTTTGCACATGTTTGTTGTAAAATTATTTATCTTCCCAACTGTACCCTTTCATTAAACACTGATATTTTTTAACACATTCTTCAAGGTTTTTTTATTTTATTTTATCATTAGAGCTCTTGCATGTGGTTTTATTAACTCATATAATCTTTATACTAAGTATTATAACAAAATGACTGACTGCATTGAACTCTTCCTCTAATAGATGCTTTTGCATTCATTATTCATTTGCTTGTAATCATACACAAACTTTTACTGCTGCACAAATTTATTTTGTATGCTTGTGTATTTTTATAGTGCCACTTTATTTGATTTATATATTGCCTGCAGTTGTACTGCACAAAACAAAACAACAAAAGAAAAGAAAAAAGCCCTTGTTTCATGTAAGTAATCATTTGCGAACTAGTTTTAAAACAAAATAACTAGGATTGTTTTACCCTTCTTCCTACCGCACCACACATGGATGGACCACGTGTGTTTTTTATTGGAGCAAGGTAAGTGTGTCACAATCAAATGTTCTCAGATACCACATACAGGTTTACTTAAAGTGAACAAACTGTAAAAAAGAAAAACCAAAGAAATCAAATAGCATTTTTACTTACCTCTGAGGCACCACAATGGTTGAGAAGCCCTTCAAAATTCTAAAATGATATACTTACCTGCTGTTCCTTTGAGCTTTGAAAGTGGTCATATTTAATTCTCAAAGGACACCAGTTTTGGTCAATATTTAACTGTAGTTACACATATGACCACTAGATGGTACTAGATAATGTTTTTTAATGTTAACAACGTATCTCCAAATGTTTGTAGAGAAACTGTTATGATGTCACTGACTTATCATTTCTTACAGTCAAGAAGCTGTCAGAATGCAGAAAGCTGAGGGGAGAAGGGTAAAGGATATTCAGAATTTACTAGTGATGAGTCTGAACACATTGCAATATTCATGTGTTCTACCGAGCACCCAAGCCTAATGTAAGTCAATGGGAGACAGACAAAAGTCACCCCCTGTTCAGAAGAGGGGAAGGGTGCCTCGTCTATTGGAAATGTTCACAACGTGACAGAAACACCACCCAAATGGACTGGGAACACCATAGGGACCATGACTGGATGCATCTTGGACACCCAAGTCACTGCTGGGAACCAGTTTGTCGTACGCCCCTAACCCCCCCCCCCCCCCATGTATCCATCTCTTATACTAAACCTGAACCTATACTAATTATTTGTCACCCTTTACTCCTTTCAAGGCATTAACCCCAGTGCAGCAATAAGCGCAAACCACAAGAAAAGACACTTTCCAAATACAGTAAAAATCTGTTATCTGTAATAGTTAGTTAGTATTAATTTTCACAATACCTGAAATAAGCCATTCCAAAACATTAACCCTTATCCTACACTAACCGATTATTCATATAACTAAAAACACACAAAGCATTATGGCATATAACACACAACCCAAGCAAACCCGACAATTATCAACCAATAAACATACATTTCCTTACCGGCTACATGTAATAATAACATTAATTATTACATGTAGACGATAATTACATGATATATGTATCAATACCCCTGTAAGACAAATAATACATTACCAAAACTACCCAAAAATAACAGTAAATAAATGTAAATTAACCTACAGTTAATATGTCCACTCGAGCGCTGTAATCCAATCACCATAAAATGCAATATAACAATTCTTGATAAAAAAAACAAAAAACCCTCCTCCCCAAAAAAAATCTTTCCTCCGATGATAAATAAAAACAAAATCATTATAAAAAATAAATGCAGTCTGCGGCGGCCCCATGTAAATCCATGGTTGTCCACGATGTACAAAAAACCTCCATCCGATTATCCATTTAAAAAAAAGACCATTTAAAAAAATCCATAAAAAAAATAATCCACTATGCGGCGGGAGACCCCAAATACATCCACTATGTTGTCCTCTGGAACACCTCAGGAGAAATCCTCTCTTCTTGATGTCCTGGCATTGAAAGAGGTATGACTTCTGGTCCTGAGCAGTGAGTATAAGAAAAAATCTTCCCACGCTCATTGTGCCGGTACTGCAGGAATCCAGAACCTGCAGGAATCCCCACCCCCCTCGTCTCATCCATCAGTCACACCCTTGGTGGTCGTGATCTGAGACTTGATGGATCCCTGGTGCGTCCGTACGTCACACAGGTATGCCTGCTTGCAGATGTAAACGTTTGGACCATGATTAGTGACACTTGTCGTGTGAGAGTTATACATTTTGTTTCCCATTTTCCAGGTGTCCCATACCCACCTGTCTACCATAGTTCATTTGCTGATCTAAAATTTATTTGCTAATAATTTGAGATGTGACCAACTTTATCCAGTTCATTTAGATTCATCCTATGTTAGTTATTCACCATTCATAGAGTAATTGCTGTGATATATGCAGAATTTTTTTGTAGAGATTTTGAGCATGCACAAAAGAGCCTCTAAAGGGGGGCATGGCCGGAAGATGACGGAGTAATGAAGCTTCTACCGGAACTCCACATCACCGGCCTCTACATCGGCACCTACGGCTGTCAATCTACTCACCCGCACACTGCCCAATGACGGGGAAGCACAGGAGGGCAGGCCAGAGTGGCAAGCTGCCCAGCTCAATGCTCAGCAGCTTCTTCTCCCCAGAGCGCGCAGCCAGAGGGATCTCCTCCAAGATTGCCCCTGCTGCAGCTCCCAGCAAAGACAGCCAGCACAACCCACCTGCCTCAAGGCATGCAGAGGAAGCTCCTGCCACACCAGCAAGATCACAGGTGAGCACCCCCTGTGCACCCACCAGCCTCTATGGCTGATTCAGCCCCAGACCTTGAAGCTAAGGACCCCCCCCCTCCCCTGAGGGGGACTCCTGCCCTTGATGCAGACTCTGCCCTTACACTGTTAGAGATGTTTCAGATCCTGCTGTCACTCTCCACCAGGAAGGGCTTTGAGTCATTGGCACAAAGTATTGAAACCACCACTCGGAAAGATATTTCAGCCCTACAAAGTATTGTCGTCACACTAACCGAGCAAGACGACTTTGAAGACGCAATAACATAAAGATCAGGGGCATCCCTGAAGCCACTGCAGATGTGGATCTTAGAGCTACTGTGGTGGGGATCTTTAATCAACTCCTCAACAAGCCAGTGACCACCCACATTGAGATTGATCAAATCCACCAACTTGCTCAACGTTGCACTTCACCTTGCTCTACTCCCAGAGACATACTCTGTCGAGTATACTTTCACACGTTGAACGAGATCAAAAGGAGGGCCTGGCAGCAATGCGCCATCCAGCTTGATGTGGTCAACCTCCAGCTCTCACCGTTTCTTTCCAGAAGGACACTGCTGATGCTGCGAGTCCTTAAAGCTGTCCTGGATCTCATCCGCAAGCTGGAGGTAGTTACTCCTGGGGTTATCCCTTCTGTCTATAAGTTAGACTGAACTTGGAGCGTTCTGTTCTCCATCATCAGCAGCAGCTCCCGAATTTGTTCTCTTTCTTGCATGTGCAGCCCGTTGAAGTTCAGGATTGGCGTGCCCTTGCCCTTTCCCTTGCACCACCACCATTGACTCAGCACACCTGCAGACCTCAGCGACAACACTCAAGGGTCCGTAGCTCACTGTCCTCAGCATACTGGCCAGAGGCCTGATGTCTATGTCGACCGGTATCCTCCCTAGCCTTCGAATAGACGCTGCCCAGTTTTGTATGCTGCCTTTCTCTACCCACCTGAAGACTCTGTTAGGGCCTACAAATGTTCTCCGGTTTGTTTCTCACCTCTCACTACTCAATTGGACTGTTAGGGCCTACTCGGGGTGCCAAGGTTTTGTGGTATTTCTGCAAATGTTCCTACTTTTTTATTTTCTAATTCCCCTGTTGTTCTTGATGCCTTAGATGTCCCCCTAGCCCTAATCTGAGTGGCTTTTCTAGTTTTGCTCTCAGTCTCCACCCTAGGCTCTTTGCCCCCTTGTCCTTAGGCTGTTTCCATCCCCTTTCAGCCTCTTCCATCCGCCTCCCCTGCATATCCTGTGTGACCAACCCCCTGGTAGTCATAGAGCTACCCCTTCACCTGCCCGCTGTGCCCATTGTGCCGTCTGCCATCCACACTTCACAAGGTTGGTGATGTCCTGCTCTATTCCCTGAAAGCCCCCTCTGGCTTAGTTTTCTCCATGTAGGTACTTAGTCTGCTGTTGGACCTCCTGTTAGGTCGGGGTTCTGCAGAAGACTTTAGGCCCGTTTCTGGGCCCCACTAGGTACTGCTTTCCTGCCTCCCTTACTTCTTCTCGGCCCTTCCATTCTTTTTTTTCTAGGCTGCTTCAAGTCATCCATGCTCCACTGGTCTGCTCCCCACTATGCCCGACCTTAACGTCAACGGTCTACCTGAAAAGAGGTCCCTTCTGTTCGGTGAGTTACATAGGCAGAAAGCACACATAGCATTTATACAGGAGTCTCAATTCCTTAGGGACACGGCTCCCACACTCTCCCATTCCAGGTACCAGTTTTTTTACAGCATGTCACTGGTCACTAAAACAAATGGGGTCTCCACCCTGCTCTCTTCCTCGATTGACTGGCGGGCACTGACACACGGGCAGACGAGGAAGATCGCTTCTTGTTTGTTAAGGGGGTCCTTTTTGGTCACAAAGTCACACTGGTCACAGTTTAAAGGCCTAACTCCAACCAGTTTTCATTTATTGAGATCGCCCTGCAGGACTTCACCGCCTCACATCTGAAAAAGGAATGCACCAAGCAGTTCCACCACAAAGGAATGCACCAAGGAGCTCCATGAGCAAATAGCCAAGCTGGAAGCAGTTCACAAGCAGCCCCTGGTGGCCTCAGTGGCCGCTGAGCTCATCGTGCTTCATCAGCACCTGTCCTCTCTTTTGCTAAACTGGTTTAAGGCAATGCAGAGTAAGCCCTAACACACAATTTACGAACACAGCAATAAAGCCGGCAAAATGCTTGACAGGGTCTTAAGAGAGCGCAGGTTGCGTTCCAACATTCCCCACATTGACTCGCAGAAAGACAGGGGAAAAGTTTACACATCGACCGCAATTGCACATTGCTTTAAGGCCTTTTACTCTGACCTCTATAACCTGCGCACACCCGCTCCCTCTTCCCCCTCCACACTGCCCCCACAATTCATTTTTTTTTGTAACAGGTCCACTACTTTATATGTTAATTTTAGTAACATGTCATTTCAGTAACTTAAATTTTACCTTAAGCTAATCAATCTTGTTAATAATTGCATTTTGTTTTTTTTTTCGTTTAAGCTATAAACTTATAGTTCATTGTCCTAAATTTATTTAAGTGTTTTTTAAGCTATAAATTATTAAGTTCATTGTCCAAATCTATTTACATTTATAAAATACTTTGTATTTTTTTGTGGATTACTTTATCCATGCAGTTTAAATGCTAGGGCAGGATTCAAACAAACTCTGATTGCTTTATATCCAATCATGATTTGTTTCTGAAATCACGCCCTTTATCAGCACAAGTCTTTCACTTGGGTTTCACTTGTGAGGGTCCTGTGCTCAAATGTTAATTTTGATGTGAGCATAATAACCACCTAGCGGGGCGCAAAGCCTTTAAATCAAGAACCATAGTGTCCTCTCGTGAACGGGATCATGTGCCGCATGTGGGCCACTCGAGAAGTTCACAGGAGCTTATTGCTCCGGGACTTGATCGTGGCCCAGCATTCACACACTGACTTTATGTAACAAGTAGTAAACAGCAGGTATTCATCCCTGAACTGCCTCAGCTGAGCATGCATCAGTGTAAAAGAGAAAAAAGCTAAAAAAATGTAGATCTAATTTTTTTAAAAGGCTGCATACCACATTCATGAACACAACTTCAACTTTTTTTAAATTCTTATTTTTTTTAAATAACAAACAGTATACAATGGGAGAAGATAAAGCAACATCTCAAACAAAAAAAAGAACTGATCAGATCAGGTAAAAGAGGATTGGTTTAGAAAATGTATACAGGCTGAAAAAAATTACCATTCTCCTTCGCGAGGTTGATGGCTCTCATTAAATAGCTTTTAGAGCTTCACTTTTTTGTCGATGTCTGAACGAACTATGAATATATTAGCAGTTTGCTTTTACACCAAAATTATTCTACAGGGTCAGTCGTCACCTGAACTAAACAGAAATGAAATTTAAAATTGCATAAGACTATAACCCCATTTACACATAATCGGCCCGGCCCCCTTAGCCTTTTAACCTGCAAAAAAAAATAATCAAGTAATTGATTTTCAAAATTTGTTAGCCTGCCATGCCCTCGATCTATGCAACCTTTAGCAACTGATTACAGCGTGGTGACGTCACCACGCGTAATCAGTCTGCTAAATGTCGACAGAATCCTGTGTTCCACTGACACACGATTGCAGGCTGCGCTGCAGCTGTTTCTGCTGCAGTCTGGCAAAAAAAACCGGCTGTCGATCCGTGGCGCCGACCTCCGCTTTTTTTCTACAAAGTCAGGTGGGCCCCACATAGTTGCGGCAGACCCCTTGATGGCTTGCGGAGCGAGCACGCAGGTTGGTCTGCTAACTATGCCGGGAGTCTGCCCTCTTGGGGGCTTAAGTTGTAGGCTTAACAGCTACACAATTATTTTTTATGCCTTGTTGTCTATATGCGATACATAAATGTCACTATGACACCGACGTCACTTTTATTAGTGCTGATCCGTCAGAAAAGGTACAGCATCAATACTTTTATAGTATCTGCCTGTGGTCATAACCCCTGATTGCAGTCAGATATATAATAGTATTTGTCGCCAAGGCTTAGTGACCCCTAAAAAGCGCAGGCCTGATCGCCGCTCGCACTGCTTTTGCCCACCATCCTATCCCACCGCAGTGTCAGATTTTTTTTTCGATTACTGCGAAAACATGGCACACTACCACAAGCGTCATCAAAAAATCAGGATTGATCTTCTAAAGCTGTGGTTTTTATCAGCTACCAAAACAGTCATTTGTGCTTGCCCAGGTGGCTCTTTGTCTGAAAGTCTCAGGAATACCCCCTAAATAGATTCTGCTACTTCTCCTGAACGGACGCAATACCCATATGTGACACTTTTTTGTAGCCTAGTTGAACAGGGGCCCAAGGTAAAAATAATGTCAAATCTAAAGGTCATTGGAATGTTGGCCCCTGTGAAAAAAATGGCACACATGTGGATCACCATACTCGGGAGTGTAGTCAGAATGTATTTTGGGGTGCATTTTCACACATACCTCTGCGTGTATGAAATAAAAAATCTGTAAACTGAAAACTTTATATAAAAAAATAAAAAAGTCAGTTGGAGTTGCTTCACTTGAAGATTTCAGTTACATATTCTGTAGTGGGCAATTGCAGTGTGGCTTCTTCCCCTGGCATCAATAAAAATTTTTTGTTTGACCTATTATTTAAAGATTAATGATAAGATCTATGATATATTAACTTCTCATTTGCACATTACAACTACAGCCTGTTTACCCTTTAATGGGAAATTTTTACTAACTGGCAATTGAATAAAAGCAATTTTGTCTTTTTATGGGAATTTGAATTTTATCAAAGTGAGAAAGTATTACATTTTATATAGTAACAAAACAAAAGGAGTGTATAGTGACTAATAATAATAATATTAATAATATATAGCACACATGTAAAGCTTGAAATAATGTGGCCTGTAATCTATCAATAACCAATTCTAATCTTTTCACAATCTCAATAAAAGTGCAGTAAGTCAGCAATAACTAAAATAACTCATCTGTGTCTCCACATGAAGAAAAAACTGTACTTTTCTCAGTTTGCAGCATGCAGAAGACTGGTCTGGGTAGAAGACTTGTCTGGACAAGATGGCTTCATCAAAAGTGTGCTGAGCATGTGCAGATACAGCTCCACCTACTGATAAGTGCATTGTTGTTGAATCAACACAACTTCATTTAATTAATTTAACTTAACTGAGTTGTGTTAATCCAAAAATATACTTTTTGTAATTTTGTCAAACTAACTGTTTTAATTTTAACGCACAAACATAAGTGAATTATTTAATTCAAATGTACTTACATACTTTGAACCAACAATAGCAAGATTTCATTTTTTTGAGTGCAGCACACTTAGCGACATCACGGCCTCTGGCTTGTCCACCCTACCTGAATCAACCCTCCAGGACCAGGAGCCTGGTCCTCCTCCCACAGGCTGTGCAACAAAATCATCTCTGCCCCAAAGAATAGGCTTCCCAGACCCCTGCACTTACCACAAAGCGGTTCACACAGCGCGGGTGCTTGACTGGGCTCAGCCTCCCCTGGCTACCCAGATCAGACCTCCGGGGAGCCTACTCACACCCTCTTATCCGGGCCACCCACAATGCCATCCAGTCAACATGCTCACTCTCCCCACTGCTTTCCTCAGGTATGCTATCAGTAATAGGTCACCCTGATTTTTCCCAGATTCTGCTGGACTCCACCTTCTGCGTACTGCTCCCCCTCCAAAAAATTAGGCTCCACAGTTTCCGCTCTCAGTATATAAAAAACAGTTCGGAGATAAAGGCAATGGCGGATCCCTCTCTCAAGCTGTGGCAGGCAATGCAACTCAGGCACTTATTGGTTGCTTCCTTACCACAGCCATCCGGGCAGCCAACCAGATCCCTTTTGAATTTGTCTGACAAAACCCACTCGACATAACCTATGTTATAGCCACAGGCTCCTGATCACGGTTGCCCCAGGAGTGATTCCTCAGATACATCTCTCAGTGAGAGCAGGAATTGAAGACCACTTTCTCAGACAAGGAACAGGACTACATCCTTTTTTTTTTGACAATTAATTAAACCACTTCCAGGATTGCAAAGGAGCAGAAGAATGGGCAGAAAGGTATCTCCGTCTGCAACGCATGCCTTACAGGATGTCCGTGGATGTGTTGCATCACAGATACATAGCCTTAAGGAAACAAAAAGTGACTTGCCATTGTAAATATTATATTTGTTGATTATTTAAATATATACGCTAGCTACTAAAGAAATCATTTTTATTTCTAGATCACCAATATTAACAACCGGTACAGTACATTATTTTGTATTATCAATAATAACTTTAACACCAATTGCACTCATTTAAGTGTCCCCTTGACCCTCCAATCTGTGCATGCAAGAATATGTAAACTGTGTAATAATAAAAAAAATCATTTTGTTTTTTTATTCTTTCCAATTTCTAGTGATTTCAAATGCCCTGTAGTGTCTGAAAAGGTGCTAGAAATTAGGACGTAATCCTCCTTGCTAATCCAAAAAAATAAAAATCCTCTTTCCTCCCTTAAACACATTTAAACTCAGAATTTCCACATTTGGATGTGCCAAGGTACTTTGGCATTTAGCTTACTCTGACATATTATTCTCAAAGCTGTGATTTGAATTTAAATTATATACATTAACTATTAATTGCAACAACCACTTAATATTTATTTGTTGTAGACCATTAAATGTATATTAAAGCATATTGATGAGAAAGTTTCACCTGCACTAACTGTTTGGTAACGATCACATCAAAATATTGTTTTCTGTGTAGCCTTATGGTAACTTTTAATAGTAATTTTCTTTCCCTAATGCCACCACAGCAGCATACCTTTGGAACAGTGTACTGTTGTGCAGCTTTATTGGGCACACAATCACTACCAACACTAGAAATCCAGATACAAGGCCTTAATGGGTAATACAGAAAAACAGCCAAGGGATATATGCAAGGATCAGTCCAAGAAGGTATGTTGCAGATGAATAAGGCAGGACACTTGGTCAGGGACAATCAAAATTCATGGCAAGGAGAGTTCAAGCAAGATCCAAGACAGGTAAGCAAACACAGTAGCACACCCAAGCACGCAGCTATACAGAGGCTATAACGGTCAATGGGCAGATTACCCAATCACGTTGTGCCACCTGGAGCTATAGGATTAGTGTACAATAAGCTGGTGAATCTCTGGCAGCTGATGAGGCCACAGAAAATTCAAATGGAATATGTCCCCCTGGACTGTGCTGTGTTAAACATATCATCATGGGGATGCAGTTCTGGCCAAACAGTCATTCAGCTAGTACTATTCCTACCACCGTTTTCCATTTTATAAATATTTCCTGTGCAGTTTTATCTCCCCCATGCCATTTTTCAAAAAATAATATGAAAACGTTTGGAAACAACTGTACTTTTTCTACAATGGATATACTGTTGTTTTTATTCTAGATTTTGTCATGCTGTCATATGGTGTTTAAAATCCCAAATGATTTGTTTTTCTCTATGAAGATATATGTGTCAAACTACAGAACTCCAACTTCTGGGTTTACATTTGTTTAACAGTTTGAGTTTATTTCACTTGGATTAGCTGCATAAAAACAAACGTTGAAAGGTTTTCAGGATTTATGGATGGCCAGCATGTCCAAGCATGAGTACACCACATTAGCACTGATCTTAACATGATGAGACGGCCAGCTTATGAGGAAACAACAGGTATAACTTAAGAGACAAGTTATTTTATGTCAAATTCCAAGCACGTCCTTAAGCTAAAACACCAGAATGATCATTTTAAACACTTGATTAATGATTGTTGTTATTTACAATACTTTGGGTATTTACCTCAAATGGAACTAAAGAGTTGAAAAAAGTTAAATAAATCAGCTTACCTTGTGTTCTAAAACTAAAAGTAAATTTAATTTCTATTGTTTAATTTTTCCCTCTCCAATGGAATTAAAGCTTTCAATTAAAAACATATTTGGGCCCCTGCTTTATAGGCTGCCAGTGCTTAATCTCTGCAGAAAGCCTCATCACTTATCTAGGACAAAAGACAAATGAGGGAGGTAGGAAACTGTAATGAAATGCAGGCATAACACATCAGTCAAGGAGAAAGACAAAACTGTTGTGGGAGGAAAGTACATGGCCAATGACATTCATAAAGTTATTTTATTTTTCAAGTTGTAGTTTTCACTTCTTCAATGTAGAATTGTTTCTTAGACTCTCCAAAATACAATATATAAAATATAGATTCTACTATCACCTAAAGGTTGCTTCCAGGCAAAACATAGCATTTGTTAATACATTAGAAAATTTTAATGTATTTATAGTTTTGCTTTTGGATACACTTTTCTGTTTGTTTACAAATTTTCGGTCTTTTAGAAAAAAGATAAAAATTGTCCCAAGGAAAGCTGAATATAAATATTTGTATTTCCCATTTGTTGTCTATACCCGGTCCACTGGTATATAAGAAGATGTGACACAGACTATATCAGCTGATTTTAGTAATTTATTGCATTTCACAATGATGGTGCATTTATGTTGCATCTTGCAAAAAAATAGCAAGTTTTTGTGTAGTTGGATGATGTATTGAATGAGGATTTTGAATTCAATCTCAATCTGAATCTGAAATACAATACATTGTTAACATCTGTTTAAAATGCAAAACAAATTTTTCTGGGGTATGTATTCTAGGCCTGTTGTCCTTGTATTTATTCTGTGACATTTACAACATACAATGGCATACTTTACAAGGCTCCTGCTGCATAATGTAGAACCATTAAAGTTTGAAGGAGCAGACCCTTCAAGGTCCCCTAGTAGTCTCCTTTGATGTAACGTTATAATGCAAAGGGAGTTACAAATAACCACAATTGAAAGTAATACACAAAATGGACAATGAATATGTTCAGCAAATGTTATTATGTTGTTATGTCTGGTTAGTAATTTCAAATACCCATACAATTAAAGTGCTAAGTATTACAGAATTCTTAGTTTTCGGTCAGGGTTCAAGTCTCCACTGTATTATAATTTACCAAGGTTAGCTGGTCCTCTCACCCCTTGGTTCAGTGGTTCTTTAAGGTTGTCCTCCAGCAGAGACATCCAAGAGTTCCTTTATTGGCACCTTCCTTTCAGACTTTCAGCAGGTGTCCTTGTGAGCCAAAGAACATTCTCTTGCCTTTTATCCATATCCAGTTGTCTTTTCTTTACTTCTAAGTTCATACCAAAGGTGATCACTGTCCTTTGCATTTCTCAACCAATTTATTTTCCTATATTAGTAAATAATAGGGCGCTAGTCAGCTGGATGTCCGAAAGTACATCCTACTTATAATCAGCTAGAGATGACTGATGGCTAAGTGATCATCTGTTTATTGTGCACATTGGTAGGCATAAAGGGAATCAAGTTTTGCCTTTTCTCCTGGCTTCCTTTATGGTGAAACTCATCATGATGGCTTATAAGACACATTATATTATCTTTGTGCAACTGGTGTCCCCACTCATTTCACTTGTTGCCTCTCTACCTGCTGGGTAGATTCCTATAGGGTAACTCTGTTAACTAAATGCAAAGCAGTGAGCTGGACTTCTCATATACATTCATATCCCATTCTTTCTGCTTTCATCAGGCTTTTCAAACTACTACTTCTTTGTGATGTATTCAATTGAGTGTTTTGCATTCCCATTCTGCTGTCCTAGTTATTTCTGATTGTATGCCGACATGCACCTGTCAGAGAAATAAAAACAAAATTTTCCTAACCCGATAGGCTCCATGCCATTTGAGTAATATTTGACAAACTGCTGATGTAATTGCACAACCTCAGAACAAATATAATAATATTGAAATAAACAGAGTTATTGCTTACTGAGTGACCAGTTATAGTGTGCAAAAATAGGAACAATACTGTTACTATAGTGCTTTTGGCAAAACAAATTGTCCTTTTAAAATGTCAAAGGCAGTGTAGTCACTGAATGCAGTACACAATGTATATGTTTTCAGATATTGAACAGACATGGGTTCATGATCTGGTGACATGAAGCTCATAGTCATATTAACCCACTCAGTATTGCATTGATGCTTACAAAAATAATGAGACAAACACAGTTGTCCTTTTTCCTATAGAATGCTATGCTATCATTTATAGCTTGATATTTTATGCTAAGAGGTAATATATTTTTCCTAAACACAACAATATGAACAGCAGTTCAGCAGTCAGAGCAAACCAGAAAAAATTTTGACATGGATAAAAGACAGGGGGAAAAATGTAGGTCAATATCCTTACGAACATGTGTGTGCAATTGTGCTTATAAGTTTACAATAAGAATGTAAGATTTTTACCACTTTTTAGAGAATATGAATGAACACAAAAACCCTTTAGGCCCCCATACACGGGTCCGTTCCCCAACGGATTCCGGGACGATCGATTCCGGGCGCGTGCACGCCAATCGATCGTCCCGGAATCGTGTGAAGCCCACCTTGTCCGTCCGATCATGTCCGATCGTTCGGGGGCCCAGAATCGGATCGGACAGAGAACCAACATGTTGGTCTTTCTGATCCGATTCAGCACACATCAGGGGGAGTTGCCATGTGTGAAATAAGCGATCGGACACGGAATCGTCCAGGAATCCGTGGGACAAGGTGGTATGTAGCGATCGGACAGACTTAATTGGCCGATCGATCGGACCTCCGATTCCCGCTGAGATCGCCGGAATCGATCGGATAGGTGATCGATCGGCCATGGAATCTGACTGTGTATGGCTAGCTTTTGTTCATTCAGGGTTATTGGTTGGCTGGAGCCAAACAACTGTTTTAACTCTTTTCCTAGGGCAGTGATGGCGAACCTTTTAGAGACCTAGTGCCCAAACTGAAACCCAAACCCCACTTATTTATTTCAAAGTAAGTATTTAACCTGAAATACACAACTCACAGGGGAGGGCTGGCAGCCTTAGTCCTGGGGAGAAAATCCAGTCAAGTGGCTCATTGCACCACCAAATCAGCTCACCATCCACGCCCACATTTTCCTTGTTTTATAACGGATATTGACATTATGAAGCAAGACAAATATGATACAATCAGCCCACCAGCAGCCTCTCTCCTTCTGCCCCCAGCAGCTTCTCTCCTTCTGCCCCCAGCAGCCTCAGCCTCTCTCCATCACCCCCAGCAGCCTCTCTCCTTCTGCCCCCAGCAGCCTCAGCCTCTCTCCATGACCCCCTAGCAGCCCCCAGCCTTTTTATTGATGCAGACTGTCATCACAGTTGTCTTGTATAAAATCATTTAATAATGGCAATCTTTAAATTCCCTGTCCTCCATCTAGAATAGTTGTGAATACATTAAGTTATAACTCGGGATTCAGTTCTTCAGGGGGTCGTTACAGGCTTTCTGTAAATCCTAGGGCTGTTGAAGGACTACAGATTCTAGCATGCCTGTTCTTCTGTCCCATGGCATTCTGCTGACCATGAGCATAATTGGCAAAGTCCCAACTTGATGTCAAGTTACAACTGCAAGCATTCCCTTCTGCCAGTTGCACACCCTGCACACCCTGATGCCTTTTCTAGCTGCTGTAGAGCTACAACTTCTAACCTGCTCTGCTACAATTCCTTATGCCTTCACTTATCATCCTGTCTTCTATTCCCTCACACACATTACATACACTCTCTTTCACTCACACATTGCATACATTCCTTCTCTCTATCTCTCATTACACAACATATCATTCCCCCGGCTTGCTGCT
>CM070040.1:37244972-37255990 GCA_036250615.1 Ptychadena robeensis
ATATATAATCATACAGATGCATAACCACATATTATACATAATCATACATTTGTTCACATCGAGCATGTATATGTTTCAAAAGTAAAGGGTAAACATAATACGTGATTTACAAACAATTGGTAAAATTCGGTCATATTACAAAGAAAAGGTGGTAAGGCAAAAGTTAGGGATGATAAATAAATCTATTTAGTGCCCGTATAGGCAAGATAAGCTGTACTGTAAGAATCCTCATTGGGATATTTGGGCATATCATATTACTTGGGGTAATGTTATTCAAGAGATATATAGGTAATAATCCTACTGTCCAGATCCGTAGGGTGGCCTTGGACGGTTCCCTCGGACAATTATAAGTTGTTAACTGTAAATAATTTAGACAGGCTGTATATATTTAGATGTCGTTAAGGGCTCTACACAACAGGAAGAGTTCAGCCTGGTACAGAGTAAGATTCTAAACAAATGTAATAGCCATTATGGTCCAGTGTTTATTCGGACTTGGCTAGGTTGGGTTGGGAAGGAAGGAGGGAGGGAAGGGAGGTGGCGAATACGTCCCAAAGTGGGTTAGATGAAAGAAAGTGTTGTGGGGTCCAGTGCGGACTTTTCTTAGAGGAAGCATTTGAAGCTTATGGAGTCATTTAGACCTGGGAATTCCGTAGCTTTTACCTGGTAGATCCACCTGGTTTCCTTTTGGAGCAAGGTCTGATCAGGGTTGCCCCCTCTGATGGAGATGCGGACACGCTCCAGAACCAGGATTTTGATGGGGGTGGCTTGGTAGTTATGAAAGTGGGCATGGTGTTTGTCCCAAGGTTTCTCAAGATCTCCAATTTCGATGTCGTATAGATGTTCATACAACCGTGCCCAAAGTGGGCGTCGGGTTTTCCCGATATAGAAGGCTCCACAAGAGCAGGTAGTTAGATATACCACTCCCTCTATACGACAGTCCGCATAGTGTCATGGTTTAAACGGTGTACCATCGGTTAGACAGATGTTGGAGTCTGTGTTCATGTATGCGCAATATCTGCATGTTCTTTTGCCACATTTAAAGGTTCCTACCCGGCGTCCAGTTGTTTTAGTTGGTCTACCGGGTTGATAGTGGCTCCTCACTAGTCTATTCCTTAGTGATTTTGAGCGGCGGAACATTATGGATGGGGTATCTTTAACGTGGGTTCCAATCTTGGGGTCATCTTTAAGTAAGTGCCAGTGCAAGTATTTTGCGTATATTATCGTGTTGTCGGACATAAGTGGTAGTCAGGTTGATGGAAGGAGTAGAGGCCTGTTGTTTGGGTTTGTAGAGTAGGTCCGATCGTGATCTGAGTTTGGCAAGATTAAAGGCACATTTCAAGGTTTTTGTGCTGTAGCCCCTTTGTTTGAGTCTAATTCGAAGTTTATCTGCCTCTAGTTTGTATTGGGTCGGTGTGGAACAGTTTCTTTTAAGGCGCAGATATTGGCTATATGGAATGCTCCGTATTAAAGGTTCCGGCTGTGAGTTTTCTGTACAAGGTTGTGCAAAGAGTATTGTCAGTATTCCTGTAGATGTTGACATGCAGAAATGGGAGGGTATCCGGGTGTACGTAAATTTCAGGTTTAATTCATTTCTGTGTAGTCGGTCTATGAATGTTTCTAGTTCCTCTTTACTGCCGTCCCAAAATAGGAAGCAGTCGTTGATATAACGTAGCCAGAGGTTGAATTTGGTTGTAAATGGTGTTAGTGTTTCATCCATCCACATCGTTCTTTCCCAGAACCCTAGGAATAAGTTGGCGTAGCTGGGTGCGCAGGTTGTCCCCATCGCCACGCCTTGTAATTGTAGAAAAAGGGTACCAGTAAAGAGAAAAAAATTGTGATGGAAAACAAAGTCCAATAGCTCAAGAATTAATTTTTTGAAGTCTTCTAAGTCTTGACTTCTTTCTGCCAGAAAATTTGACACAGAATGTATACCCAAACGGTGTGGGATACTGCTATACAAAGCTTCAACGTCAATACTTACCAGCGTAGTGTCTTTTTCAATCGTAATACCATCAATGTATTTAAGTAATTGCCTGGTGTCCTTTAGGTAGGACGATAGTCTTTCTACATGCGGTCTCAAGTGCAGATCGATAAGTGTGCTTGCTTTCTCTGTCAGGCTATTGATGCCCGAAACTATGGGTCTGCCTGGTGGTGATTGTGTCCTTATGTATCTTCGGCAGTGAATAAAAGGTAGGAATGCTTATTTTTGAAAAATAGATATTCGTAGGTTGCTGGGTCAATAATTCCTCGGTTACGTGCTTTTTCTATAATCGAGCAGTATCTATGATGATATTGTTGTGTCTGTAGAATTGAGATCTGTTTGTACCATTCAGGATTATTCAAAATCTTCAAGCACATGCTTACATATTTGTCATTGTCCATAAGTACAATGTTGCCCCCTTTATCGGAGGGTTTTATGGTGATGTTGTTATCGTTTTCCAGTTGTTTTATTGCTTCAAATTGAGCTGGGGTGAAGTTACATATAGTGCTTGAATGTATAGGTATTTGTTCGAGGTCTTTCGTCACCCGTTTCACAAATAGGTAAAAAGCTGGATTTAGTTGCAGAGAAGGGAAGTACGACGACTTCTTCTTCACTGAGGGTGCTTGGGCTGGTAGTGATGGTATGGTAGATGATTAGTCTCCTGAGTCAATTTCTGTACCTAATTCCTCGTTTTGCAGTAAGGTAAGTAGTTTCAAGTTCTTAAAGTCTTGTGCTTTCCAGTTACGGTAGTCAGGTGAAGTGGGTGATGTTGGTGTAGAGAGATCCGCAGAGATGTCATGAAACATGCCTTTAGGTTTGAGTTTTCTGGCGAAAAGATGTATATCCTTCAATATGGTAAATTTGTCGATGTTTTGTTCTGGGCAGAATCCTAATCCTAGTGCCAATGTGTCGTATTGTAATTGTGACAGGTGATGGCTTGACAGGTTGATAATCTCTTGTTGTGTTATTTTTTGTGTAGATCCAGTGGCGTTGGTTTGTCAGTCACTTTGGGTTGATTGGATGGCGGCGGGTCTAGTCTGGGGTCCGGCTTGAGTCGGTCTAAAAAATTACCCAGTGTGGGTAGCGTGGACGCTGATGTCGTCGGTTGTGTGGGTTGCGTTAAAACTCAGTAGTGTTGGAGGCATCGGAATCTTTCATCTCAGTGGTGGAGGTAGGTACGGTTCTTTCTTCATGTTGGGCTTGTGACCTTGTGTGTACCGAGGTAGACTGAGTTTGTCGTTTATGCGATGTTGTTGTCGGGGTGGTACGATTGGTAGGTCGTTGTTGTCTTTGTTGGTCGGTGCGTTGGGTGTTACTATGTGACGAGGACTGCAATGAAGAGTTGGAGCTCTCCTGCGTAGTTTCCCTCGTGTGGGTTCTCTGTGTCCGTTGTTGATGTGGGATCCAGGACCCCCTATTTAGATCACGTTGGGAAAGCGTACTTACTGATTGCTCGAGAAGACTTATGGAGCTACTAATCGACACATACAGACAAGACATGGAGAGCATCGATATTGAGCTGAGACTACTACAGGCTCAATATGATCACATTCTACAACTTAATGAATACCTATCCAAGGAACAGGAATTGAGGGAGTACATTGACCAACTTAACCTTAGCCTTTTCCAATACAAAGAAGCTAAATTCACTAGAGACTAGTGATGATCACGAATATTCGGATTCCGAATATTAATGCGGAAGATCGGCAATTCGAAAAAAAAAAAAAAAAAAAAAAAAAATTCGCGGAAGTGGTGAATATATTGCCGAATATTCGCAATTCGGATATTCGGCATTTTTTTTTCCATTACAACCACGCCCTCAATTGCAAGTGGACAAATGGGGAGGCGGAGCAACAACTTAGCTTGCAACCACTCCCTGCGACCCATTCAACAGTTTTTAATCCAATATTGGGGTGCTGCGGAATATTCGGAAATATTGCGAAAATCGGCCACTTTAGAAAAAAAAAATTTCACACGCCCCTCAATGCAGGTTTAAAAACAAATTTTTTTTTTTTTTTTTGTTTTGTTTTTTAAAATATTCGCGAATATATAAAATTCGCGATCTCGCATCAAACTGCGATATTCGCCCAATAGAAGACGATGCCGAAGACGATATTTCCGAATGTTTTCCATAAAATTTGCACCCATGCAGTGAATATTGAATTGTGCCTTGCCCGCTCATCATAAGAGACCAAAATTGCTTCAGCAATGGCAGGCTGTACAGGATGGGCCGTCTGGGGTTTGTGTGTTCCACCCGATTAAGTGAATATAGACAATGAAAAGAAATCTCTCCTGTATATTACATAAAAAATAAAGTTGGTCACCAACATCCAGTTTAGAAAATACAAATAAAACAAAAAGGAAAAGTTTGCACCCTGGATCCCGGGTCCACATCCTCAACGTTTGAGGGTTTGGCCCAGGGGTGGGGACTTTAAGGTGGACTGTGGTGTAGAAGATACCAATAATAGGTGATGAAATAAAGTTTAAACCAAGTCAGGTGAATCCAAGTATATACAGTTTATGATGGAGCCGTTCAAAAGTTTGGGTCTCACAAGAAATGTTCATCAATACGGTTTGTTACAGGTTAGATCATCGGATGGCACAGCAGGCTACGTGTTCGCGACTGAATGTCGCTTGATCAGGACTAGTACATGCATCAATTCTGGTATTTTCTACGTATAGGAGAAATGAGTGGGATTATTCTACTGTAATTAGGGAAGAAGGTAGTGACCTGGAATTGGTCTCTCATGGTCGTTACCTGGAGTTTGTTGGGCTAAGGGTGCTGATTCGAAAGAATTGACGTCTGGGCCACCGCACGTTTGTGGGAGGAGGGAGGGATGGGGGGGAGAGGGGGGGGGAACGAGACGAGTAATACAGGATAGCATGCGATAAACAGTGGCTCGAGGGCTATTGCCCAGTAACTGAGTTGTGGCGGGTAACTGCAACGGCGGCCCTCGGGTCGCCAGAGTAGGGGAGATAGAGGCGGTGCGGGCTCCTCATCCTTCCAGAGTATCGGTGAGTTTAGTAATGGAATAGAGGCTAGGAAGGGTAGTATAATGCCAATAGGTCATAGTGGTGTAGTGGTGTTGTGGTACAAGGAGGCCTGTTCCCAAGGGAGATCGAGCAAACCATCTCATGTTGTTAGAGTTGGTGGTATGAGCTACCTATAAAACTTTATGTGAAGGTGTTTACGGGGTGCGTGGGAGGATGGTCGGTGTGTTGCATTGAGGGTGTAGGTGACGATAGAAGGGTTTTAACTTCTTGATGTCTGTGTGCACTAGGTGGAGGGGGACGAAGGGGAGGGGGTTATTTGGGGGGATTACAGGAACTGTTGGTTTTTTTAGGGGGTTGATTTGGTGAGCGGATAGAATCACCCAGCAGAAGTGATGTGTGGCCAGAAAGATCATTTGGTGGTGTATGGAACCAGTTAAATCTTAAAGAGAAAAATGTAGTTAGTATGTGGAACCAGGACACAAGACACACAACCTAGTGCAAAAAGTTAACTTCACCTGATGGTAAAATAAAAGATAAATAAATGCATTCCCAGAAATTGAGGTACAAAATAGGCTAAGAAAGAAAGTGTGACCAGAACAGATCCCTGTGTTTTATTTTTACAATATGTAGCACTGCAATTTAGTCAGAATGCTCAAAATTCCTGTTAAAGTATCAGGATCGGTTCGCCAGGTGGGGCTTTATGGGTTGATCCGTTAAGGTGGGCACTTCTGTAGGGCAATCGACCACCAAGCATTCGGCGTGAGTACGCCAGTCGGTCTCCCGCAACTATAGCTGTGTCTATGGGGGGCGAGATTTCGAGATAATGAATATGGAATCGAATATTATGGCGGATATTCTTGAAATTATGCGAATTCGAATATTGCCTAGTCGCTCATCACTACTTTAGATATGTAGTATACCAAAAAAAGAAAAATACAACGTTGTATCACCGCTAAACACAGATAATACAAAAAAAGCAGTCCTGCTTAAGAAAGAAGATTAAAGAATACTTGTCTGCTGCATTTTAATGAGATGCTGGATGTAGCCAAAAAATACAAAGTCAATTGTTGCCACAGAAAAAAAACAAGCATTGTAAGCCAAGAATACATATACAAATGATAATTACTTCTAGAAGCTGACAATAATTCAGCCCTGAAATGGTAGGTCCCTTTACACTTCTACTGATAGCATTCTGCCTTTGAGACAAGACTTTTATGAAGTGCCTCATATGTGATGTCACAAGGCCAAACTCAACAATGGATTTATGTTATCTTGTCCTTCATATATGAGGCATTGTATTACAAAGTAAGAGAAACAGCACTTGGAAGAAGAAAGCTAAACAATGTTACGTTAAATTAGACTTCGTCAATATGTGCATTGACTTATATATAGAACACATTTCAGGTCCAAAATAATGAATGAAATATTTCCTAGAAACTAGAAACATAATCTTGAACATAGTTTTGTGTATATCAGGATGGACATTTTTAATTTATATACCACCTTCTTCATCTATTGTTCTGCACAAAGCAGTGTTGTTCTAGGATGTATTCAACAAGGGGGAGAGGGGATGATTGGTAACATAGTTGCAATGTAACACTGATTTCCTCAAAACACTGAAAGAATAATTTGGCTTGCTGTTCACCCCACAAAAGAATTGGTTAAACAAGAGCAAAGTCTAAAGCCCCCCATACACCACATACAATTACCATGCAATTTCTGTACAACCAACTTTTCTTCTACCAAAACCATGTAATATGAGGACCTTTCTACAACTTCCAATCACTATGTATTCTATCAGGGAGGTCACTATACTACATAGTTGTTGGTAGGTCTCATGAAAGTTGTATGGAGGAATCTCAAGGTGTATGGGGGGCTTAATAGATTATTGCAAATAGTAACGTGTGAAATCACATTGCTGGGTTCAGTTTGTGGTAGGTTATTTGAAAGTTGATTATCCTCCCTCCAGTCAGTTTGGTAAAGCTGAAGGTAAAATTGTGTGCATACACACTTTCTATGTTTGGATTTTGATTTATTTTTGTTTTATTTAGATTGCAGCACATATATGAGTTCTAGTGATTGTGCTTAACATTAAATTGCCTCTTACATTTCAATGCGAAGGTGAGATTTATGCGCATGAGGACAAATCCTATGTTTGCGAATCCTATGTCATGCCACAGCATTTCAAGCATTTCGAGGACAGGACCCTGACTGGGCCACTCCAAAAGGCGTATTGTGTTCTATTGAAGCCATTTGTTGAATGGCTTGTATGTTTTGGGTCATTGTCCTGTTGCATCACCAATCCTCTGCGTAGCTTCAGTTGGCGGACAGATGTTCTTACGCTTTCCTGCAAAATGTCTTGATAAACTCTGGAATAAATTTTTCCATCAATGACAACAATCCGTCCAGGCCCAGAGGCAGAAAAGCAGCCCCAAACCGTGATGCTCCCTCCGCCTCCGATGTACAGTGGGGATGAGGTTTTGATGTTGGTATGTTGTGCCTTTCTTTGTCCACACATAGTGTTGTGTGTTTTTTCCAGACAATTCAATTTAGGTTTAATCTGTCCACAGAATATTTTGCCAGTAGTGCTGTGGAACATCCAGGTGCTCTTTTGCATGCATGCAAACATGCTGCAATATTTTTTTTTGGACAGCAATGGCTTCCTCTGTGGTGTCCTCCCATTTGCTCTATTCTTGTTCTCCTTAGTGTTGATGTGTCAACAAAATGTTTTAGCATGTGCCAGAGATTTCTGTAAAGCTGGCCATACACCTTCAGATTTCTCTGTCAGATTCCATCCAGATAGCAGATCATACTAAAACACCCATGCGTAGTTAGTGTTCGACTTCCATGCATAGAATAGCTACTACGTATACTGTTGAAGTTGTGTAAGAAGGCTCCTTTCACTCATTACATGGTTTGGTAAAACAAAATCTTGATCATGCAAGAATCGCGTACACGAGAAATCAAGACGAGTGTATGGCCAGAGACAAAAAAAGAACGAAAAAAAAAAAAACAACAAAAAAAAAAGAAACTTAAGAATAACTTATAGCGTAAAGTAGCAAATGAGCTATCGTTAGCTAAGGATTTCTGTTTCCACCCCCGTTTAACAAAACCCCTAATATAAACAAGACACATTTGAATATATGCAATGTGAACAATTATGGCAACTTCCAAAACTTATCGCTCTTAAAAAAAACCGTTCTGTACAATGCCATGTAAAAAAAAGCGAACTACCAAGACTTATTTTAAACCAATTTATATATCTCTAGTGCAAAATACACAGTACAATGCAGACTTTGGGGGGGTGGGGGGGGGAGAAGGGGAGGTCCATGTGTTTTACCACACCCCCATAGCTCGGACCTAACAGTACAAAAAAAAAGCCATTGCTAATCCCAGTAGCGTTCCTCCATTGTTTGAAAGTCAATTACATCTGATTTCACATGAGGAAATCCTCCCTGAATTCATGTTATAAACCTTGTCACAGACAACCACACCATATAGCAAAATCAAAATGCGCAACCTCGGGAAATAATACAATAGACTATACAGATATTAGCATGAAGTGACACTTATATGCGTACAAGTGCAACATAACGGTAGATCCGCATCCATTCACCACCCTAGGTGTAATGAAGAGGCAGGTGGGCAATGCAGTTTGAAAACCATGGGTTTTATTATTATGAATAGCAACGGTAAATCACATTAACAACTGAATAGGTCCTAAGTAGCCTAACAGTCAACTACTGGTAATACAAAGTATACAACGAGAGGCCCGGGAGTTAGATGCAGTGCCTAAATCGTAGCATGCACCAAAACAAATATATTACAGCAATCGCTTAACCATATAGATAAAGCCTGTCATAAGTCTACACTACAAAAGTAACTCAACAGTCCCTGAAAATACTTGACTTGACGCCTGAGATGAAGCAGCATACTATTGTACTAACGCTACAATACCATAAGGGCGAACGCTCAAGTTATTAATAGGGGTCGACCAGAAGACATAGCGAAGTGTATTTGAACGAAGTATCTATATATCTAAACCACACAATATCTCTTAATTGTGTAGGAGAAAGTGACAATATGTGTGGATGAATCAAATACTGACTCTCTCAGACTAATGTGTTTAATGTGAGCACTATAAGCAGCCCTGAGTACATACGAAATGGAAAGCAAAACATCGCTGTTATAATTTCGCATCAGAAATCACAAAATCAAAGGACATTTGTTTAATGAGGCCCTAGGACAAATGTAAATTTAAAACCTGACCTATAAACATGACACACATTCCACCTGGGGGGAGTCATGGTAAACCAGGGGGGGAAAACCAAACAAAAAAGAGGTTGAGGTTACACACTAGGACAATTAAATAATGGCCTGATTCAAGTTATAACTTAAACATGAGATTGGTTGGCCCGACATAGGAAAGACGCAATTGATCAGTTGAGATAGTGCCATTAAAGAAGTTTAGGGTTGAGACCTCACAAGAAAGAGTGAGTTCATAAAACGATTGCAAAATAATATAGAAGAAGATTAAGAATGTAGCAATTGCCACCTGCAAATTGAAGAATATTATCTAACAATGCTACATGTCTAAGAATGACGTCATACGGTAAGGTCCACGAGGAATTATATTGACAATGGATCCCAACTAAGTAAGGTTTAGTTAGTTACCGCCGTCTGCCCTGTTCCTTTATCATAATCTCGGACGACTCCAAAAATCATCTTCAGCCTACCCTTCTTGTCTGGGGGGGGGGGATATATTATAGTTGACGCGTCTACCATAAAAACTGTCAGCAACGAAAATACTATTCAAGGTCTACATAGAATGTTGCAGTAGATGTGTGTGGGGGGGGTCTCATCGATAAGCGCGTCCATATATGAGAGGACCTATCAACATTCAAATTGATCTAGTGATGTAAGTCCACGTAAAAACACCTAAAGCACCATGACAGTATAGAATATCATAGAAACATAAGGAAGCATGAATAACCTATGACGGACAAAGAACTAATGGCTGAGCACTAAAAATGCATCAGCGACAACGACTAACATGCTGTCAACAAGGGGGCGGAAGGTTAAAAGAACATTACCTAGCACCGGTGAAGGGCCGAAGTTCTGCAGTAGACATAACTCATAGCAAAAGTTACTAACTAAGATCTGGATACAAGGTATGCAGTAGAATGGGACTTGAGATAAGTCATGGCAGAGATGATAGCACATGCAGGCAAAGGGGAAAAAAAAAAAAAACAAACGGTATGCGCCCTAGCGCGAAATGGCTCAGTAGGAAGAACGAAGAGACCCTCATCAGTGCGGGAAAGGTTGAACTAGGCGCCATCAGATCACAGAAAAAAAATAGAAAACGGATGCATCGATAACACCCCCGGCTGATGAACTAGTGTAGATACCAAATACGATAAAGCTCAGAATTAACAAGTGTGTATACTAAAATCTATTACTTCAATTACTGAGACAAAACCCTCAATGATACTTCAAAACAGACCAATACAGACTGAACAAAGGCAGACAAATACATCCTCCTAGTCACATTAATGATAAGATAGGAATTAAAGACGACTCAATGGACTTAGTCAGTTTCACTATATGCCATAGATACAAGCGAAAATTACAAGCACAATATTGAAGTTCTGACGGTCCTGAAAAAAATTATACTCTGTGCGAATTAATGTATTCTTGGAGCAAACTTTCAAGAACACAACAAGGCTAAGGGTAACGTAGCGAAGCATTTAACTGACAACATCCATATGCAATGTTGGTAGTAAATTGGGCTGGAATGTCATAAGAAGTGCCGGGCAGCAAGGTTTTAGGGAGTACAGTTCTGTAAACCTAACAGGATGGCCTTTGGACTAAAGGCCCCCATACACTGTGACCTGGCCAATGTTGCGGCCAACCTGATGTGTATGTGCATAATCAGCCCGTCGGAAAGCTCGGTCTCCAGACATTTCGTAAATCTCGGGACGAGCCATTAGGTAGTTTGAATGATGGGACCGGCGTTATACTCTGATCGACGGGATGATTGCAA
>CM070040.1:37291086-37305683 GCA_036250615.1 Ptychadena robeensis
TTTGCCTAATAATTCTGCACTCCCTGTATATAGATTAATAGAAATATTTTTAACTAGGACTCTTTTGATATTACACTAGTCTACAAGAAATGCCTACTGTATTAGACTCTTAAAGAGCAACCATATATTAGTAAGCAAATATATATAAATTTGATCCAACAGACTGCATATTAACATTATTATCCTGATGAAGTGGAGTTGAGCCACGAAACGCGTTGGATGTAAACTGGATCTTACACTTTAACAATAAAATTTGAAAGTACGGGCACCTCCCTTCTGCCCTATTTTCTACTGGGAGACTTTTTCTTCTATATGACGACACACAGCATGATGTTGCTGCCACCAACATGCTTCACTGTTGGGACTGTATTGGACAGGTGATAAGCAGTGCCTGGTTTTCTCCACACATACCACTTAGAATTAAGGCCAAAAAGTTAAATTCAATCAGACCAGAGAATTTTATTTCTCACCATCTTGGAGTCATTTAGGTGTTTGGAGTCATTCAGGTGAGCAAACTCCATGCAAGCTTTCATGTGTGTTTGACAGAGGAGAGGCTTCCTTTGGGCCACTTTGCCATAAAGCCCTGACTGGTGGAGGGCTGCAGTGATGGTTGACTTTCTACAATTTTCTCCCATCTCCCGACTGCATCCCTGGATCTCATCCACAGTGATCTTTGAGTTCTTCTTTACCTCTTTTTACAAGGCTCTTCTCCCCTGACAGATCAGTTTGGCCGGACGGCTAGCTCTAGGAAGGGTTCTGGTCATCCTAAACGTCTTTCATTTAAGGTTTATGGAGGTCACTGTGCTCTTAGGACCCTAAAGTGCAGCAGAAATTTTTCTTTGTAACCTTGGCCAGATCTGTGCCTTGCCACAGTTCTGTCTCTGAGCTCTTCAGGAAGTTCTTTGACCCCATGATTCTCATTTGCTCTAACATGCATTGTGAACTGTAAGGTCTTATATAGACAGTTGTGTGGCTTTCCTAATCAAGTCCAAACAGTAAAATCAAAAACAGCTGGACTCAAATGAAGGTGTAGAACCATCTCAAGGATGATCTGAAGACATGGACCCCACCTGAGTTAAATATATGAGTGTCACAGCAAAGGGTCTGAATACTTGTGACCATGTGATATTTCAGGGTTTTTTTTTATAAATCTATAAATCTGTGTTTTTCTGTCAATATGGGGTGCTGTGTGTACATTAATGAGGAAAAAAGAACTTAAAAGATTTTAGCAAATGGCTGCAATATAACTAAGAATGAAAAATATAAGGGGGTCTGAAAACATTCCATACACACTATATATTTTTTTGAAGATGTCAAAGCAAAGGTTCCTTCTCAAGTTCCTTCTAAAAGCGGTGTATTACATCCCTATAGCTCAAGGCACAACATATATTGATCTTGCATATGTTGATATCAATATGTATGTTCTTGACACTAAGATTGCTTGTTGAGCTCCTATAAACAGCTTCTGCTTTCAAAACATCTCAATTAGTGTAAAGTAGTCTTTAGTCAATTAATGCATTAAGTGGGGGTGTTTTCATAATTTATATCAAATATATGTAAGGGAAAAATAAAAAATTAAAAGTTCCCCTCGGATGGGACTTTAATTGGAATGTTACAATATACTTCATAAAATGAAATGTTATTAAATCAAAACAAGGATTTATCTTGGAGGTCCCATAGACCACCCAGTTCAACAGAACACAGACAAAAAACAATTATATGTAAAGAATAAAAAATGTTAGCACATATGAAGAGTGAAGACTTCCAATTACATCAATGTGAACATCGAGATCAAGAACGTGTGACATGTTTCACCAAAGCACCTTCTTTGAATTTTATCACATCAGTATCCAGAACTACCGTGCAATGCATTCCCAATATGTGCATGTACAAGTGCCGACTTGTGCAAGTAAGGTAATAAATTATTTGTTTTCATGTGACAGTGTTGATCACAAAAATATGTGAACATCTGCATTTTTTATTGCTAAAATCTTTTGCGCAATGAAGGTAATAAAGACTGGAGATCACAAACTTACGATTTTTTTGACAATATTAGGTACAATATGTGTTATATTTTGCGAATACCAATATTGCCTGTGCTGCTCATCATTAGCTGGCGGGCAGGTAAGACGTTTTTTTGTTTATGCAGAAGAGACATAGTCCTCTTTTCAATAAAAGCCTGCCTGCCAGCCATTTTTCATTCTAAAGCTATAGTTCTTTTTTAAAATTTAAAATCTGACAGCCGAGCCAAATACCTGATGAAGTGTGGAATTAAAGCAATGTGACTACTGTAAAAAATATCAAACTTAATACTGAAGGCATATTTTAATAAGCTTGTTTAACAATAACTTGGTATGTGGACAGAACAAAACTCAGGATCCTAAATAAGCACCTAGTTTCAAAATACAAAATGCCTCGATCCTTTCAACACTAGGTTCATTGAGATGTAGAATTCCATAATTCTATGACTCATTTTTAATAAAGTCTACAGGATACATATTGCACATGGGTTTTATGATTAATCTCCATTAAAAGACAAATATTTATATCACACAGTATCATACCTGTCTACAAGTGATTCCACCACTAAACAATAGACCCGGTAGAAAATAAGATTGTAATTTCATTAGAATCTACTAACAATAGCAAGGAGAAATCTATTCATCTTTACAGCCCAGGATGGCACCACACTACTATGCCAAACCACAGATGGCAAGATATTGCTGGTCTCAACTTTAATTCAAAGAGTCTATGCAAAATAGTATAAAAATCAAACCAGACATGATGGAGCCAGTGATCAGGTAAAGAGGTAATTAAGCTCATCAATATTACAATTAGTGGGCTGAGTTATGGGTGTCCACTAGTGATGGCCAAACTGCCTGCAAGGCGCACAGTTCGGCAGTGAACATGGATATTCGCCCTCCTTCTAGCCGATGAGCAGTACGGCTAGAAGGAGGGCGAATATCCATGTTCATATCCATGAATATCCATGCGGACGGACCTGGCCGATGTTCGGCCATTACTAGTGTTCACCTAAACATAAGTCTTCTAATGAGCACCCAGGTAACACCCCCTTTGATCCTCCCTAGAAATATTGGATAAATATGGTGTATAAGGTTAGTCGTAGCTGGCATTCGCAGGAGTAGGAATGCTGCCGGTCAACAGCTACAGGTACTAATAACTAATATTACTCTATACTCCTATTGTCTTATATGTTATTGTATTGTCCTGTTAATATGTTTAGAGATGGTCAAATTTTTTTAAAAAATTCGACCATTTCAAAGATTTTGAGTTAATTGCAAAGCCCCTGAACATGGTACATCAAACTTGCTGGATATGTAGAAATGGGTTGGGGGTATACTACAAAAGAAAAAGTATGTATCTAACACAAATAATTTTTGCACTAATTAAGTTCAAATTCAAGTCAAAATTTCGAAAATCTGAATTTTGATTCTGTTTTTTAACTTAATTAAACTTAATTAAAATTTACTTAATAAAAACTCCATGTGCTAGAGCAAAACTTTTTTTTATCAAATGTCCCCACAACCCTTTTCTACATCTCCAGCAATTTTGGTGATGATACCATTTTAAAGGGCTTTGCAATCAGCTCACAAAGTTAGCAAGTCGAAAAATTCGACCATCTTTAATTATGTTATATGTTATAAGTTCGTTTATAAACATTATTACTGTGAAATGCTTCTGTGGCCTGTCTCTTAATTAAACTGTTGTGATATGAGCCATCTCTAGTTGCATGATACCCTCATTTACAGGTGAAATATATTGATATGTCTATATAAATATTCATATCAAAATATCCCTATTAATATATATATATATATATAAAATATATAATTCAAACAATAAATGTGACTTTTATTTGATACACTTGTGCTCAAATCTGTTTTTTACATTTTATTTTAAACATTGATTTTCAAATAGTGCTATAACCTTGAATATTCGCATCGATTTTCCATTAGTTCGGTGATCGATTTGAGCAAATTTCACTGTGACATTGTAATCACAATATTTGCATTTAAAAGTGCCGATATTTGCCAAAAGTAAGCAGGAGTTCAAACGAATTTGGAGAATTATTCTTGAAATGTCACTAATTCGAATATTGCCTATGCTGCTCATACCTAATTCACACACAAGGAGAATCAAATGACCCAAGTGGGGAGAAGGCCTTAGCAAGATGGTAGAAAACATGCATACACTTAGCTCACCAATATGTCTGGTAGTTGCACATGTGGTAGATAGGAGTCTGTTCATACCTACAGCCTGTCACAACCTCCCTCCACCCTCCAGTCCTATTTCTAACCCAAGTGATCAGACTTATCTAAGTCAGCTGCAGCGAGGAAGGGGGGGGGATTAATTCCTCCCAGCACTTCTGATGTCACCCCTTCCCTCCTAAGCTGGCTTACTTCATCATCAGTGACACCCAACCGGAGGCTAATGCATCTGGGGTGGGTACCTGGCGATCCTGACAGTGGGTAACTTCTGGACTGCTGTCCAGACATATTGGTGAGCTAAGTGTATGTATGTTTTTTACCATCTTGCTAAGGCCCTCTCCCCACTTACTCTATAACATCTTACACCTATACACCTGTGTTCTACCTCATTCTGACTTAACAACTTGTGTGAACAACCACACTGTCATCTGTAATTGCACTGCACTTTGCCTTTAAGCAAGGTAGGTGTTTTTAACATCTGGCGGTTGCTCATTGGGTTGGAGGGAGGAGGGCTCCCCCATAGGTGTTAACCCCTTCCTTTTGCTCTCCAGTCTTGTTTTCTAACCTCAAGGTATCGGGAAATGCCCCTCAACATCTCAGGGAATTAGAGCTGGAGCTAGGTGGAGTCTTCTGGGCCTGTGACACTTTGGTAACCCACTTGAGGGCCCTGGTTGCGTCTAGATACGCCCGTCATCACTATTGTTGTGGGACGATTATTGTATGAAGGGTGATGTAAGTATTGGTTGTTGTTTCATTTATAAATTTTTTAGAGTAATAGAGGAGTATGTTTGATGTTATGATGGAGCCTGACCATTCTACATGTGTATATGTTGATCTGTAACTCCATATGTCTCGGAGAAATGTGTCAGAGAATGGAGAGTTGATGATGAATACTATCATACTGGAATCTTACCCAAAAATGTTATGATGATCACGACTATGTTGAATTTTATATGGCTGTTGTTTATGATTCAAAGGCATGTTCAGTGGGGTTACCCTTGCAAGGGCAATACCATCTACTGACAATAGCCGGTTGTGTTTCTATTAAATCTTTTAGACTTCTGGTCTAATGCCATTAATAGAGACCTTTTAATATGCAATTAATGAGTTTAACCTTTTGTGCCATCAATTTCAGTTTGTTAGGTTAATTAAGGGTATTCACATATACCTATGGTTAGGGTTTGGTTTGTTATTAAATGTTTACAGGCTAGGGCACTTTGACTCTATGACTTTATCTTCCCTTTAGTCGTAATCTATACACTAGTATAGAGTATGTCTATAGGAACAACTGAGAAACTAGTTTAACTGTTTTGTGAAAAAGACAAGCTAGAAGGGAAAGTTTTAATGAGTGAACATTTTTATTAAACAAAAAATATATATTTCATCAGGTTTGCTTATTAAAGATTTTGGTGTTTTTTATGTTGAGATTAAAGAACAGAAAAGGCTTTGAAGTGTGAGCAAAGTTGTATATCACATCTTATTCACACCAAAGATATGATTAAAGAATCTTTGGACTACTGTTTGTTATGAAATTGCTATTGATTAAAATGAAAAATAAGTGCCCTTACAACTTCTTAAAAGGAAATATGGTTATCTTTGCAAGGGTGTTTCAAACTTTTCAATGATTTAATAATTGTTTAGATTTTTTACTTGGTACAATATGAACAGGAGAGGCAGCCTATCAACCAGATAAACATGGTGCAGACCTGGCAGACAAAGATATATGTATTTCTACAAGAAGGCATTAAGGTGTGAATATATAAATAGAATTTCTTTCACCCTTAGATTTCTATCTGCACACGGTATGGAGAGTGAATTGCCAATCCCTTCTGACTTTGTAGTTAACACTGTATCTCATTTGTTGGCTTTGAAATGCAATCTAGCTCCTACCCACAAGAAAGCATTTCTGAATTAGGAATAGACTAAAATCTTTAAATCAAAGAAGATATATTACATGTTTTGTGATTTCTTTCTCAGAGGGTCTTAGTTAACTCTTGTTTCTTTTTCACAGTTATTAGGGAAAACAATTCGAACACTTGCCAAATTGGCTAGCCAGATCAGCAGATGAGGAGGACTAGTAATTTGTATGTTTATTTCATTGGTTGAAGAAGTTCCCACAAGAATAAAGTAAATGTGTTGGAAAAGTATCCCCAAGTTTGCACAAGGACTGTATGAGCTGAAGTGCACTTATTTAAAAAAAAAAGTAAAAGAAGGATCTCATTTTCATAATTGTTGAAATTAATCAAAATATCTATCAGCAAAAGTAAATTTTACCACAAGCCACGATCAAAGTCCAAATATGTGCAGTTTTGTTGCCTTTTATAGCTTTCTCCATTAGAGAGATTTTCGTTTATCTCCTGTCTTGATTAAAAATGGGATTATTAAATTTGAATGTATTAAAATGAGGACCCAAATAACTATGTGCTCCATGTCCTTCTGTCCAATTTTAATGTAAAATGGCATATTTGCGTTTCATAGATGGGTAAGAAGTGATTTTCAGAATAGAAAAGTCAATAGAAAAGTAAAAACATTTGGTGTAGCGGCCATGCAGTAGGGAGTTACACTGCATTGCACATTAAAGCAAAACTCAGCATATGCAAGTGTGAATGGTAGAACAGTGGTGTCATGTGTTATAAAAGTTACACTTGTTTATAACAAAAATAGAGTTTGTTTTTTAAAAATTATGTGTTTATGGTTACAAAAAAGCATAACAGACAAATATTTGCAAGCTTATCTTCCTATGTTCTGATGGGTGTACATGTGTATGCGTAAGTTTGTGTAAATATTTGTGTATCCTCATGTATCTGTGTGTAGCTCACTTAAGTAACATTTTGCAAGATATATTTCTAAACATTGGTGCAGTTACACATGACTATACACAATACAAACATTTCATTTTCACACCTCTTGGGCTGTTATGCCTGGGCTTGGGGAACGAGACAGGCTAAGCCCATTAGCCGGAGGATGGAAGAGTACGATGGCGGTTCTGGAGCGGAGATCAGGTTTTGCCTATGACAGGGAGGTACAGGAAGGAACCTCTGTTAGCCCTGGTGTGGCATCGAGGCAGGAACTGCCCACAGGAGTGACAGCCCTGAGAGCCTGGGCTGTTTGCTGTTGTCCACCAGTTCGGAGACTCTCCAAGCAGGGGTCACCAAGAGGATACAACAACAAGGGATCAATATGCACAGGACTGGACTGGGAGCAGGGAGTCTAAGCTTGACTCTGGGTCTTCCCCCAATAGCCCCAGGAGGGGGGTTGGGACCAATTCCTTGAGGGGGACCAGTACAGATTTTCCCGCACAGAGGGCCAGGTCCCGCTTCCTCCAGACAATTCCCCCCAGAAGGGTGTCTGGTGGTGGACCAGACGAGGGTGCGGGGTACCACGGATCCAAACCGGTTGTCGGGGAAAGGGTAGTCAGGAGTGGAGGGTATAGCGGTCGGGGATGCCAGGAGGGCAAAAACCAAGTTCAGGGGACTACAACACAAGGATAAGCGTAGGGTATAACAAAATCGTGGTATAAAGGCAGGAACAATGGAAGGGAGGCAAGGAAAGCCCCACGGGTGATGTATCGGAGGGAAGGGAGGAGAGGACGGGAGAGGGAGCGAGCGGGGGGGGAGGGTGAGAGCAGGTAAGGAACAGCGGACATACAAAAAACAGGGATGAGATGGTTCAGCAGGTCTGGCACAGTCAGGGGCCAGAGGCAGGTCGGCGTATACCAAAGGGGGGGGGGACAAAGCCAGGGTTCAAGGCCACTGGAGAACAAGGAACGGAATTATCAGGTCAGGACAACGGGTGTTGAGGCCAGGAATTGGGAACAGCAGGGTGGTGAGTAAAACCCAATGGAAACCAGCAAACTTCCTATTCCACTGGCTTGTGCTATTAAATAGGAAGTTGCTCAACCCGGTGACCAATCAGCTGAGGACCTGTCAGACTGGCTGATAATGTGACGGAACTCAGCATGGACAAGGTTCCCACAGAGCTGGCTGGTGTGTCCACCTCCTCTGCAATTCCCAGGCTTCAGGTTACTGACCAGCGAACGTGCAAGTGGGCACACACAGCCAGAGACTCACCCACCCTCTGATGAGCAACCCAGAACCGAGTTCTGGGTTGCGAAATCCCAGCAGGAACCTAACCACATGGGCAGCAGCCAAGAAATCCAGTACATAGTCCATTGTCAGGTTTTTGATACGGATCCCTTATCCCTTAAAATTAATCAGATAGAGTAAGCCACAAGAACTAGCCATAATAGAAAATCAACAGCAGTAATGGAAAACACACTGTTTGACTAATAACAAGGGGGGGTTGAGGGTGAAGGTGAAAGAGAAATTGTTTATATGCAAAACTGTCAGCTAATCACAAATTATAAGTTGGCAGAGGAATATTGAAATTTATTTTATGATGAGCGTGTAAAAAAGTTGGAACCATTAAACATAAAAGGAATCTCTGGGGGACATGGTTCCTCAGAGCAGATACAATGATAGCATACAACACAGTGTCTGTGTCTGAGTCTTGGTTCTCCCGATATACGGTACAACCTGGTGGGTGTAGTGTAACCAAAGCAGGCCAACGAATAGAACGACACAGTGGACAATCATGAGGAGGGATTAGTCTTACAAGCACCATGATCTGTCAACGAAAACTACATTGAGCCAGTATCAATGAGTACTGCATGTTGCTGGTGTAGTTGTTGTCTCTGATAAATTAGGCATTCATTCAATTAACCAATATATAATTATGCAATTAGTACTACATGACTCTGAAATGGTGTAGTGTCTATAGGTGTAGGAATGAGCGTTGCAATAGGAAGAGATTAGACTGAAAAGGGTATCTATCAAAAGGGTGCAGGGCAGTTAGTTAATCTGCAACAAGTACATTGTATGGAACAAATCAAGATTGCCATGGATCTGGTAGGGAACTTAACATTGGAAAATGTCTTGCTTAAAAAGAAAAAATAGAAAAGCTGCACTAGAATGAGTTTCTTTTAAGAAAACCAAACTCATTGTCAGAAAAATAAAAACTAATACATGTTCAAAATAAACAGAGAGTTTAAAATGAGCAAATGGTGTCTAAAATTAAAGATTGCTATTAACATGTTCCATGTACTTGTTAGGACATTTTTTACAAACACAAATAAGTTATTTTTTTTTTTTTTTTTTTTCTTTTTTTTTTTTCCTTTTTATACCAGTCTACATATGAATATCCTGTTGTACTTTTAAAAAAAGTAGGACAGATTTATTCCTTAATCAGAGAAACTTAGTCTCCATGCCGTTTAAAATGTCTATCTTGGGGGGTCACATGCTATCTTTGTCTGAAAAACAAATAAAAATAATCAACAAATCGTTCTCTGTGTTGTTTGGACTGGGTTACAAAATCAAACAACGCATGCAGAAAAGATCAAAATAAAATACCTACATCTACTTGTATGACGCTACTGACAAAGAGTTAAGAAAGATATCCAGGTTATAAGAGGACTCAACGGATTTCTCTAGTGAGACAGAGAGGTCACACAAAAAGATTTTATCTTTCTTTTGGGACAATATAATTTGAAGATTGTCCGCTGGTTGAGTGATAATTCGGTTTCAGCATACTTGACAATTAATATGCTGTTCACATGTGTGTTCTATAACTGCATATCTTAGAAAACAAGAAAAATAATAATAATTTTCAAATTTTTTTCAGCTCTGAAGAATAAACAGAGGGAGCTTTTATGAAATCCCTCTTACACCTCATTTGATGGTGTCTTAGCTAAAAGTTTTTATCAATCTCCTTGGGCTCAATGGTATGCTCTAAAGACAGTAAAGGTGTCAAAGCTTACCACCTTTTGTATGTCTTTCCACTAACCAAACCCACTGAAAACTATAACAAAAAAGTTAAGCCATCTTTTAGATATTGCTTTTATGTTTCCTTAGATTGATTGCAGATAATCTCATGACTCTCAATTGATAACACAAAAATATTTCCATGCTTGTTACTCTATGTCATTCCAAAACTTTGCAATGAATATGTACAAAAAATTATGTTAGTAAAATACACAAGAGGTCGTCTTGTTTTGCACTTGTACCAAAATGCTGAGTCACACTTGGGTCACTACTTATTTGTGTACTAAGTTTCAAATTAGTTAACACTAAAGATGCTGCCATGTTATTTAACACATTAAATGTTGTTTAAATTTGCTTTGTTTTAACTACCGGTGTTATATTGGAAAATGCGACAATGCCGCCAAAAATATGCTTTTTTAATGGTTGCATTAATGAGTCTCTACACATGCCAAATATGGTTAAACCACACTGAACAGTGACGTGCACATGAAGAAGACGTCTGACGGACACCCCTGTGAATCTACAGATTGATACCCAGTAATGTGCTAACGTGTATATTAGTGATGGACCGACAACTGCACGCAAGGCTGGACAGTTATCGGCCTGGTTTCCGACGCCAGAAACAAGATTGTTCCGCCCTCCTTCTCAGCCGGCGGACAGTCAACGGGTGTTCGGACCCGCCGTGTCCGCTCCGACAGAGAAGCGAAGGAAGCCCCCTATGTCTTCACTGCGGTTAGGGATCATTAGCAGTTGAGATACCCGCCGCAGGAAGGAATCTTGTCACTTGAAGATCCAGGTAGAGTAACCAGCTGTCGTTATCAGCGAAGTATTATATCCGGCTTCGTAAACCCGTGAGGTGTGACGTCAGAAGTGACAGTCAAAGTCCACCGGCGGGTTTTAGCAACAAAACCAGCGAACATATGCGTTCCAACGTTCCGCGGATATGTGGACGTCAGTGACGGTCCACATTATCCGGGTTGATACGAGCGCTGTATTATTTTCACTGATAGACCGGGTTCTCTACCCGGGTCTTCAGTGACAGATTTGGGGAATTTAAATATGTCCGCGAACGGGCAGAGACGGCGGACTTTTTTAAATAGTCCGCTTAGAAAATACTGAATACTAGTCGATTCTCTCAGCCCCTAATTACTAGTTACTACGTCACCATCAACCTCCCCAGCATTCCCCATCTCTATCCGCCTGTTCGGGACGGACACAAGGGACCACTTGTGCGGCCCATCACTACTGAACTATGAATTAAAAAAAAAGAAAGAAATAGCCCAAACACTTGTTTCTTTAAAAGTTAGTTTGATTCATCATGTGCGACATGGCGTCATAGCATTTTGTAGTCTGTAAGAAGAAAAACACACGGCTCTTTTTTCAGCAAAGCCTGAAAAAACTTCCCTAACCTTTTGTATGCAATAAAAATATATTTTTTTTCAGCAGAGTGTGATGTGGTTTTTAAGATTTTGCACCCATACTCACATATAAAATGAAATGTTTAAAGGTCCAGAAACCATAAAACAAGTTCACCAAATGAGCAGATGTTCCCCTTTTCCTTCCCTTCTATTGTGTTAGGGAAGCAGTGCATAAGCCCTCCATTTCCACTTCTTGGCGCTAAGTATCCCAAAAACCATGGCACCCATGGGGTAACATTGTGACTTTCTGTGGCCTGAAAAAGAGCACTAACAAGCAAATCTATTTAAGGCTGGGAAATTGCAAAATATTAAAATGGTTTCTTCCATTTTCATTTACATTCACACAATATGCGTTTTTTTTAAAGGCATGCATGTTTTATAGGCATGTGTTTCTGCATATATACAAAAACGCATGCATTTTGACATTACTTATGCATTTGCGTTTTGCATTTGCGTTTTGCATTTGCGTTTTTGAACAAATGAATGAAAAACGCAGAAAAAGTTAATCAAAAATGCATACAGCAGTGAGTTTTGAAAAAAACGCATGCAGAAACACTGCATTTTTAAAAAAGCAAGGCATACAGTATAAATGGTAACATTGGTTGTCTATGCAAAAACGTGTGCAGTAAAAAAACGTGTGCGGTAAAAAAAATGCATGCATTTTTAAAACGCACTGCAACACATATAGTGTGAAAAGGCCCTTAGACTTGTCATTTACTTTACATGATGTTTTCTAGGTTTGGATAAAGTGGCGAGGGGTAAAAATCAGTTCAAGATTTTATTTCTAACACTGCCTGTTAGGGGATAAGGTCTGTGTAAAAATATATCTGCCTTTGATGTAGCAAAGCGGCTAATGGTTTATATAGCATGCATATCAACAGCCCTTCTCAACTTGCTGTATTGTTTTAAGTGCGTTAAGTGTAGATGTGCGTTAATGCGTTCATTGGAAATGAATTGCTTTTTTTTGCCATAGGACTCTATTGTTCTTTGAACTTGACTTAACTGCAGGTAAAAAAAATTTGCCATTTAACGTGGGAAAGTTCATCATAAATGTGCATGCTTATTTGTACTAATGTACTTAAGACTGGGCCCAGGGAGGTCACTAGTTTTGAAAGACAAGGGTCCCCCAGGGTTCAAATAAGGCATTAGTACATATCATGTATATTAGTATATTTTTAAGGGGGCTTTGGATAATTTTGGGGGCGGAAGTTCATGCAAAATAGGCCTAATGACATACATGACTAAACCTAATACCCTGATCACCAGTGTGTTGGTTATCAGGGTATCACTAACATGTTACTATTTTACCAAAATGTTGGTAAAACCAAAACTTTGACCACAAGAAAATTCATATTGTTTCTCTCGACTATTAGATAAAACTGTAAACTTATTCCCTGCCTGGACCTATATGTCCAGAAAACTACATGGGGCTTTAAAATATAAGGTCTTTAATTATAGGACCATATGTCATACATAATAAGCCAGTTACATAAAATTCTTCCATCATATAGAATACCAACATGGTATACATCACATCTATAGTTTACATGATCCACATTAAGTTGTCATAGTGTCCATTTTTCAATCCTACATGTTTCACCTACATAGGCTTCCTCAGGGTAGGGCGCTCTCTGGTGGATGAAATTTAATACATAAGTATACATATAAATCTTTACATACAGTGGCTTGCAAAAGTAGAAAGCAATAACACCATAAAGTCCAAAGAACACACCAGACAGGTCAGGGATAAAGTTATTGAGAAATGTAAAGCAGGATACAAAAAGATTCCCAAAGCCTTGAACATCACACAGAGCCCTGCTCAAGCGATCATTCAGAAATGGAAGGAGTATGGCACAACTGTAAACCTACCAAGACAAAGCCGTCCACCTAAACTCACAGGCCGAACAAGCAGAGCACTGATTAGAAATGCAGTCAAGAGGCCCATGGTGACTCTGGACGAGCTGCAGAGATCTACAGTTCAGGTGGGGGAATCTGTCCATAGGACAACTATTAGTGGTGCACTGCACCAAGTTGGCCTTTATGGAAGGGTGGCAAGAAGAAAGACATTGTTAACAGAAAAGCATAAGGAGTCCTGTTTGCAGTTTGCCACAAGTCATGTGGGGGACACAGCAAATATGTGGAAGAAGGTGCCCTGGTCACATGAGACCAAAATGGAACTTTTTGTCCAAAATGCAAAACGCTATGTGTGGTGGAAAACTAACACTGCACACCACTCTGAACCAGGGCCGTTTTTACTGATAGGCAGTTGAAGCCATGGCTTAGGGCGCCACATTAAAGGGGGCACCATTTCAGCTGTTGATTTTTTTTCTTAGGGCACAAAAATGGCTAGAAACTGCCCTGCATATAATCACAGCACAGCACGCGCAGCCCGACCCTCTACACTCCCCTGTAAACAAATGTTCTCCCTGCCCCCTGACAACAGTCACCAAGTCACCCCCTTCCTCTGTGGTTGACTCCTCCCACCCTTTGCTTTCCTCCTATCGTTGGAGCTCTCTGCCCCTCCACCTCTTCCTCTCTGTGGAGACAGAGACCTGCTACTGTGCCTCATCCACTGTGATCCTCGGAGCTGGGAAGAGGGGAGCTCAGTGACACCACAAGGAGCAGCACAGCGAGTCTCCCCCTCCATGCTCTGTACTTTATCGTCCATTTGAGTATTGCAGACTTTATCTGCTCGCCACCTTGTGTAGAGGAGCTGACGAGTCCGAAGTATTATTAGAGGGGAGAGACCCCCTGGCCCCCACTTATCTCATGTGATCCTTCTCTATGTATTCGGACACCCAGGGGGCGAAATAAGGAAAAGTCCGCCTCATAGACACACACTGGGGGAAGGGGGGTCCAAATTTTCAGGGGAAAGTTTGCTTTCCATCTGATGAGTTCCCCACCCCATGTTGCTGCCCTGAAAAGCTGTTGGCTATGTGACCTGCTGGAATGTGGCTTTATCTGGTGGTTACCAAACTTGTGATGCAATAGGGAGAGGGAAGGAGCACACTGGTAAGGGAACATAACTGTGTGCCTCTATAAATGGCTGCATCACATACAGGGGCCCTCCAGGATCTAGGGGCCATGTCTGCTAGATGTGGGTCAGGTGTACATGGAGACCCCCCTCGCTG
>CM070040.1:37319379-37331972 GCA_036250615.1 Ptychadena robeensis
AAGATAGGGGGCGGGTCGAACTTGCCATATGTTCGCGAACATGGGGCGAACGCGAACATGGGGCGAACGCGAACATGCGATGTTCGCCGCGAATAGTTCGCCGGCGAACTATTGGTAAATAAAAAAATGCTGGAAAAATTAATTTAAATTAGTACTAATAACATAAATTATTGAAAGCAAAAAAGTGGTAGTATATGTTATTTAATAACTTGTATAAATTAATATAAACCAAGATGTCAGATGGGCATATATTGATAGGACAAATATACGAGTTGATAAATCTACAGGTTCCAGGTTGTAAGTACATAAAACTGTGTCTATAAAGAACATTTAAGGTGATAGATTATAACAATTAGAAAAAATTATAATATATTTCTCAAAAAAAACAATTAAAACAATTAGAAAAATGAATGGATATATAAGTCCTGTAGCCTTTGTTACTTTAGTCCCAGCTCTCTGCAGGTCATTCACTAGGTCTCCCCATTTTTGCTCACCATTCTTGTGATAATTTTGACCCCACGGGGTAAGATCTTGCATGGAGCTCCAGATTGGGAGAGATTATCAGTGGTCTTGTATGTCTTCCATTTTCTAATTATTGCTCCCACAGTTGATTTCTTCACACTAAGCTGTTTGCCTTTAGTCTTCCCAACCTGGTGCAGATCTGCAATTTTGTTTCTGGTGTAGTTCGTTTTAGGTTTTGAACAGGTGTCCTTTATACTGATATACTGAACAAGTTTAAACAACTTCTATTAATACAGGTAACGAGTGGAGGACAAAGGAACCTCTTAAAGAAGAATTAACAGGTCTGTGAGAGCCAGAAATCTTGCTTGATTGTAGGTGATCAAATACATATTTTACTGAGGAAGTTACCAATTAATTAATTAGAAATCCTACAATGTGATTTCCTGAATTCCCCCCCCCCCCTTCTGTCTCTCATAGTTGAGGTGTACCTATGATTAAAATTACAGGCCTCTCTCGTATTTTTAAGTGGGAGAATTTGTACAATTGGTGGCTGACTAAATACTTTTTACCCCACTGTAAATGACAAAATATTTGATAATTTTTATTTTAAATGATTGCAATTAATAGCAAGAGGTGGTAAGTTCCACAGTGCTGGTATGGCCATATTTATACCCCTTGCTAACAAATGACTGGTATTATGATAAATAATATGATTATAATTTAATAGTTACATATTTGTAAAAATAAAAATGACTAGGCTAAAACATTAGCGAAGCATTTTTTAGAACATTTTCTTGGTTTTCAGCTTTTAATAAGAAATAAAAAGAACAACTTAGACAAGGGTTATATTGCCTTCTTTTCCCTTCATTAAAAAATACTTCTTAAAAAATGAAAGCAAATGTAAAAAGACATTCTCAAGTAGATGTGTATTTTTTTGCTGGATTGGAAAGACCAAATAAAATGAATATCTTACGAGAACTTAACAAGCATGTCTAAACATGTCTTTGTTTTACCATTATATTCCAAAATAAGTTCTAGGCAATTTATCACGTCTGTCCAACCCACTGACACAAGAGAGAATTTATTTTAATTTTATATGAAGTTCTTAGCTATACATGTCTAGCAGTAATTGCAGTGCTCAAGCTGGTTTCCTTTAGCCTGCACATAACTGAGAGGAGCTGAATACTAAGTCACATCTGTACATTTTACAGATATTTATGCTGTAACAAATGCGTGCATGGTTTCCATATCAATCCACTCCAATAACAGAGGTGCCTCCCCCTCGCTGTCCAAGCACCAGGTGGGCCCAATTAACAATAGATAGGTCAGGAAGGTAGCAGCTGTAAAATGCACATGGAAACCTTTCCAGTGACAGATTCAACAGAAGATGCTTCATATTTTAGGTGTTAATTTTTTTTACATTTCCTTCTGTTATATGCTGAAATAATAGATTCAGTGACAGATCAGATATTTCAGTACTTCCAACTGAATCATACAAAACAACCTCTCAAAAACAATTGCACAGATGAATTCCCTCAGCTTTCTACATTTTTTTTACCTCCTACAGGGAAAAGTTATTTTGGAATTGGTGCATATTGTTGTATATCATAGATGGAAATAAACACATGCATTCCAGGTGACTAAAACTTTTCTTGTATTAGATCAAATTAACTTTAAAATTAAACACGTTTGGAAATGTAATCTCCATGCCTGTAATTGTAAAAAAAAAATCAGATACGGATCTATATTCATTTTTAGTTTTGGCAGTATCAAGTCATAAATAGAAATTTTGCTACTACAACAATAATTATAAGGCAACTTTAAATTCCATTAGTGTGCAATTAAGTATTACAAATGTAAAAATAATGGATAGAGCAAAACCTCGAATATGCAGATAAATGTAACATATGAGAGCTATTTTCACGACAAAAGAAATTATCTTCCTCTTTGCATTGCCATTTGTACCATACATTACAGTTCTGGCAGGTCTAGTCCACTGCTTCCTTTGTGTTATTTACTTATATGTTCTCTCTGATCCCTGTTATATATGGATTTCAAGAGGCCAATGTCAGGTCAAATCCATGTACTGCACATCACCAAAAGAAAGCCATACCCACAATGAAGCATGGTGGTAGCATCATGCTTTGGGCTGTTTTACCTTAGCTGAAACTGGGGCCCAAGTTAGGAGGAAATTATGAACAGTTCCAAATATCAGCTAATATTGACACAACCCCTTCAGGCTTCTGCAAGAAAACTGAACATGAGGAACTTCATCTTTCAGCATGACAATGACCCTGTCATGGCAGGTGACACCAGAACTGTGCTAACACTGGTAATTTGGACATACTGGACAAACTTGCAAGTTTGGCAGGGATGCAATCTGAGGGCACAGAGTCTAAGGGACTACCTGGTATTCACCAGAGCTCCCCGCGAAGGCAGTTGGAATTGGCTGCAGGTAATCCCCAGGTTGCTTTCCCTAGAAAGCACCTGTGCAAGATGGCTGCTGAATCAATACGTAGAGCAAACCCCCTGTCTAAGGCCACCTCTGCCCAGCTTGCCAGGTTGACGGAACTTGCAGAGGAGGAGGGGAGCATGGAGGTCCGCAACGGTAACCCAGGACTGTTCATCTGGACCATAAACCTTCCAATGGACAAGGTACTGCAAAGCCCCCCGAAAAATCCAGTATCCACTCAATCTTGTCTTCCTGGAGAAGCCATTAAAAACAGCAGGTTTGAGCAGAGACACATGAAAGAAGTTGTGGATCTTGAGAGATGGGGGAAGCTGCAGCCGATATGTAACTGGGTTGACTTGTTAGAGGACAGGAAAGGGGCCAATGTACCTAGGTGCCAACTTGAAAGAGGGCAAACAGGGAGAACTGTGGGGCTTGGCTCCTCTTCCTGTCAGCCCATCTCTTATGACGTTGAGCTGATTAAAGCAGGACTCCCTAGGCCTCGTCCCACAACTCCTGGAAATTATCTCTGGCAGAAGCAGTGGCAGGAACTTCAAATCCAATGGGGATAGGTACCAGAACCCTTGGATGGCAGCCGCAGGTGAGAAAGGACTGTGAGGTGAACTCTGAGACACGGTTGTTATGGGCGAATTCAGCCCAGGGAAGCAGTTCAGCCCAATCATCCTGATGGGCGGAGATGTAGGAGCGGAGATATTGTTCTAAACATTGGTTTATGCGCCCCGTCTGCCCATTCGACTGCTGGTGGTAAGCGGATGAGAAGTCCAGCTGCACAGTGAGCAAGTGACACAAGGCTCCCCAGAAGCGGGAAGTAAACTGCACGATCAGATAAAATACTGGAAGGGAGGCCATAAGACCCAAAGATCAAGCGATTTCCTGTCACCTGATCTTTCCTTATAAAGGCCAGGAGGGAGGAGCAACCGATGGGTAATGCAGGACCATAGCATCCAGCAGAGGGAGCTCCAGGGCTGGAAACTTAACCCTTGGTGTTAAGGACAGTACCTTGAGCTGGGAACAGCTACAGCAGACACAGATCCTCTAGTCCTGCTGGGATGTGAGACAGACCCAAAGCATAAATCCAAATCAACAGAGGAATGGCTTCACCAGAAGATTAAAGTTTTGGAATGGCCCAGCCAGAGCCTAGACCTGAATCATATTTAAAATCTGTGGGGTGGTCTGAAGAGGGCTGTACACAGGAGATGCCTTGCAATCTGACAGATTTGGAGTGTTTCTGCAAAGAAGAGTGCCAAAACGAGAAAAAGAAAAGACGTTAAAACGCCCCATGCTGATTTTTATACTTTTTCTTCCCTCTACTTAAAAGATTTCAGTTTGTTTTTTAATTGAGTGGTACAGGTTATAGGTCATATTAAAGGTTAAAAAAGTTCTGAAATGATTTACCTTTGTCTCATTTTTGTACAGCACAGAAACCTGACATGTAAACTTTTTATATCCACTGTATGAGCTGTTCACCTGTGGCTAATTCATTTTGGTAAAGGTATTGTCTTGATTTTGTAGATGTCTACTATATTTAGGCTTGTTTTCACTGAGTTTTTTTCCCTGCATTGGCCACAGACATGACACACACCTGTTGTTTCATCTGTGATTTACCCTGTACTAGCAGTAATGCATCCTATAATTTTGACTAGTAAAAACGTGGGGGATATCATTGGACACGTCAGCAGGATAAGCCAGCCTCACCAGCCTCACCAGCCTCACCATAAGAACAACGTGGTTCCCCAGTGTTAAAAACAAATAATGTGAGGAGTCCTGTCTGCCTCTGTGCCTCCAACGTGGGAAAAAAACAGAATGGAAACAAGCTCTTCTTGGTTATTTACAAGACATAAGAAGAAAAGGAAAATCTCCCCAATTAAAACAACAATGAATTTAGATATATTTTAGGATTGAAAGACTTTGGAGATATTGTTTCACTGTCTCCACTGTGACAGACCATTTGTCTCTCATGGTGTAAATGGACCGTCAGGTGCTGTATGCTGGAAGGAGTCCAGGATAGTATTGGACAGCAACAATAGGTTGGGTTCCGGTCTCTGGAATGGGAGGGAAGGAACTAGATGGGCTTTCCCATTTCAGGTACACACACCAGAATTTACACCTGCTGGAAGTCAGCAACGGAGCCAGATGTGTCTCCACAAAAGGAGCTCACTGTGTCAGGGCTCCTAAAGACGTTGGAGGCAGTGCTGCTGGAGCAGCAGATACAGAGGGCATACAGGGAGTGTATGGCCCAGGCCTGTAACTGTTAGAAGTCAGGCACGAAAAGTTTTCTGCAATCTAAAGAGAACAACCTTTGCTGGATATGTGCACGCAAGGAGGCTTGGCATTTTTCATTGAGTTGTGTTTTGTTGCTATAATCCCCTGAGAGTATAATCCAGTTTGGACTGTATTTTGCAAATAAATATGGGCATGAGCCCTAAAAAGATACCAATCATGTAAATTAATGTTTTAAGAGCACCCCTTTTAAGCTGAACCCCCACACCACTTCACATAAAGACGCCTGGGGTTGGAGATTATGTAAATGTCAACTTCTTACAATATGGTAGAAATTGTATTGGGGAAATTCTCATGAAGAAGTAGTAAGCACTGCCATGAAAGGTTTATTAATCTAAAAAAACAATTAAAGCATCTTCAACATTAACTTGCACACCTCCTGCTGTTTTATATGTTCTAGAAGCATCCAAGTAATTGCAAACAAATATCTTTCCTCCAAAAATGAAAACTCTTGCAAGCATTTCATATGGAACTGATTTATAAACTTTAACACAGATTTTGGTTAGTGGTTAGCACTGACCATGCAGTGATAGAGTCATAGGTTCAAATCCCGGCCTGGACAATATCTGTAAGGAGTTTACATGTTTTCTCTGTGTCTGTGTGGGTTTCCTCCAGGTGCTCCGGTTTCCTCACACACTCCAAAGACATGCAGTAGGTTAATTGGCTTCCCCACATAAAGATTCTCCTTTGTTAGTTACATGTGGCCTTAGATTGTGAGCTCCTCTGAGAGACAGCAATGCAATGGAACCTGAACACACTGTGGATCCATTAACGCACCTATACAGAAAACATTGGGCATACCAACACTGCAAGGGTATGCGTTTTTGACATGTGCTCTCTGGATTCAAACATAGAAATTATTCCCCTAACTCTGTGTTAGAAACACAAAGCAGAGGAAACTTACCCTTAATTGCAAAGGAATTGTAGAGAAGGGCCGTGGCAACATTACAAAAAAGGTATAAAGCTAGCATATGTTTTTTTTTTCTTAAATGGAGTTTAAAATTTAGTCAACATTTTTACTCAAAACATTTCAGCTTGACTTAATTTATGCAAAAACTACATGTACTAGAACAATACTTTTTTTGTCATGTTAACACAACCATTCTCAATATCTCCTGTTACTTAAAATTTTCATTGCAACTAGCGCACAAACTCATCTAGCCAAATTCAACTATATCTTATTAAGTGTAAATAGGAGAGTTTTGTGGAAGAAGGGAGGGGGGTATGGGGGGGCCTTATAACTGCAGATTTACCAGCTTGCATAGTGGAGAGTCTAGGCTCCACCTTGGACTCACTAGTGCATTCTGTGGTGGATTTGGCAAATGCACAGGCAGCTAATCTGTTTTACCAGCTGCCAGCATTTTGATGGGTATTAGGTGATTAATGATTACTTAATGCACAAAAAAACAATGCACTGATTAATACATATGTCAAATATCTTATTTTATATTTCCATGATTTTTAAACTGAAAATTTTAGTGATTTATATCGCCATAAAAGTAAGTTACAAAGTGCAATTCTTACCTTGATATAACAACTGGTTTCCAAAATCTGTGCAGCTGTAAGGACAGTGAAGACAGATACTAATAGCTTGTTTGAATGGTGGTCAAAACATGGTGGTCAATATTTCCTAATTATATATTACCTGATGTGGCTCTTACTGCTTCAATGTCGTTTTTAAGTTTTGTGCGTGCTTTTATAAATTAACTACAAATTATACTGAACGGAAATTAGTTGTTGGGTAATAAGCAGTTTTTTTGCAGATTGCTAATAATATAAATATACTAGACATTTACATTTGTTTTTGCCATTTGGCAGCGGGAAATTTGAAAGTACATTGCATGAAATCAGTTTTCTTTGTAGAAAACTGCTTTCAATGTACAAAATATCACCAAAATAAAAAAAGTCTGGTGCCCCAGATCTGCCCATTTTCAGTAACCCTCTCTTCCCTGGTGTGATTTTACCACATCTATCACACCAGGTTAGAGAGGGTTAAGTGCAAATGGGCACATCTGGGGCACCAGAGACTTTATTTGGGCGAGATTTAGTACAAAGCAGCATAGCTTTGTGCCCTGATTTTTGTGTTTTCTCATTAATTTTATTAAAAAATTAATTTTTTAATTTTACATAATTGTTTGTTTCAAACATCATAATATACAGGATGTCTATTAGACCCTTGTACGGACATATTTTGGAAAGTTACAGGCCTACAACATAAAGAAAAATTTACCAATAAAGTCTATGGTGCACTTTTGGTACAGAAATCTGGACCTCAGCAGTGCGCTAGGGAGGTTATGCTTTTTCATGTGACAAAGTATTTGATTTTAAGCATGTTCACAGAAGCATGGTAACGTGAAGCTAAAGAGAATTCTGATTAATACATGCTAGATTATTAGTATACATTTCATGAATATTGTCATTGTCTAGTCATCAATACATGCACAGCTATTATACCTTACATTGTTAGTAACTGTACCAATAGGAAATGTGATATTAAATATCTATGCTTTCTTGATGCTTTAAAGAGAAAAGGTCCACTTTAATGAAATCCTCTTATTCTGTGCAAGTTGACTCATTGGGGTTTTGGCTCAGACACAAACCATCCTATTCATTTGAATGGGACAGGATCCACTACCACATGGATATCCGATGGGGGACGTCCTGTTGGCAGCGAATTTAAATCTGAACTATACCGGATGGAAAGCACAGTTCCTTGTTACTAAACTGGAAGTGATATCTGTCCCCGGTGCCCTATAAAGCATATGAGATCTAGTGAAAATTATTCTTTCTCCGGCCAGACCCTTCCACGCCTGGTCCGTCCGGAGGAAGAAATATAGACTTCTTCTTGCAGGCAAAGGGGGTGGGTCAAACACCCGTACTGTTCACCAGCGAGAAGAAAATGTTTGTACTGTACACACTATCAGTTTTTATCATTTTTCTTTGTTATTGTGGCTACAAACTATATACAGTATCTGTCATAACTAAGAATAACTAGGAAGAACATATTTATCTTTTTTTTTGTATTAAAGGTTTACATATAGATGTGTCTTTTCTGCAAAATCCCCTGTTAAAAAACTTTATTAGTGCATTGCAGGATTCTTTGCAGTTTGGCTAAACCAGCAGAAATATGAGGAAAGCAAACAAAAAATAACTGCTAGTATGGAATGCATTAGAATAATGCTATAAATGCAAATAGGTAGACTGCACAGGACAAATAAAAGAAAGCAGAGAACACCATGACATAAAACTTTAAATAAAACCGTCAAGCTCTGAGAAGTTCAGGTTATATATTTGTGAATGTAACAATAACCCTTTTCACTGAGGATTATCTTATTTTCAGGCTTTGCTAGCATTTTATCAGACACAGCTAATGCCACCTCAATACCACCACAATTCAGACAATTTAAGCTTGCTGTGTGTCATATCTGATTTGTCACTTTTTTCTCTAAAATATTGTTAAGGATATGGATTTTATTATTTTCAGCCAACAGTTGAGTTTTGTCCATATAGCTTCAATAGCATTATACAGTTTGAATTTTTTTCTCTATGTCCGATCCTCACATTTCTATTGCCTTTTTAACCTTTTAAAGTTCTTGTTTTTTTATATAGAGAAACACATGTCTATATGTCATAATTAGTGATGGGCGAATTGCCCGCAAAACGGACAATTCGGCCGCGAACAAGCGTGTTCGCCCTCCTTCTTGCCCGTGGACAGTAGGGGTGTTCGACCCGCCCTGTTCGCCGGCGAGAAGGAGCCCTCTATTCTTCCTCCGGTGGGATTATTAGCAGCGAGATCCTGCCGCAGGAAGAATATTTCACTGAAGACCGGGTAGAGAACCCGGTCTTTCAGTGAAATACTGGCTTGTAAACACGGATGTGACGTCAGTGACGTCACATCCGGTTAACACAACCAGGAACTATGCGTTCCAGGTGCCGGATGTGACGTCACTGATGTCACATCCGGGTTTTCCGATTCAAATTCCGCGCCTAGAGGCGGGGAATTTGAATCTGTCCACGAACGGGCGGACTTTTTTAAAAGTCCACTCCACCCGTTCGCGGACGGACACGGCCGAAGTTCGGCCATCACTAGTCATAATGCTAAATGTGTATTTTCAGAAAAAAAATACATAACTATGGTATAAAAGATAACTGCCCATTTTGTCAGAATTGTCATTCACTCCCCAAGAACCTAACAAAATAATTCAATTTATCCTTTACACACTAATGACAACTTTTTTTTTTTACAAATTTTATTGGTTTTAAATTTTTTATAGCAAAAATAAAACAATTATCTGGTACAATACTAAAGCTAAGTATTATCTGACATAGAGGTGGTGAATTCGTTTGCGGAATGTACAGGATATAACAGCTGAAAACATTCAATTCTTGAACAACAATAAAGAAAGAAAAAACAGTAGGCTGGAAAAAGGGTCACAGAGGAAACAGTTTTTGGGGTCACAGGGGTGAAAATGTCTGGTTACCTTTCAATGTCAAGCAGTGTAAGAATGTGAGAGCATTTGCCTGCAGGTAGTGTGTCATGGACTTATGGTTTTCACCTTTTGTATAGGCAAATATCGTGGCGGGGCCTTGGTCTAGATCCTTTAGTTCTTTGTAGAATAATGTGTGTAGTTGAGTCGTTATATGGGTAAGAATTGGTAGGGCCGGTGGTGTCCATTTTTTTATGATTGCTCTACGAGCAGCAAGTAGTGATATATGGAGCCAAGCATGGTGTTTTGGGATTTGCAGTTTTGTTTCTAGAGAGATGTAGCTGAATAATAGCAGCATGGGATCTACCGTAGGTAGATTTTTGAGGCCAGCGCTAGATGCTTCCAGTGGTCTGCTGCCACTAGATATGTGCACAGATGTGAGATACTATGCGAGGGTGATGCTACTATTGTGTTGAATCTTGAGTGGTTGAATAGGGAGGCCAGGTCTGTTGGTAGTGACCTACAAAAGTGTTCCACTTGGGAATGACAACTGTTAATATAAGTTATTTTTTAGAGAAAAGCACCACACCCCCTCCTTATTGGGGTTTTTGTATACTATCTACCAAACTGAGCAGCAGGATAATTTAGGGGCTTTTTGGAGGTACATGAACACATTTTAAAATACATATTTTATTTCATGATTTACAAGTTTAAAAAGGCATAAATAGGTATTGTATTGACAGAGATATTAAACATAAATAAAAAAAAAAACATATGTGGAAAAAGGGGGTAAGGGGTAAATGGGAGTACGGCTAAGAAACTAATCACCCTCAACCAGCTGAACCCCCCCATGTTTTGAGGTTTTTTGTCTTCATATAGTTTTCATTTATATTTCATGTTTCTCTACATACAATACCATATTTTGCAGCATATAAGACGACTTTTAAAACCAGGAAAATCTTCTTGGGGTAATCTTATACACCGGGTGCTAAAACTTTTTAGCCGGAGGTAAAATGTTACTTTTTATATATAATAAGTGAAGGTGCTTTATTTAAACATGTCAACCTTCCCATTTTGGCTTAGAAATTCAAGTTTTTTTATGTGGCTTTCCCGGCCAAATTCCGATTTCAGCAAATCCTGGATCTTTTCTGGATTCTTGAAATCGCTGTAATTTAGCAGAGATAGGGCCTTATTCTCCCTGCTAATGTCCCAACCCGCACATTATCAGCGCAAGCAGGGTGGGACATTAGCATGGAGAGTAAGGCCCTCTCCCTGCTAAATTACAGCGATTTCAAGAATCCAGAAAAAATACAGGATTTGCTGAAATCGGAATTTGGCTGGGAAAGCCACATAAAAAAACTTGAATTTCTAAGCCAAAATGGGAAGGTTGACATGTTTAAATAAAGCACCTTCACTTATCATATATAAAAAGTAACATTTTTTGATTACCGTAATTCTTTCAGTTTTTATTGTTAAATGTATGCAATTTATGCACTTGGATAACTGCAGGGAAACATTAATTACCAAGAAAGGTTGCAGTTAGGGGTGGGAAATTGGGAGTGTAATAAAAATAGGACTTTTAAGAATGTTGGAGATCTGGGGGTTGAAAGTCAAGAGTAGGCATATGTAAGGCCACATGTCCACTGCTGTTTCCCTGAGTTGGCTGACTGCCCATGTCATAAGTAGTGATGGCCGAACCTCGGCCATGTTCGTCCGCGGACGGGCGGAGCGGACTTTTAAAAAAGTCCGCCGTCCGCCCGTTCGCGGACAGATTCAAATTCCCCGCTGCTAGGCGGGGAATTAGAATCTGAAAACCCGGATGTGACGTCAGTGACGTCACATCCGGCACCTGGAACGCATAGTTCCTGGTGTGCTTACCGGATGTGACGTCACTGACGTCATATCCGGGTGTGCGAGCCGGCTTTCCACTGAAAGACCGGGTTCTCTACCCGGTCTTCAGTGGAAACATTCTTCCTGCGGCGGGATCTCGCTGCGTATGATCCCACCGGAGGAAGAATAGAGGGCTCCTTCACGCCGGCGGACAGGGCAGGTCGAACACCCGTACTGTCCGCCGGCGGGAAGGAGGGCGAACATGCTTGTTCGCGGCCGAACTGTCCGCCTTGCGGGCAGTTCGGCCATCACTAGTCATAAGTATTTGATTTAAAATTACCATATTGAAATGAAATCTGATGTTTTTGTATTTTTTATTTTGTGTTCGTTACTTTGCATTTACATTTTACTTTAAATTTACATTTCAGGTGCTTATCCAAGAAACAATGTTTGTTAGCACTTGTCTTAAATTAGATCTAAACTCTTGTATACTTTTATACAAATTTTTGCAATACTCATTTATTGACGTAAGGAAAAATATGCTAATATGTTAGATAACATTGTATTCTGCTTATATTTGCTATACTGCTTTCGGAACAGAAATTCTGGAAAGCCTATACTGCTAGGTAGGTAAAGGGAGGTGGTATTATTGTATTGTATGTAAAGCAATTTCTACATGTTTTGTAAGTATTTTTAGTATAACTACAGTTTAGGGTGCACACATTGTTCAAGATAATTACCAAGCATTTTGAGTGCAAAACAGATAGATATGAGACATCATATCATATATAAGGGCTCATTAAGACCATATGCATTCCAACTAGTGATGGCCGAACTGCCCGCAAGGTGGACAGTTCGGCGGCGAACATGGAAGTTCGCCCTCCTTCTCGCCCGCGAGCAGTATTGTGTTCGACCCGCCCCGTTCGCCAGCGAGAAGGAGATCTCTATCCTTTCTCCAGCAGGATCAGAAGCAGTGAGATTGTGCCGCAGGAAGAATCTTTTCACTAGAAGACTGAGCATGAAGGTGATCTTCTAGTGAAAAACCGGCTCCAGAACAGAAAGACATGTCAGTGACGTCACATCCGGCTCCCTTAACCAGGAACTATGCGTTCCAGGGACCGGAT
>CM070040.1:37367397-37382501 GCA_036250615.1 Ptychadena robeensis
AATATGTCCATGTAATGTATGTGGGGGATTTTTTTTTTGAGTTTACTTCCGCTTTAAGTCATTCAGTTTGTCCAGAATTCATTGGTAAAATAGGTTCCTCAGCCTACAAAATCAGCTCCTGGCCTGTTGAGAAAATCTTTCTGGATACTGAAATTATAAATGAGATTTGCTGCAATCTGTCTAGGTGGAATGTTTTAAGAATATGTGAATGATAGTTGAATAAAGTAGTCATACATAGTTCGATCTTTCCATATTTCCCTATTACCTGAAAAACAACTAAGAGTTATGGAAATTGAACATAAATGTGACACAATGATGATTAGTAGTTTTGAGCTTGAATATTCGAATTTCGAATATATTCGGCAAATATCGTCTATTCGAGAATTTGCAAATTTTGTGAATATGGCGGCGGATATTCGCAATTTCGAATATTAGCATTGGAATGCTTAAGGGCATAGATTGCGAATATATATTCGCAATGCGAAAATAAATAGCATTTTAAAGTTAATCACGAGGCGATTATAATTGCGAATCTACCAGGTGCGAATATATTCACGAATATAGAATCAAATATTAGTAGAATTATTTGCGAATTATTGCGAATTCGAAAATTGCCTATGCCGCTCATCACTAATGATTAGAGATGGCCATGAACTTTTGAGTTGGTGAGTTGGAGGGGGGGGGAGTGGTGACACCCTGTCTCCTGCAGCCTCTGACAGACAGTCTGTAAACTCAGCTGCCTGCTCCCCCTACTCTCTCTCTCCCTCTGTGCACCGAAAGTGAAAGTGGTAATCCCAAGCTGGACCCACGCTGGTGAAATGTAAACAAGCGCCAGTACCATCTTGTGGACGTTTTACAAATGTTTATTAGAGATGGGAAACTAATTGAAACATTTTTACTATCTGACTGCGAGTTAATTACAAATCCCCGGAAGAAGAGAGGGGACATTACCCCAGGGTGGGAGAGCTGTGGCATCACTTCTGGAAAAATGTATGTTAATGTGTCTATGTGGGAGTTGGGGTGTCTGGATTGTCTTGGACACGGGTAAGGGAGGTTGGAATACACTATTGGAGCAATACTTTTTTTTCTAAACATTCTCACAACCCTTTGCTTCCTTTTCCAATTTTGGGGACATATATGTATAGAAATATAAAATCTGAATGGTTGCTGGTGAAATAATTAGCATTCTGAAGTTACAGTACACAATGTAGTTTTGCCATTTTAACTTTTTTTAAATTTACTCAATCTTTAAAGACATTTCTAAAAGATGATGGATGGCACATATTAATGCCCATCTAACTTTGATCTACCAGGTGACACTTTGCTATGCAGAAATCTGTACCTCAGCAGTGGGCTAGGGAGGTTAAGTGATACCCATTATTGGCAGCAGCTAACTGAACAGAGGTGAGAACGTGGGATGCCTATGACTGTGTTTCAATACAGGCATATGGCCAGGACATCTCCTCTGTGTTATCACTACTATCAGGTAGGTTGAACCAGGAAGAAGAACTAAGGACGCAGATGCCTCTGGGTTGGCTTGCCTGGAGCAGGTATGCTCTGGGTTACCAATATTGGTAATTAAAGTCTATGCCAAGCTGCAATGTGCCCTATAAACTGTACCACTTAACTGAAAAACAAACAAATATTTAGGTGGAGGGAAGAAAACAAAATAATGTGGTAATATGGCATACACCTGCCATCATTTAAAGTGCCTCTGATTGCAGCATCCTTATTAGATTTGGCCCTCTCGCCGCTGCACACTTGCGGAGTGGCCGATATTGTGCCCTGATTCCCAAGGTCTTGTGAACTTGTGAATCCTTTTCCTTTTTAATTTTGTTTCCTTTTTTAATTTTATCTCCTTTTTTGTCTCCTTTTGAATTTTTTTTTTTCACAAAGTGGATGATGATGAGACACGGTTGCCAAACACTTAGGTTGTGTTTTCGTCAAGTCAGGAGGATAAGCAAAGTGAGGAAGTGGAAGAGGAGTTTGTGGACGTGGTGGGATTGCAAAGGGGAGTTGGGCCACACCAAATGTACTAGCATGATCGAACCATATGGCATCCAAGCACCTTAATATCAACCATAAGCAACATGCACCATGCAACATGAAATGCAAGCGCAAATACCCACCCACAGGCCATAGCCCTAAATGTGCAACTTCAAAAATGACTGGCCCTTGAATTGTTTTCATGTTTGGGGACACTGAGGCTTTCCGCAGCCTGATGTTGGTGAACATCAACCATGCCCTGACCAACATAATTACTGGAAAGGTCAACTTCACCTCATTAACAAGTGCTGGTTGCCAAGGATGCAACATCTCCCTAACTGCACACTGGGTGAATGCTGTGGAGGCCAGGAGCGACCTTGGGATGGTGCAGGTTCTACCCATGCCCAGGATTGCAGACCCTACATCCAGCAGGGTCTCTGCCAGCAGCTATCTACTGGCTCCATCCCCCACTTCTCCACCTCTGCCACCACAGGACAGCTGATGATGAACATAAAGGCAATTTCAATCTGCCATTTTTAATCGACTTTAAAACACACCACAACAAGGGTATGTTGGTTGAATCTTGTTTTCTCCTCCTCACCCAGAGTGTATAGTGGATATAAAAATGTCCCCTGTTAAAATGTCTGGTTTCTGTGTTGATAAAAATGAAACAAAGATGAATGGTGTCAGGACTTTTTCCACCCATTGATGTGACCTATAAACTGTACCACTCAAATGAAAAACTCACTTTGTTCTTTTACATAGAGCAAAGAAGAATATGGTTGCATAAACTAATACTTTGTTGAAGTAACTTTTAATTTTATTACAGCACTCAGTCTTTTTGCGTATGAATCTATCAGCATGGCCCACTCTGTCAAATCTGTTCGATTGCGAGGGCATATCCTGTGCACAGCCCTCTTTAGATCACTCCCCAGATTTTTAATCTTGGGATGATGGACACTATATGTCACAGAAAACACCTGATTATGGACAGTATATTAAGCCCAGATTAATGTAATGTCAATTACAGCCACCCATTTTGAACACTCTAGGTGACAAATAAAGACCTTAATATGAACAGTAGATTTTTCCCAGTCAGATTAAATTGAATTTAAAGTACTGCATTTTTTTCTGATGTCTGAATTAAACAAAAGATTTACCAACAACAACAGTAGCTTTGGTCTACATGAATGGAAGCACAATTCAGCAAGCAAGGTTTTTTATAACCCTGTAGGTGGCCAAAAGAATACCAGATTTTATTCCAGTCAATTTGCAAATGTCACAATTATTTTGTAGACAGCACACAATTTTGGTGGACTTATATATCCAAAAATATTCACAGAAACTTGTATGATTATTGGGCGTAATTTAGGAGCTGGAGCATTGCAAATGTAGGCGCAAGTCAGTACAATTTTTCAACCATGCCAATGGCTAAAAAACAAGAACCATTAGTAAACGATAAATACCTGTGAACAGCAGTGAATATGTCCCTCAAAACAACAGTGGACCTTGAAAGTGGCCAAATGAATGTCAGTGACGATGAATCCCTGTTACAGAACAACACACGACAACAACAAGACACGAACATGGTGACCAAGCACACATGGTGCTCGTATAAGCACCGCCATGTGCTGAGCAGGGTGTTACTCGAGCCGAACAGCTGTTCAGCTGAGCATGCTTGCTCAACACTTCAAGACCTCAAAGGTTCACTTCAAGACCTCAAAGGTTTGCTTCTTTGAGGCTTTTAGTCAGGCAATAAAGAGCCTCCAAACTTCTCTAGATATGTAGAGCAGAGAAGAAGTGACAATGAGAACAATGAGAACCTTTATATAAATGCTCTTTTTAAAACAAAATTAATATTTAGGCAAAACAATGCATAATGCGTATCACAACTGGTCACAAAACCTGAAATTGGATTAAACACAAAATATAAGAGAAGATTTGAAATATTTGTATGATTTTAAAAAGTTGATTGTGATCTTTGCATCTTTGTAATAGTTGTAACTAACTGTTGCTAAATAAAGCTTAAAGTGGACCTACCCCCAGAAATCTGTTTTTTTTGAATGGCACAAGAAGTTCCAATAATAGGGAGGAATGCAGTAAAAAATACTCCAAAACTTTCCTGTAATGAGCAATTTAACAAGATTACCACACAGCTCCCCTCACTTCCTGGTTCGCTGAAGGCAACACATGAAACTGGGGGTGCAATATCGTGGGTGGCCACTGGGGGCGTTCTGTGATCTTCTATGGGAATTTCCAAAGCAGATCACTGCTTCCTGTGACGTGCTGCCTATTTCTGCCTACAATGAGAAGCGAGAAGAGCTGCAGAATTATTTTCTTAAATTGCTCATTACAGGTAAGTTTTTGGTTCTTTTTTTCACTGCATTCCTCCCTATTATTGGCACTTCTAGTGCCATTCATGAAAACATAGATTCCTGGGGGTAGGTCCACTTTAAGTACTTGAGTTCAACTTTCAGAAAAGCAAGAAAGAGCACAGATTTTCCTGTAATATTGAAGTCACTATAGTTTTGTTTTTGTGACAATCTCAATCGCAATTGTATGTGTAAAATTGATTTCAGACATAATTTAAACTGCTTCTCCATGAATTTCAGTTTATACTCCAGTAAGCACTGGTCTTTTGGTAATTGCAACCCTTAGAGAGAAATGCTCCCAAGATGAGATGCTGCCAATATGGAACCACATGATCCAGACAGTTTATAAATATGTATGAATTTCTTTTACACTGAAAGATTTGTTAAAGCACAAATGATCAGTTGCCACATTTTAAGATCAAGTGGTCTTGTTATTGCTGTATACATTTTTAGAACTAATATAGTGCTACCATGGTAACTATTACTTACATGGAAGAGCAGAAGGTTATTAGTGGGTAGTCACTAAAAACACCAGCATATATGGGAATTTCGAAACCTATCAGTCTTATTAGATACTGCATCTTATGTATTTACCAAGCATTGTGTTTGGGTTTTGATTAGTTCAATGCTTGAGAAATATTAAAAAAAAAGCATTATTTACAGTTTCAAGACCAAAGGTTTATTCTTTTTCATTTTAAGCTTTATCATTTTTCTTATTCCATACTTAATTTTAATCATTATACATACATAAACTTAGGCCACCATCATCTCATGGTCAGTGAGTAGAAATCTACCCTATAGTTCCTTGGATCATACTTGGGTCAGGCCCTTAGGAGCAGGTTAGGCAAATGCAGCCTTGAACAAGGTCCACAGGTTAGTTCAGAATATACACATTATATTGTTTAAATAAATCCATGCTTGATACATGTGCCTGAAAAGAAATATCTGTAAAAGTTTCCTCACAAAGACTGATTCCTAATACCAGAATAACAGGTGAGTTGACATCAGTGTTATATATCTGCTGAAAGACATTATAGGCTGGCACAAATAAAATAAAAAAAAATGATAGTTTTTCACCCCTTACCTTCCAAAATGTGGAGCATTCTCCTTCATGTCTCCTAAAACTCTAAACAGAAGTATAACAATTTACTGCAGACATTTATTTATCACATAGTCACTTTTTATTGGTTTCAGGCACATGGGGATTCTTTATATTTCTAAATCCAGATATGTAACGTTCTCCATCCTTTAGCTTACTGACTAAAGACAGAGTAGATTTTCCTCTGTGAGTTACACAGTAAAACACTGAACACAAGAAATACTGTTGGGAAATAAGGAAAGTGGGCTTGAGCTATAGTTAAGCAATAAGCTGTCAAGGACGTAGGAGATTAAATATATGAAAATACATGCACCAAGATGAAATTTCACAGAAGCATTTACAAACCTACAACACAAATCAATAGATCATCAAATATAAGAGAAAACGTGCTTTATTTTTCAGTAATAGACACAAGGCAAAGTTTATCAGGCCTTGTAATATAGACAACACAGGCTCTTAAGCATTAAATAGATAGTTACACAAAGATAGGACTCTAAATGGAATGTTCTAATGTAAGTAAAATATAATTGGCTGCTGGGTTACTGCTGATTATCACAAATTAATATGTCAGTTTAAGTTTGCAACTGCAGGGACTTGGAAAGTCACTTTGTGATTTTTTCACCTACAGCAAAATCACACCACAAATGCCATTAGGTGGTGTATCTGTTACCCAAAGAAGAAATAATTGAACCCCAAAATTCACAGCAACATACCACATAGATATTTGGAGATAAATGAAAATGCCACACCTGTGAGGTGGCATGGATTATCTCGGCAAAGGAGAAGAGCTCACTAACAGATTTGAGCAAATTTCTAAAAGATCTAGACAGATTTGTAGACAATATTAGAGAGTAATGGGTCTTTTGCACATGTAGAAAATGTAGATCTTTGAGTTTAGCTCATGCAAAATGGGAGCAAAACTGAAAATGTTGCATTTATACTTTTGTTCAGTGTAGATATATAGTGGAAAATAGCAATCACAAATATGATCAACAGAAAATTGCATAATCCATGAGTGTGATTATGCAAATATGAATGTACCCCAGTACTTCACAAATTAAAAACCTAAGAATAGCAGGTAAACACTTAGGACTATGAAATATCCAATAGGTATATACTGTACATAGGTAAAGTGTCTAAATCCAGCATAGGTCAAGAATGCTATCAGCACTAGTTTCTTTCATCCTTACACATGCATACATTCCACTTCATAATCAATAATTTTAATAGCCATAAACAAGAGTATTGTAATGATGAAAGCACGCTTCAAACAAATTTTAATTTAATGTGTATCGCTCTTATTTCAGTCTAATGATAGCTTATTATTTCCAAGATAACTGATGTTGACATGTAAAGTTATTACGGAGTCTGGTGTGCCTAAACTTTTAAGGTTTTAGCTGAAGCTTTATAGCTAGCCCTCTGTTATTATCAATCATTTAATTATACCCACAACTATATTCTGTAGAAAATGTTTCTGTGCTGTTGCAGTTTATTGTCCAACAGTCAATCTAATGCTTTAAATAGATGCTGCATTTTTACATCAGCCAATGCTGAGTGAGTAGATATAGATAATTCCAATAGATTACCCTCTTAATCTATTCCAGTTAGTGTTATATGAAGTACAAGCAAATGTTTCTCACAATTTTCAATATCACAAATCTCCTCTTGTGGTTTGGTCTGCTTAGGGAAAATGTGAGCTAACTGATAAAGATTCAGTGCTCAATAGCTTGCAAGTGGCCTTCTCTCACACATTAATCAGTTAAGTGCAGCAGAACTGGGTTGGGTGAAGTTTGCACTTGTTTAATATCACATTATCCCATATCTATTATCTTATAATGTAATGTTTTCATTTTCAGATTTTTTTATACATGGAAATTGTAAGAGAGATGAAACCTTTACTTATCTTTTTTTTCCAATAACTTTATTGAGGAAAATATTTTGTAAGTACAGTACAACAATATGCATGCAACACAACATACAAGGGGAGTAATGGGGGATGGGGGATAGGAATTGAACAAACCATAATGGACATTTAGTAAAGCTCACATTACAGATAAACAAAACAATGCGAAACTCATACAGAATGGATGAATATTAAACCACATCTTCAGTGTACTTCAAGATATCAAAGAAGGGTGAGTTGTTGGAACTCATCTGACTCTTCAAATAGAGTGAGACATCTCAACCGCATTTTATTAAAGATCTTCAAACTGTCCTTTTTGCTATAAAGTAACAGTTCCATTTTGTGTACAAACTTTAACTGCCTGATCCAGTCACCTATTGTAGGGGTCACGGGGAAGCCCATTTACGAGGAATCAAGGTCCTAGCTGCATTTATCATGTGGCGTTCCAGCGTTTTTAACCTATGAGCATCTTGCTGTTTCCTATAATGCAAAAGGAAGAGTGCAGGGCTGAACTGGATGTCTCTACCAAGGATGTGTGACATCCATTTGTGTACCTTCTGCCAGAAAGTCGAAATTTTGGAACAGGACCAAAAAACGTGTAAGAGCGTACACGCAGGATCTGCACATCTCTAGCATGCTGATGACACTGCCGGGACATATTTATGCAAGAGGGATGGAGTGCGGTACCAGTATGAAAATAATTTATAGTTAGTCTCTTGCTGGCGGACACTAAATGTGCTTTTGTGGGCCGACAGCCATACTGATTCCCACTGGGCTGACGTAACCCGGACACCTACATCACGTTCCCACCTAGCTTGAAGGGTATTGATTCTGGGGTGTGAAGCAGGTTCAAGCATTTTGTAAAAAATGGAGATGAGATGTCTGACCTGGCCATTGTCTAAACACATGGATTCAAAGCTGGAGAGGTCTCTAGTGTATATCTCATGGTGTGGTGTTCGGTCTAGCCAATGGATAATAATTGGAAGTACGATCACCAGAATTGCCATTAGTGAAAAGATCCTTCACTTTCAACTGGAAGGGTGCCTTCCAAAGTTTTTGGAAGTCCCAAGTGTTTCCTGGTGGGAACTCCGGATTGCCACACACAGGGGACAATGGACCTGGGGACGTAGTGCAGCGCGTTTTCTAGTAGAATGGAATACTCAAAAGGTAGCACATATCAACCGGTGAGAATCCAGCATTCTAGAGTGATTTGCTGCTGGCAACCAGATCAAGCTGGATAACGGCACAGGTGAGTGAAGGGATTCCAGTAGGACCCACACCTTATTGGTCCCTTGTGTACACCAATCTTTTACCCTATTAAGGTGAATAGCCTGGTGATATCTACGTAGGTCAGGTACCCCTAGGCCAACTTTGTTCCTAGACTGCTTGAGCATCATCCAGTTGAGGTGCGAGCGTTTCTGTCCCCAAATGAATGTAGAAAGCATCCTATCGAGGGCGAGGAGGAAAGAAAAGTCTAAACTAATGGGCGTAGTCTGCATTAAGTAGCGTAAGCGGGGTAAGACTATAATTTTGGTCACCGCTATCCTCCCCATCCAAGAGAAGGATATCGATCTCCAGGTGTCTAAGTCCTTCTTAATAAATGTCAGAACAGGTTGCAAATTTAGCTTAAACAGTTGCGTCAGGTCACTGGGGATCAGTATCCCTAAGTATTTAAAATGGGAGTCATGCCAGTGAAAATAAAGCCTCTGTTTAAGTCGGCGGACCTCATCTCGGGTCAGTGAGACATTTAGAGCCACTGACTTGGAGCGATTAATTTTGAAATATGAAAGTTCCTGAAATTCCTCAAAGAGGTAAAACAATTCCGTTAAGGAGTCCAGGGGGTCAGAAAGAAAAAAAGCAGGTCATCCGCGAATGCTGCCACCTTGAGATCCTCACCCGAGAGTTTGAGGCCCTTTATGAGTCTATTACGCAATATGGTGCGAATCAGAGGCTCCAGAGATAAAATAAACATGGTAGGAGACAAGGGGCAGCCCTGTCTAGTACCTTTAGTTATGGTGATGGAAAATAACGGCCCTCAGGGTCCCTAAGCTCCTTTTTCAACAAGAAGGGCACATCTCTGTGAAAGAGTATTGAAACTCCTTTCGACTTGTTGGATGTGGATGGAGCATGGAATTCCCGAGAGGTATAGGTTGAAGCTTAGTTTAGGCATATTATGAGTTTTAAAATGGGTTTCTTGAAGCATGGCAATCGACGGCTTAAGCTTCTTAAGTTCACCCAGGAGTTGAGATCGCTTTTGTGGACTATTTAGTCCCTTCACATTAAAGGACACAACTTTGAATGGGTTGCACATGGTTAAGTTCAGGGTAGTAGGGGGGGGGGGGGGGGGGGGGGGGGGGGGGGGTAGAGGGATAAGGAATAGACTAATCAGGAGAATAGTAAGGAGAAAGGAAACTCTCCTTTCTCCAACGATTGAAAAAACACCCTGTGTTCAATATCTAGAAAACAGTTATTGAGATAATAGTAAGGAAGGCACGCTGCAATATTAATCACAAAAAACAAACCAGTGGGGCCAAAGGTATGTTGGGTGTATGGTAGGAGGTGTGATCAATCCTGAGGGTAATATTCCTTAACGAAAAGACCAAGATAGCGTCACCCCAGGAAGGGAGAGCAGTATCTATGGGGGGTAGAAACACACCTCACTTGGGGGGGATGGGAACTATTAATGAATCTTTTGAAGAACGATTTTGATATTAAATAGGAACCTGGCAAGTTTACTAGAAATGGGGAGGCAACTATGCCGACCTCTGCCTCCTCCACTACTAAAATACGGCCCCTTACTGGGCTTTTTTATTAGAAAAGAACACTTGAGCCTGTCATACATAAACAGCTGTAAAAACAACAATCTCAACTTAAAACGAAGATAAGTCAGTTGCAGGAAAAATTTAACCATAAGCAAATATGCAGCAACATGAAATAATAACATCGAAAGTGAAGTTATAAGAGAGATTGTGAATACCTCTCGGTGGCGATTATCAACATACATGACTGTAAGAGTCATTTCAAACAACCAATTGGCCTCATTACCACTCAGTCGTACAGTCTGCACAGGGTGAAAGTATTCTTCCTCCGTTCAGGGCGAGAGGGGCGCCCCTCCCTTGAAATACGTTGACGCTTCGGGAGCGGAGATCTTGAGGGGCCAGCTCTGTCTTCCTCCCGATGATGATGAAGAGGTTGGTGTTGGTTGTCAAATGCTTCATCATCGAGAACTTTCTCATCTGGGGGGTGAAGGACGTCTGCATACCATTCTGGAACTGGAATGTCAGGTAAGTCCAGGGCTTTGAAGAAGGCTGGTAGGTCATCCGGAGTGCGAAGTGTAACCGTGGAGCCCCGGTGAATCACGTATAAGCAGAAAGGGAAGCGCCATCCATATTTGATATCTCTTTGGCGCAAAACTTTCAATATGGGATGCAAGGCTCTACGATGTTGGAGAGTAACCGGTGACAGACTTGGAAATAATTAGATTTCAGCATTCTGGTACATGACAGATGCCCTCCCCCTTACTTTCTGCATGAAACTTTCTTTCAGTGGGAAGTTATGAAAGCAGCAGATCACGTCCCGCGGCAGATTGTCTCTGAGGTTTTGTGGTTTTAGCGCTCTGTGTGCTCTGACAAATTCAATTGGGGAGTCAATGGGGCGTTCCAGAATCTCATTGAAGATTTCAGTAAGAGACTGGTGAAGTTGATCTGCAGTGGCAGTTTCTGGAAAGCCACGTACCCTGATGTTGGGACAACGACCTCTGTTCTCTTGGTCTTCAAAACGTCTATGCATATGGAGCATGAGTTTGGTAGTGTGTGACTGCTGACGTTGAAGAGAGGAGATATTAGAATCGCGCACCTGTACCGCAACTTCCACGGCCGATACTCGGTGGTTCACATCTTGGATATCTAGCGGAGATCCGCAATTGCATACTGCAACGAGGCTTTAATGTCAGATGCAAGGGAGGCCAGATCATCTTTGGTGGTCAGATGTTTCAGCATACCCTTGGTGTACACTTTGGGTTCTGAACGAATAAAATCACCATCATCTGCACTGTCAGAATCTCAATCCGGGGAACCCTCTGGGTTTTTCTTCTTGTGGGAGTTACGCCGCGTGCCACCAGTGACAGATTTGGAGCGAAAAATCTCTGGTATATGCTTACTAGATTGAGTCGCTGAGCGCAGTGCTGTGTCCTGAGTGGGGAGCTGCTTGCCGCTTTTGCCCATGGTGCTTTATCAGTGACAGGTTACTTGGGTGGAGAAAAGCTACGGTCGGCATACCATAGTATTCACGTTAACATAAGACTGGGTCTTAGGTAAAAAAGTCCTTATTTGCGCCGAATCTCGCTCCCTCCTCACAGAAATGGCAAGGTATTAAGTCAGAATCATTGGTGGTGATAGTGGAGGTGGCCTTAGAGCTCCTTGAATCAAATAGAAGTTTGAGAAAGGACAAGATTCCCCTGGCCTGTGGGGTCAAAATCAGTCCGCTGGTTAATGCAGGGAGGCCAGGCAGTGGCTATGCCAAATGGTCACTCTTAGCCAGATGGAAGGGGTTCTCTTAGAGGTCTATGTGGCATGGACACCCACTGGGTATGCACAGTAGTTTGGTGGTGTATAACCCAGAACTAAGGGTTAGGAGTGAGGGCCTCAATCCACCCTAGGCCGCAACCACTAGGATACAGATTATCCCCACAGTTTAATGCTCACCAGAGTGTATGTCCCAGTTGTCTGCAGGGGTGTAGCTTGAGAATAGGTTTCCTCACTGTGGTGCCTAAAGCCTCTGTGCTTGAATGGGGTAGAAGTAGACCGAAGCCCCAGCCTAAATTTTGGCCTCCGCCTGTGACGTCCAGTTAGAGACCGCCTGAGATGTCCAGTTAGGGGCCGATGGATTGTGTGACAGCGGGGTGCAGAATCTGCACAGCGGGGTGCAGATTAAGCGGGGTTTAAGATGAGAGTGCCTTTCTGGTGTTTTGGCATCCTCCATTCGCGCCACTGTAGGCCCAAGCCGCGGCCTAAATTTCTTGGCGCCGGATCTTTCCGTGTGCGCTAAGCGGCTGAAATGCGGTGTCCCGCCGTTCTCTTGGTGAGACTTTTTAGGTGTCCTCGATTTTAGGCCGGTCCGCAGGTGAGTAGACGAGTTGCCAAAAAGCCTCCGGTAGTACTGCTGGTACATAGGGGGACCACTCCAGGGTGTTGGGGTCTACTTTTGGGCTTCAGATGGGGTGTTTTAGAGGGTTTTTGGTATGAGGGCAGCGGAGCTAGTGAAACTTGCTGCTACTCTCTAGGCTGCCAGAACCTTTACTTATCTAACCAGTTTCCACTGTAGATATTGATTGATGTTGTAGACATTATTATTTATTTTTAGTCTGACCACAATATAAGAAAATTATCAAAATTGAACAATTATATTGCCATTATCTGGGTTTTTTTATATAACAATTTAGAGTTTATACAGTGAACGCCTTACTGTTAGTTTACCCAAAAGCAAACATTAGATCACAATGTTGAAAGAAAAAATTAGGAACTGATACATATAGAACACATTTCTAGTTACTTGGTAGGGAGCCGAGGTCAACTATCTTGCGTCACTGAGCATATAATCTGACGAAATTTAGAGAACTACAAAGCACCCCTGTGTAGGAAATGGTACGATGTGTGTTGCTGTGATAGTATGAACAGAGAGTTCTTAGAGCAATTCTATAACACTTAAGGCAATATGCATATGTTAATATTTATTGTGTGGGATTGGAGTTCCACAAAGAAACATATGCTGTACCTGCTGTAGTATGCAGCATGTGCTGTATATGCTATAGTTATGGAGCTGCTATGCAGATTCACTGACTTACTTGGGATTCAACAAACCTTTTTTTGGGAACAGGCACCCATTAACACATAAATTCCATTGGCATGTAAAATAGTGAAATTTGGCATTACATTTTATTTAATATATTATTGTGGCAATTTAATATCAACTGTACAAAGCTACAGTCATTTTGTCCAGTTCAAAATATACTTTATTCAGTTTTATTTATAACATGGTTTCCAAATCATCAAGAGCTGCATAAAGGCCATGCCTTCGTAGAAATAGTCAACCTCTCTGTCATTTAATATGACATGAAATGACGCTGTTCGGGCAATTGAGGCAGAGTACGGTATGATTTCTCGCCCTACCCCCGCCTCTCTACACAACGCCAGTGTAAATTACACTCCAGCAATGTGTGCGGGGAAAACCGACACCCCCTTTATTAACATGGAGGTCTATGGCACTGTCCCCCGCACCCTTCACTTTCACCAATGATGCTGAAGACTCGTGCCCGAAACAACTTTCTCCGTGAACCTACAGCATTTCTGTAAAGCTGCAGGCTTACGAAGAACTGGAGATTATGTCAGATCCAAGATCAAACTGCGCCCCTACTGGCTTCGGGCACAACGCCAGGGACAATAAGTATAAAAATAATCTTAAAACGATAATAATATTAATAATGATGTAAAAATATAAATTATTACATTGGATTTTTTTATTAACTGTTCTTTGTTCCAGAAAAAGTAAAAAAATTGGGCTTGCAGTATTTTTAAAAAGTAAATATAACCCTCACATTGGGGAAAAATTTTATAATATCTTTTCATGGCAACACTGAAGATACGACACTGTCCCTTCAAAATAACTCAACACACACTCATTAATGTTTAAACCTTTGGCAGGAAAAGTAATTAAATCCCTAAGAGAAATTAAAAGTTAAAATTTTAACCAAAATGTCAATACTGTGTGTATTTTCCAGGACTGACCCAACACTCTTGGTCATGGAGTAACCAGAGCTTCACAGATTGCTTCTTGAATTTTTTTCCACTGCTCTATGGTATCCCTGTCATCAATGACACCAAAGAGGTAGGGGGTGGGGTGGCACCATATACCTGCATTTATAGTAGGCATTGTTGCTTTTCCCTTCTCAAATCCCATGTGAAGCTGGTCTCCCCTCCTATGCTTGTCTAAGGAAGCGTATCATCCTCAACCTTGTGTTACGTACTTGATTACTTCACATTGGGTCAGCAGTGGGATTTTTGAATATAAATTCCATTGTTTTGTTTTCTGCATTGAATTTCATTTAAAATACATAGCAACTCTGGAGTGAGGAAATATCTACAGAAATGGTGGGCCTACACTGATTTTGTCACCAAATAGTACTGCAGTTAGCGGGCATGTCCCTCGCGAAAAATCAGTAGCAAGGTAGTGATTCACGAGGTCCAAACGACTGATGGTATGACGGCTGACATGTGAAAGAGATTGTCTAGGTTATAGTAAGGTTTTAGATATAGATATTTTTAGTTATGAGGATGTTAATTGTTCCTTTAGTATCTAGGAACACTTTGTTTATGATTTTTGTTGCCAATGATCGGCAGTTGAATAGTATATGTATTCTTATGGCCCGGTTACGGGAGGGTGTGTATATGCCCACTGTAACGTTGTTCACACCAGTTACATGCTTACATCGCCTTTGCATGATGTGTTGTTTTATTTTTCTTTTCTCTGCAAACTGTTGGAAAAATTCCATAAAAAAAATATAAAAAAAAAAATACATAGCAGATCCAATGTTCCGGTGCCCCCAATGTCCTAATTGGATTCTGATCCTCTCTCTTTGGTAACCCACTCTCTCTTTTGTCAGGACGTCCATCACAATGGGGATGTGGGTGCTAGTGATGGCCCGAACTGTTCGCCGGAGAACTATTCGCGGCGAACATCGCATGTTTGC
>CM070040.1:37434885-37451158 GCA_036250615.1 Ptychadena robeensis
CTTAACCCCCCTAGCGCTTCTGACAGCCCATCTCATGCCAGCACTTTATGTCGTATTGCAGAGGAGAGATGGAGCCGTTAGATCCTGCAGCAGGACATACTCCACTGTTCTGTGGCTGGGAGGATTGATGCTCTAAGCCGGCTTCTTACTTAAGCAAGCTGGCCGATGTCACCCCCTCTCCCAGCCCAGTTTTTATTATATGAATGTCGGGGACAATTGGGGATAAATGTGATAAATTGGGTGATACAGTGATAAAACTGATTCCAATATTGACGAATGCAAAGAAAACAAAAACAAAACACATTTCACTTGTATCAAAATGTTATTATAAACAAAACCATAACATACTGTTTTGAAATTCTTTTCCAAATCAAGTATCCAAGAGATTTTATCATTCAAATTATAAATTTATAATTTTTTTATAATGCTACTTTTTTTGATAATAATTGTTTGCTTCAAACATTTTATATTCAGGATGTCTATTAGACCCTGTCGGACACGATTTTGGGAAGTTACAGGCCTACAACACCAAAATAAATTCCATTAAGGCTATGGTGCAATTTTGGTATCAGAAAATCTGGAACTGACAGCAGTGCGCCTAGGGAGGTAAGGACCATGAACTGGCCCCCCTTTTAAACCACGTTTTCCAAGATTCCAACACAAAAAAAAGGGTATAACAAATTGTAGGTCATGAAGCAATACAAAGGAATAGGACCTGTATGTTTGTGGCACCTTTTACCCGGGGCACGTTAGTGTCACTGGTGCACATAAAATGGGATTTAAGCGGCAAGATAGCAGGAAATATATCAGTACGAGATTTATTACCACCTCAAAGTTAATAAAGGTCTGAGATATATATAACTAGATACAAACATTTTCAAAATAAAGTAGATACAGTAGCCGCTCATTGACATATTAGGCCTTAGCCTTATAAGTCAGTCTCTCAAGCTGAAAAAGGCCCTCTACAATCATATCAAGTTTGATGCGTTTCGCGGTACTTCACCGCTTTAAAGGTAAATATAGATTGTATATATAAGTGTGTGGAATCAGTAAAAGAAATATATATGATTATTAGGTATCTGATCTGTATCGGGCTTTAGATCTAGCCATCATTAGTAGCACATAGAGAACCACAGGTATTGTATATACTGTAAGTATAGTTTTAACGATAGAGGTACCTTATGACAAAACACATGTTACTGGTAAATATATATTATTTGTAAGCTTGCCTTTGTTTTTACCACATTTTTTAACTATTGCCATTTACTAGGGAGTATTTCACCACCATTGCTAAAAAAAATTAGACCTGTTCCCAATATATGAATCGAGAAACAGGCAATGAGGCAAATTTTTTTTTAATTTTTTTTAAAAAGGAATTCAAACCAACATTTTGCTTAGAAAATATTTTTAAATTATTTGTTTGTTTTGGTTACTGCACGTAAATGTATAGTTATTTTCATTCAATATTCTTTATTGATTTCTTCATTCAACTTTTACATTACAATTTCTATAGCGTGTCATGTCAACATTGTAGGAAGCATCTATTGTTTTGCATTATTTTACATTTCTACATACATACATACACATTTTCACCCCATGATACTCCTTTCTTTTTATTACTTCCTTTGCCCGTTTAGTCTCCTAGGTAGGTCTCCAAGGGGCCCCATATCTCATATATTTTCCCGTTTATCCTTCAAGAATGCTGTAAGAGATCCATATTACGAATGTCTGAAACCTTCGCTAATAATTTGTATATTGTACGGGTTATTCTTGATTTCCGTTTCTACGCATCAGGTTCCTGGTGCCTATTAATATGTCATTGGTAGTGATGGCTAGACCGAATTTGATGTTCGCGAACGGCGAACCCGTGAAACCGCCATGACTTTCATGGGAGGCGATTTCAACAAACCAAAGGGGACCCTTTCTGGCACCAATAGTGTGGGAAAGTTGTTTCAAGGGGTCAAACACCTGGGCAATGACATGACAGAGGGGAAATCCATGGCAACAAAACCTCCCAAGGAAAATTTTTTTCACGCAAATAAATGCCACAAGGATTTCTACACAATGAAAGGTTCAATGGAAAATAAAAGTGTAATGTAATGAGTGATTACCTTAGGACCATGTTTGCTTGGACTTATTCCTTTGTATGACCCCTGCCAAAAAACGGGACGGTGCATCTGTCGCTGGTTTCTGAACTCACTCTAGAGGGGGGTCTGGAGGATTTCACGGTTCTCAGTTCTCAGGTGAGGTACCTTGTGCGTTTTAAGTCCCTGGGGGCAAACAATAGTGGGTTACCCAAAAAAATAGTGTTTTTCATACGACAAATTATTAAACCGATCGCTTTTGTCTGATCACATGAAAGCCCTCGCCTTCTCATCTGGGGGTGTGCCAACATGGCCAAACACACTATTGAGGTGATCGCTTCATTGTGAGACGCAAGCCCCCTTCACCACGACAAGGTAGCGATCAAAGGGGAAGTGGAACATGTATGTGCCTTTTTTTTGTTTTAATGACAGCCACAGCCAGAGGCCAGAAAAATTATGGCAAGTACAATTGCCATAAAAATTCGTCATGTCATTTGACACGAAAAATATGTATCGGTAGCAGCCGCTGTTGTAGCGAAGCCAGAAAAATGTGTTTTTCCAGGCAGAATGGAAAATAAACATGGGCTTGAACCCTGTTTGTGGCGGAGGATTATCAAGTCATCGTATGCAGCGTGAGGACCATTTTTAGGCCAAAGGCATGTAATCAGGCCTTTTGCTAGGCAACACATATCCCCACTGTCAGTCCCTTCGGAATCCATGCCGAGTGCATTTTAAGGAAGGTGAGGTAATCCACACTTTTTTGACCAGGCGAAAAATTCGCTTCTCTGTCCTCGATGCCCGCCTGCAGCACTGAAGGTCCTTCTGACAGGACCACTAGAGCAGGACAGGACAAGAAGTTTTCAAGAGCAAATGGGATAGCTTCTGGCCACAGGTCAAGTCTGCACACCCAGTAGTCAAGGGGTTCATCGCTTCTCAGTGTGTAATATCCGCAAGTTAAGGCGACGGGTAGTCTCGCCGATCTGTCGGCTCGAGTGGTTCTCTAAGGGTGGGATCCCGAAGCGCTTTGGCGAGCATAAGGACTTAAAAACTCGCATTGTCCTCCATCAACAGCAGTTGTGAAAGAGCCCTGTCCTTGCCGGCTACGTAGTGGTCGCGGATGATTTTAGTGTCAACCTCTTCCATCTAGTAGAGCCACGTTGTGCTTGTGAATCGCCTTAAAAGCGGTTAAGGCAGATGTTGTAGCTTTATTTCTCTAAAATGCTGATCCTCTCAGGAACCTCCGTTAACCGGGTAATAAAATTTCCACTACTTCTGGCTATACGGGGGTGGGTGGGGGGGGTCTAGTAGTGTGGCCACCCAGTACGATCGTTCTCCTTTCATCCTTTTGATAACGAGGGGATCACTCAACAGGCACGACAGCCATGAAAGACCCCATTAGCACGAGGATGGATGCCGAGCTTAATTTATTCCTGCTCCTCCTCCTCACTACTGTCATGAGGTCTGTTCCGCCCCCAGCCAAGTTAACAACCACACGGGGCCAATGAGGTGAACCACAAGGAGCCACCGTGGGATGGCCTGTTGAGGTTAGTCTTCCTCCGCCTCAACGCACCTTCCTCCTCTGACTCCTTCAGACTCCTCTGCCCGCGTTGCCGCAGGGTCCGGCAAAGCGAGGCTGTAAGGCTTGTGTTCTGGTGGTGATGGTGACTACCTCTTCCTCTTCACGCTGATCCACAGCCTGATCCAGCACTCTTCGCAGGGCAACGCTCCGGAAGAAGGCAAATGGGATGAGGTCGATGATTGTTTGCCTTTGAGGCGAACTTACAATGCCTACAGGCATGCGCATGAGCGTTTCCAGTAAATGGACAAAAAAAAAAAATACCCAGTCCGCGAGAGGCTGTCCTAGCACCCTGGTGAACAAAATACTCTTTTGACAAGCTTTTTCTTGTTGGACCAGGGCGGTCAAACATGTGGAGTGTTGAATTCAACGCGTCGGACTGTCGCAATCAAGCGCCTCACTGGCAGGTTCTTTCGCCGTGTGAATTTCGAAAACTTCGCCATAGCCGTGTAGGAAAGCCTGAAATGGGCACACACCTTCCTAGCCTGCTTGAGGACCACCTGTAAGCTGGGTACTGTGCCACAAAAGCCTTGCACAATGAGATTTAACAACATGTGCCATGTACGGCCAACATGTGCAATTTGCCCAAAATTCCCAATGCCGCAACAGATTGCTTCCGTGGTCACACACCACTTTGCAATCCCCAGTTGGTGTGGGGTCAGCCACTGAGCCCCATGTGCGTTAAGGGCGGACAGGAGTGCTGGTCCGGTGTGGTGGCTCTCTGCGTTCAGTTTTTAGGCAAGTCAGCCCAAAGACAGATGTGGCAATGTCGTATCCGAGATGTGGAATAGCCACTGGGGAGCTGCAGGGATGCAGTGATGTGGAAGCCAGACGCATCAGAGAAGAGGGACTCAGCCGAGGAGAGGATGGAGTAGGAGGAGTAGAAGGGGTGGCAGCAGCCTGCATGCAAAGTCTTTGCGGTGTCACCAACTCGGCTGCAGAGCCACGCATTTCCATTGAGGGGCAGCTGTAGAGGTTTACCCAATGCGCAGTGGATGTGATGTAACTGCCCTGACCGTGCTTTGCAGACCAGGTATCGTGGTAGATGGACCCTTGCCCCAACCACTGTATGCCAGAGACGCCATGGACTTCCTTTTTGGGACAAGGGATAAAGATTGGGATGCCGTTTGGGAAAAAATTTTTTAGACCAGGGTACCTTCACGCGGTTTGTTGTCCAATAGCCACACATTTTTGAACGCCTCAGACTCCAACCAGCTGGTATGGTAAAAAGCTGGAGGCTAAGAGACTCGTTAAGCCAGCTGTCCAGGATTTGCGGCAAGGGGGTGGTGACTCTTTGTGAATTTTTTTTCTGGCGTTCCAAAATGTCCTTCAGTGACACTGATCAGTGGCCAGATGAGCTGGGACTGCTCAAAGCGAGAGGCGCAAGGGCTGGTGTTTGAGAGGGGGCAAGGAGGGACAGCAGGGGAAGTGGCTGAAGATTGGGCTGGGAAACAGGAGGAGGGGGGGCTTCGGGTGTGTGTGCTGCTTTGTAGCATGTGTTGATCCCATAGGCGTTTTGTGATTCGACCATTATGTGCCTGCTTAAAGCAGTTGCTACCGAGGTGGGTTTGGAATTCCCACGATCAGTATCTTCCTGCACAGGTTGCCAAATGCATCGTGCTATCAGCGGCAGACACACAAAAAAAAACAAATTGCACACACTGCTGAGGCTTTGCACTGACGGCATTACTGGTGGTTGGCAACAGCATGCGCTGATTGACGTGCGTTCTGGCTGACCCCCAGGTGGTGCGATACATGCGCCTGGACTGATGCCACTAGCTCCTTGATTGGACCTCCCCTGCTTACAAATCGTATCCTCCTCTCTCGTATATACCTCTGAACTTTCCACCTGTTCGTCTCTCTTGGTGTGGGCACCCATGTTGGACATCCACGGACACAGAGTCATAATCATTATCATCAAACCGCTTTCACTTCTATCTGGAAACCTCAGGCAAAGGAAGCCAGGCAGCGGGTACAAAAACATAACCCGTCATCACACCACACCTCCATGTGTGTTAATGCTACCTGTCAGAGTAACATGTCACATGTCACCTACATGACTCTGGCCAATATGGTTGCGCATCACGCATCTCCTTTCAAAAGGATGTGATTGAAAACAACTGTTGCTGGTCAAATCAAATGTAGCGGCTGTGGTGCTAGTATTAGTGGCGGGCAGGTGGTGGCAACTTTGACAGAGGTGGTCGCAGCCGAGCATGGGGAGGAGGGATGGTGTGTCCAGGGTCAGAGTGGTGGATGTCAAAGATTGGGGTGTCCTTCCTGTGTTAAACCAGTCCAACTAAGTCCACCAGCATTTATTGTGGGACGGTAAGTGGCCTCTGAACACTGGCCATTTTATAGGGCCAAAGGAAAATTTACCACCACCACCCGAACACCACGGACCCCTGCGGGATGTCTGCCTCTGACCTCTGCTGTCTTTTTATGGTTTTGCGACAAGGACTGTGGCAGCAGATAACTCTGGGTGGGCACTGGACAGTTGGCACAAGGCTGTAATGGATGGGAAAGCCGTGCACTTTTTAGTATACCCTTTATGACAATAGGGTGGAAAAAAAAATTTGCTTGGTTTACCTTCCACCAGTTACATGTGGCATGGGCACTGGGCCACAGACAGTTGGCACAAGGGGCTGTAATGGATGGAAAGCCGTTGCACTTTTTAGTAATACCCTTTATGAATGGGTGTTTGAAAAAAAATTGGTGGGTATTACCCTTCCACCAGATAACTGTTGGGCGGGCACTGGGCACACACAGCTGGCACAAGGCAGAAATGGATGGAAAGCTGTGCACACTTTTAGTTAATACCCTTTATGAATAGGGTGAAAAAAATTGATTGGGATTACCCTTCCACCATGATAATGTTGCTGGGCACTGGGCAACACACAGTTGCACAAGGCTGTAAGGGATAGGAAAGCCATGAAAATGTTTAGTAATACCCACTTTATGAATAGGGTGAAAAAAAATGCTTGGTATTACCCCTTCCACCAAAGATAACTGTGGCTGGGCACTGGGCACACACAGTTGGCACAAGGCTGTAATGGATGGAAAAGCAATTGCACTTTTTAGAATACCCTTTATGAATTAGGGTGAAAAAAAAATTTGCTTGGTATGTACCCTTCCAACAAGATAAACTGTGGCTGGGCACACACAGTTGGACAAGCTGTAATGGACGGAAAGCCCTGCAATATTTATTAATACCCTACAATAGGGTGAATGAAAAAAAAATCCCCTGGGGTTACAAAGTGCCCCAGATAACTTATGGGTGGGGCAGGGGCAGTGTGGGCGGCGCACAACAGTGGCCACAAGGCTGTAAGGACGGAAAGGCCCTTGCAATATTTATTAATTACCCTACATAGGGTGAAAAAAAATCACCTGGGGTAAACAAAGTGCCACCAGATATTTATGGGTGGGCATGCGGGGCGTTGTGGGCGCACACAAGTGGCACAAGTCTGTAATGGACGGAAAGCCCTTGCAATAGCCCCTTAAAGTAGGGTTGATTTGAAAAAATCCCCTGGGGTACAAAGTGCCACCAGATAACTATGGGTGGGCACTGGGCAGGGTGGCGAACACACAGTTGGCACAAGGCTGTAATGGACGGAAAGCCCTGCAATAGCCCTAAAGTTTGGGTGAAAAAAAATCCCCTGGGGTTAACAAAGTGCCACCAAATCTGCGCCAATGGCGTAGGCACGCTGTGATATCGTGGCTTGAACAATCACTGCCAAAACAGCTGGCATGCCCAGACAGAAGACAACAGACGGTAGCAAAAAAATAAGCCCTAAAAAGGGGGCTTTTGGGTCTTTTCAGGATCTGTCCTGACAGCAAGGGGACTAAGAAGCCTGTTAGAAGCGTAGACTGTAGATGACAAAGAAACACTGCCTAGCTAAAGTTCCCTCAGCAGCAGAGCAGCAAAGCTCTATGTTCTGGACTGTCTCCTTCTCAATCAGCATGTGGAAAATGGCGGTCTCTCTGTGATGTGCTATCGGGGGTGGGATGGGTCCGTGACGGTGGTGGGTGCTGATTGGCGTATTGTGGCCTGCTGACTGTCGGACTCACAGGGTCAAAGTTTAGTCAATGAAAAAACAGGATTAGGGGGGCGTGAGTCAAACTCGTCCAATGTTCGCCGAAAAAAACAACGTGGACGGAAACGCGAAACATAGCGATGTTCGCCGCGAATAGTTCGCCGGCGAAAAGTTCGGTCCATCACTAGTATTGAGCATTTTGTATGGTTCTTAATACGGTGGTCTCATGGAGGCCACCAATACATGTGTTTTAATATCTGGGTCTATCATTAATGTCTAGTACTCTTCCCATCATCCTATTCACCATTCCCCAGGATTTACTTAGGTTTTCACATGTCCAAAACCACATGTTCAAGTGTTCCCCTTCTTATACACCGCCAGCAGTCTATGATGTTTGAGGATATATTTTGGAGCCTGTCTGGTGTGTAGTACCACTGTAGATATTTTATATACGTTCCTAGGTGCGCACATGACGCTTGTTTGCTTCTCCATATATTTCCAGCCTCACGATATACCTCTCCTTTACTCGTCCATTTGCCAAATGGGGTCTCCAGTTCTTCCCCGTTCAACAACTTATATCTGCAACCATTCCCTTCCTTCATTTCTAGATCACAAGTTTCTCAGGTGTTAACTCCTCCATTAGCGTACCTTTTTTTTTTATAAAATGAACACTGTAGGACTGGATCTTTCCCTCGGGTGTGCTCCCTTTGTTTTATAGTCCAAGTTTCTATTTCCTGAGGTGTATCAGGTCCCTATTGTTAATTTTCCTCTATTCCATCTCCTTTCTTTTTGTGTCCATCTATGGGAATATGGGGTTTCTATTTTGGTTCAACTAGAGTTTCCCATTAGATTATATTTTTCTTTCATGTTCCCATTTTTCTGTGGGTTTTATCCATCATTGGTTATATTCTTCGTCCATTCCCCCATATCAGCTTTTATTACTTTTTGTTTATGCTTTTTCCAGTTGTGCCATCTGGCTCCACTGACCATTTCCACGCCTGGATTGTCTAGTTGAGCAGCCTCATATATTTAGTAATATTGGTACTCCCAATCCTCCCTTCTGAAGCCCACAAAGCAGTTCTGAGAGGCCAGTGTATCTCACTAATGGCAGCTAAACAGAAAGAAAGAAAAAGAATTAAAAAACTTAGAAGGGAGATTGGTAAAATGGCCCTCTTTGACCCTATTAAAGAAAATAACAAAGATTAGAGCAGAATTGAAACAGATAACAGTGGAAAAGATAGAAAGGGATATGAGGTACCTTAAGCAAACATATTATGAGTAGTGATGGCCGAACTGGCCGCAAGGCAGACAGTTCGGCCGCGAACAAGCATGTTCGCCCTCCTTCTCACTGGCGGACAGTACGACCCACCGTGTTCGCCAGCGAGAAGGATCCCTCTATTCTTCCTGCGTTGGGATCATTAGCAGCGAGATCCCGCCGCAGGAAGAATATTTCACTGAAGACCGGGTCAGTGACGTCACATCCGGTTAGAACAACCAGGAACTATGCGTTCCAGGTGCCGGATGTGACGTCAATGACGTCACATCTGGGTTTTCCGATTCAAATTCCCCGCCCGTTCGCGGACGGACACGGCCGAAGTTCGGCCATCACTAATTATGAGAAGGGGAATAAGGCAGACAGAATAATGGCCAGAAAATTGAAGAAGAGAAAAGCGGAAGGAATGCCATCAAAAATTTAAAATAAGAAGGGAGAACTTATATAGGATCCAGAGGGCATACAGCAAATATTCGAGGAATACTATAAAATACTATACTCCAATGTGCATCTTCAACAACAAAAAAGAATCGATCTTAGAGAAAATATTAAAGAATTTATACGGGAGGCAGATCTCCCAAGCCTGGACGATAACCAACTAAAGGAACTTAATAGAGAAATATCAATAGAAGAGGTGAAATCAACTATAAAAAATTTACCTAACGACAAGGCTCCAGGCCCAGATGGGCTGCCCTATATATATTACAAGGAGTTTAGTGATATACTTGCTCCATATATGCTAACACTATTTAATGGAATGATGGAAGGAGGGAGAATTCCGGACCAAATGAATCATTCATTTATATCGGTATTTCTGAAACCAGATAAAGATCCAACTGACTGCTCGAGCTATAGGCCGATATCTCTTTTAAACTCAGACATTAAGATCTTTTCAAAAATACTCGCTAATAGATTATCTAAATTCTTACCCCAACTTATAGACCAGGATCAGACGGGTTTGTCCTGGGAAGACAGGCCGGGGACAACACCCGAAGAATCGTGGATTTAATAGACTGGGCAGACAAAAAGGGTGAGGGGATGGTGGTGTTGAGTTTGGATGCGGAAAAGGCCTTCGATAGGCTTAGCTGGCCGTTTATGATAGAAACCCTACAAGCCTTTGGCATTAAGGGAAACTTCTTAGCAGCCATCAGTAGTCTCTACTCAACACCATCGGCCTCAATAAAGATGATGAGTGGGGTATCAAACACCTTCCCCATAATGAATGGCACTCGCCAAGGATGCCCCTTGGCTATAGAGCCATTGGCGGCACAAGTAAGGAAAAACATAAATATTAAAGGAGTAGAAGTAGGAGGGAAAAATTATAAAATATCACTATTTGCGGACGATGTCCTCTTCTTGAGCTTGACTCAACCCATTACCACGCTCCCAAATTTGGGCAGATTATTATCAGAGTATGGTAAACTGTCTGGCTACAAGAATAACGAAGGGAAGACGGAAGCAATGTCCCTAAACTTAGAGAAGAGAGAGATGGATAACCTAGAAGAACAATATAAATGGAGATGGAAAAGGGAAGGGATTAAATATCTAGGGGTATGTATAACACCAACATATAAGACCCTATACGAACGAAATTCCCCCCCCCCCCCTATTCAGAGAATTGGAGATGATGTTAAAAATTTGGAAAAAACTAACAATATCAATGCTAGGGAGAATAGCAGCAGTAAAAATGATGGCCTTACCAAAGCTTATATACCTCTTTAGCACGATCCCTGTGAAAATCCCAAACAATAAGTTAAACCATATCCAACAGAAGATAATGAAATTAATCTGGGAATATAGAACCCATAGCCTATCAACCAAACTTATGTGTAGAGTGAAGGAGAAGGGAGGACTGGGAGCACCAGATATTACTAAATACTATGAGGCTGCTCAACTCAGAGCAATCCAGGCGTGGACAGATGGCTCAGTGGACGCCAGATGGCCACAACTGGAAAAAGCAATAATACAACAAAGTAATATAAAAGCGTGAATATGGGGGAATGGTACGAAAGAATATAACACACAATTGATCGGATCAATAAACCACACTAGAAACCTATGGGAACATTGCAAGAAAAAATATAATCTAATGGGGAAGATCTCTAGATTAGAACCAATAATAGACAACCCATATATTCCCATAGGATGGACACAAAAAAGAAAGGAGGTATGGAATAGAGGAAAAATTAAACGAATAGGAGACCTGATAACACCTTCAGGGTAAATAGAAAGCTTTGAGACTATAAAACAAAGGGGAGCACTACCCGAAAGGGAAAGATTCCAGTACCTACAGGTGATTCATTATATAAAAAAAAGAAGGTACGCTAATTGTGCAGGAGTTAACACCATTTGAGAAACTGTGTGATCTAGAAAATGAAGGAAAGGGAATGGTTGCCAAGATATATAGAGTTTTGAACGGGGAAGAAACATGGAGACCCCCATACATGAGCAAATGGGAACGAGTAATAGGAGAGGTAATATCAGAGGAGGGCTGGGAAAATATATGGAGAAACGCAAACAAAGCGTCCATATGTGCGCAACATAAGGAGACGGTATATAAAATAATCTACCAGTGGTACTACACACCAGACAGGCTCCATAAAATATATCCTCAAACATCAGAGACCTGCTGGCGGTGTAGGAGAGAAAAGGGAACAATAGAACATGTATTTTGGACATGTGGAACCCTAGGTAAATACTGGGGAATGGTGAACAGGATGATGGAAGAAGTCCTAGACGTCAATATAGAACCGGATATTAAAACACATGTACTGGGGGCCTCCGTGGAAGACCTTAGTAAGAACCATACAAAGATGGCTCAATACATATTAATAGCAGCCAGGAACCTGATAGCGAGAAACTGGAAATCAAGAAATACCCCGACATATACAGAACTACTAACGGAAGTCTCAGATATTCGTAATATGGAATATCTTACAGCATGCCTGAAGGATAAAAGGGAGAAATATAATGAGATATGGGCCCCTTGGGAGAACTACCTAGGAGAATAGAATGGGCAAAGGAAGTAAACAAAGATAAAGGAGTATCAATGGGGATAGATTGTGTATGTATGTATGTAGAATGTAGATGTATGTAAACAATAGTCTGTTTTACATGTCGGTATGAAACGCTATAAAAACTGTATGTAAAATGTGAATGAAGGAAAAATAATAAAGATATTGAAATAAAAAAAAAAAGAAATGGCCAAGTGAATTGTAGGAATATATATTGCCTTCAAAAATGCAGCAAAGACAGGTATTACAGTAAAAACATACTATAGGTTTTGACCATATTCAGCTGAATTTTAGAAGAAGTAGGCTTGGTGACCTTACGGATGCATGTCAGTCGAATTTGGCCCTTTTTTATGTAGAATTCTGTTCAGTTCTCAACTTCACAAAGATCATTCTCAGAAAGGTCCTATTGTAGATATAGTTACATATAGTGTTGAGCTCGAATATTCGAATTGCCAATATATTCGGTGAATGTCGGCTATTCGAGAATTCACAAATTTCTAATATGGTGGCGGATATTCGCAATTTTCGCATTGGAATACTTATGGGCAAAAATAATAATAAAAAAATAATAAAAATAATCGAATATAAGTAGAATTATTTGTGAAATATCGCAAACTTGAATATTGCCTATGCTGTTCAACACTAGTTCCATATAGTAGAAGTCCCCTAATGTATTATGTATTTACATTGTATATTTAGGCCCTTTCAAGTAACATTTTGGAGAATCAAAAAATTTTTTACCTACAAAGCTCCAAAAAAATATTGTTTAAAAAAAATGGTTAAATGTCTTCCAAAATTAAGCTTTACAGACAATTTCTTTATACTTCACAGTCAGGTTTTCTACTTTAATAACACCTTGTAGCATAATTAACATTTACTCCTACAGTTCTTCCCACACACCAATGAGCTAGGTGAAATCAAGAAGATAATTGTGTTAATCAATCAGACTACCTGTTAGACATTTCAGGCTCTTGTCGGGTACACATTATTCAAGTAAATTCCAACAAGTTTTAAGGTACATGGGTCGATTTTTCTGCCATTTTTTGCCTGATCGTTTGCCATGCATGTTCACGTCAATAAATTCCTGAACCATCAACCTTGGTTTGTGTGCTGCTGTTTGGGCCCCATTTGCATTGCTTTTTTGAAGTAATAATCATGATAAATATGAACTTTTCCCCTTTTTAAACCTCATTGGCAGTAAAAGTAAGTTTATTTACAAACCTAACTTACCCTAAGTTACACAGTGATTCTTGTCTGCAAACTCTGCAATTGTTCTGGGTTGCACCTTTTCGGTGTCAATGACAGGGGCCCCACCATTGACCTGAATGTAATGTGTGGTCTTGGTCCTCACATCCCCAGCTTCATCAATGATGCAGGGGTTGTTAAGGGGGAGGAAGTAAGGCCGTGAAATAAAAGCAGATTACTACGTTATCTGCTTTGATTACCTGTTCCGGTACGGCTGACCACTAGGTAAGTTAATTCAATGTGCATGTTATGTTATTTTTAACATTTTTCTTTACACATACATGAATTTAAACACACCTGAACAGGCCTCTGAGTCATTTAGGTTTCTCCACACCAATCAAACTCATTTCCCTCTTTTTAGACCTTGCTTTAATACACTGTTGCAAAGCCATGTTGAAACAGAATATGGTCACTCCTCAAAATGTTCCCACAAAATTAGGAGCATAAACTTGTCCAAGATATCTTGATATACTAAAGCTTTTAGAGTTGCCTTCACTAGCACCTGAAAAAAACCAGGCCGACACCTGAAAAACAATGAGTTACCATAACCTCCCCTGCACCAAACTTTCCATTGGTACAATGCTGTCAGCCAAAAACTGTTCTACTTACATCCACCGAACTCAGACTTGTCCATCAAATTGCAAGACAGAGAATCATGAACAGGATTCACTGCTCTAGGATCAAAAGACAGTATTCTATACACCCCCTCCACTACATTGGATTTTCTGCTGTCAGGCTTGGATGCCTCTACAATCTGCTCTTGAGCAAATCTGAATGCCATAAGACATTTGGAGATCTGTATTGTTTGCTCCTGCAGAAAATTGGCAATTTCTGCAGAATGTGCCTTATTGTACACTGACAATGTTTTGTGCTTTTTCATGGTCCACCACTTTATTAGAGTGGGCTATTTCTCACAATTACTTTCAGTTAGTTTGTACACCACTAGCTGGTGAGCAATATTTAGCAGCAAGGATATTATTGTACAGGTACCATGCTGATATTCAATGGCTGAAAATGTTTGTACCAGCACTCTACCATCATATTCAATGAAGCCCTTAATTAAATGAGTTGGCATTAAAAATATATATATATATATTATAGATGTCAAATAGAAAGAAAGCTCTGCTTGTACCATGACCTTTATAACACAATTCTGTTTACACTTTCCTAACTTATTCATTTGTCAAAGTTTGTTGAGTAAAGTGATGTATTTCATATATTTGATTTGGAATACAGGTTTATCTGACAACAGGATGTCCTCAGTTCTAGGACAGTATAGGCCTGCTGGAATCATTACCATTATTTATGAGTGCTTACAGCTAGGAAGTTGTTTAATCTCATCTGACGACCTTACTGTACTTGTCAATGTCATGATCACAAAGCATCTTCACAAATCCAAGCAATAACACTAATCAGTAAGTTTAACACAGTGTTTCCTTTTTTTAATTTGAGACATGTTAATGATCTCTGTCATAAATTACTTCATAAATATTCTTTCTGATAGGCAATACATTTATTCTAGTGTCAGTGGACAAATAAACCTACCCACGAGTGACTAACTACCTAGAATAAATAGTATTTTACTCAGCATCTAATCATGGTACCTTAGCAATGCAATTACATGCTGGGACCTTTTATGCCAATTAATGGACTGTTTTATATTCATTGTGCATTATAATCCAAGCACTTTGCAGGGCCTGCCTTAATCTTGCTTATAGCAAAGTTAAAAAAAATAACGAATACCCAAGAAAAAGGTTTCATTTACTTGCTAAGATATGTACCGTGTAATTATATTGTAAGCACAACTAGGCATGCTGTTGAAATGCCCTCTGATTTAGCTCATCATCATAATTCTTTTTTTTTTAACATGTTATAAAGTTATTTTAAGATTTACAAGCTATAAATGAAATCTGTAACCTTATAGTAAATGTTGGTTTGAGAATATGCATGCAGCTTTTTTAAAATAAAATGTTTTCCTGTCCATTGGTAGTCCTGTCCGTTGGTAGTTTTTTTTTTGTTTTTTTTTCATAGATGTTCAACGATTCTTAGTTAATAAAGATTAGGTAGTTTCTGTTGAGGAGCACAGATATGTCCCTGTGCATTTACTGTGACTTATTGATGTGATATTCAGCCCAAGTCTTCAAGTAACATACACTTTAATTTTTTACTGTCATTTTATATGGCCAGGACTGGAGTTCATTAGAGTAGCTGCTAGTAGGATTTAGGTAACAATGGTATAGAGCAAACAGTGGCAGTAGAATGGGAGAAAGCACAAAGTAAGCAAACAAGCCCAAGTCAGTAACCAGTGGTACCAGACTTAAAGTGGAAATCAGCAACAACGGTTTAGTACACAAGTAGCTGTAACAAGAGCCCAGTGTCATCAACACAATCAAGTAAGTTACAATAATCTGGAAGTCAAGAGGCATAGTTGACATGGAAAGTTCAGGAAAGGGTAAGGATTTTAAAGCTCAGCCAGACACCAAAATATCCCTGGGTATATATTCTAAGATTGGCTTGGTTTCACAGTATACAGAACATAGCTATTGGCCAACCATTGTAGATTAAGTCAAACAGCCACAGCTAGAAGAGTGAAATGGAAGGTTACATTGCTTAAGGTGTATTGAAAATAATACCTTATGCTATAAGTCATGGTAAATAAAGTCTAAAGATAAACCTACAACTCTAAAGGTGGGTTTACACGTCAAGATTTTTTCGGCCGACAGATGGACGATGAACGACCATCACCTAACACTGCTGCTGTAATCCTGCTACAGCAGTACCCAGAGATGGCACCTCCTATTCACCTAACCACTGCTGCTGTAATCACCGGTACCTGTAGCACTGAAGGAAAGACCTCAGAGGAAGTTGGAGGCCTTAGCATACAGTCCCCCACCCGAATACTTAACCTCATTAAACCAAAAATCTGATTAGCATTTTTCATCGGTTTGCCGACGATTATTTTTCATTCGATTTTTGCGCGGGTTGTACAACGAATCTAACAAAAATCTAATACGTTCGATAAATGGACACGAACGAAATTGATAAAAAAT
>CM070040.1:37451183-37474287 GCA_036250615.1 Ptychadena robeensis
AAAAAATCGAATCGGAGGTTGGACGAAACAAAAATCTTGACATGTAAACCCACCTTAAGTGTTTTGGGCTGTGTTGAACTAACACTTCAGGTTGGCTAGTGCCCAGTGGAAACATCTCTGTGCAGTCATCTAAGAAGTGCTTCCCCAATGTTTTTATAAACACATACTATGTCTGTCCCAAAACACAATAATGCTATAAAAAAAGAAATGTAAATAACAATTTTGTATAATTTTGTATCCCAAAGAAAGTAGTTACACAAGTATAGTACAACATAAACATTTGCACAGCAAGCTTTTTTGTTCTGCAGAATCTGTGCTTTCATAACTATTATAATGTTTTTTAAAGCATTTTATTATTTGTTAAAAATAAAAAAAAATACATTTACAGTTGCGAGCAATAATACTGATGTTATTTATTTCTTCATTCCTGAGACATTGATTGCCTTTCAATATATAACAAAAGGTAGTCCATTATATAAATTTACAGCAATTCACTAACATTATAGAATAAGATAGGAAGTTCCATCTAAAGCTTAAATGACAAATATTCACACACAATACAAGTAAACAACACTATGATGAGGGTTTCTTAAGCAATCCTAACCACCAATTCAAATTTGATGGACAAGTTACACTAATCCCTATGTACACAAATCTCCTTGCTACAGAGCCAGCTTGATACTTCACAGTTGTAATCATCATCCCATTTCAATATGAGCTGAATTTATTGCAATAATTTGAGAAATTCTGGACATATTTGTTTATTTAGTCTTTGACATGTGAAATCCCACAGCATATTAATTTAAAAGTACTTGGCTGATTTCACTCAACTAGAAATAACTTACATGAAATGTGAAGTGTCACATGCATTTACTAATTGTAAATACAAACAAGATATATTATTCCTTGTGTGTAGAAACATTTACAATTTACAGTGCTAGCCCTAATACCTACAAGAGGGGGAAATGTTTTTTGTCCTCACTAGCATAAATGATGAGAGTAAATATCTTAGACGTGTTTTGGTCCAAAAATAAATAATATAGTTTGATAAGTTATATAGCCATATTGGTGCACTCATACTCACATTCCTTAAAATGCATGTAATGAGGATAGATAACACAGGGGTTCCCCTTAGGTGGTAGCCCACTTGGGGTTACATCCAGGTGCCCCCATCTAGCCCAAATATCTGTAAACAAGTACATATCCCAAAGCAATAAAAAGTTATTTAACACCAAAGCAATTTCAAAGAAGGCCAACTTGTCAAGATTTTGCAAACTTGCTGACAAGTTGTGCTTTAGCACTGTGTGTTTCTCGTTACTCTCATTATACACAAGTGAAATGGTTTGGGGTTCTACATTGTGGTTATTCAGGGTAAAACACTGACGCTGCTCACTTTAACGCACCTCTGTTTTTATGTGATCAAATCAAAAGTAAAAGCCAGTAAACGTTGTGACATGCAACCTTTAAAAGGCAAATCTTAGATCTTATTTAAACATTAAAAGTCAATTCATAATCTAAGACAGATACAATTTTTTCTCAAATAGAATTCCATAACTTACTTAAAAGGAAAAGCCATTAGCAGATAAAAACTTTAAGTATTCTTTCAAATACCCTTACTTGATATGGTCCATGAAGAATAGAGATGGACAATTTTTTGGGAAATTTCCACTAGCTTGCTTTGTGAGTTAATTACAAAAAGGTTAAAAGAATAAAGAATGGAATGAGTAAAGAGATCGTATTGACCCCTTACTTATTCCTAAGTAGTTAAACACTTACCAAAAATAGAGAAAAACACTTTTAAAATAAAATAAAAATATTTATATGTTATAATTAAAGGCAGTATTACATTGTATTATATTGACCCCTTACTCAATCTCACAGAATTCACCTCCCCACAACAGCTAAAATTTTAAACTAAACATATTAATTAAATTCCATATAAAATGGAATGAGTATAGGGGCTGCATTGACCCCTTACCCATTCCCAAACAATTCCCTACCCCAAAACAGAAACCCACAACATCAAATACAATTGTAAACTGAATACATGTATTACATTAACATATAATATAATATACCTACATAAAATGGCTGATACCCTGACTCCCGCATCATTATCCATTCTGCAATCAAAATCAAAATTGTAATCCAGTAGTCCATTCGTCTTCTTTTTCTTCAGCCTTCTTTTTTTCTTACATCTTTTTTCCTTCTTTCTTTGAAAAAAGAAGATATGAAAAAGTGACTGAAGAAAATGAATAAAGCAGAAGATAAAGAATACTAAAGAGAAAGAAGATTGGATTACAATTTTTTTTCTAAAATAGATTATAGGGTGGGCGTTGGGCAAATGCTTAAGACACTGCTTTCTATTAGTATTCATGACTCATATTTTTTTTTCCTCTTATTTGATTTACCACTTCAATTCCAAACCTTTTATAAAAGCAACCTTTTCTCCTACTTCCCTTCTCTACAGCATCCCACCAGGATCATTGCTGATCAATTCTTGCATTGACTCCTGTAACATCCTCCTCTCTGGTCTTTTTCTAGATTCTCACCTCTTCTGTTTATTATGAATGCTGCTGCTAGACTCATTTAATATTTTTCTAATGCTGCTCCTCTCTTCAATCTGTAAGCTTTTTTTTGGAGATAATAAACACATCTATTCTTTAACCTCCTGAGCATTTCACCGAGGTCCAGATTTCTGTACCAAAAGCGTTACGCCTGTAACTCACATCCTGAATATATAAAGTTTCAAACGCTAAGATATTTTTTTTAAATTACATTTAATGATCAAATTTAAAAGAAAACACAAAAATCTGCTCAAACTAGAATTCATTTTTTTAAATCAACTAAGACTGACAGGCGGTTTTCATAAAATGTTTCATAAAAATCATTGAATGCTAAATAAATGAAGAAATGCTTGAGGTAGATGCTTGCTTGAAGATCGGTACATCTGCTGAATAGGCTTTTTGGCTTTGCTTCAGTCTGCTATGAATCCTTGATAGAAGTGTTAAAATCTTATATAATTATATTAAGATTTTACTGGACCTTGGTTGAGAGATGACAAAGATATACTGAGACATCAATGAGACCCAAATTGCAAATTTGCCATATTTAAAAATTTAGATATAAGGTAACTTCTACACTATGCCTTCTGCAATAGGCCCATGCACACTGTTCCATCAATTAGGGCAACATGTCTGCACTAACTCCAAGCTTCCACTGCAACAGAATGTCCGAACATCTCTTATCGGTTAAGCTGTACCAGGACTTATATAACTGTGTTATGTGTTCCAGCACTGTGGAAACTTTCGTCAGGAGACCCATTTGGGTAAACAACATTATAGCCAGTATTGCAATCATCAGTACAAGGCCAGTACCTTGCAAGATGCTGTATCAAGCAGAGGGAACTATCAAAGTGCAGTTTAGACACGGCAGTGTACATGCCAAAATTCCGCCTATTTCAGGACACAGCAATGTGAGATGCCTTTGATGTGTAACATCAGGCAGCAATCAAACATAGCTAACTGGGGGGGGGGGGGGGGGGGGGGGGGGGGGGGGGGCGTGGCTTGAGCATGGCCCAGAGTGGACGCAGCCTTTGAGAGCTCGGACCTGGCAGATTGCCATCTACCTGCAGCTTTCCCACCCACAGGCTTATGGGGTGCAACACCCGCAGAGCCCGCGGGCATCCCAGGGCTCCTCCATCGGCAGATCCTGCCAGGAAATTGGCTCCTTTTTCCATAGGAGCAAATCAGCACCCTCTACAGCATCTCCCAAGATGGCGGCCACATGTGCAGACAGGACCCCATCCTCCAACAGAGACCACGGAGGGCATGAATCCCCTGACCATAGGGACTCCTCTGTCTCAGGTAAGGAGTCTGAATGCATGGATATGCCTGAATATATGCGCTCCTTCCCCACTAAAGGAGACATGGAGGCGATGCTGACACATTAAGAAGCTGCGCGCAGGAGTGATATGGCTGAGATCCGTGACTGTTTACGCAACATCCGTCATCACATTGATACTTCTGATGACACCATTGCTGCATTACACGTCGCAACCACGGAATTGCATGTCACTGTGCATGCTCAGAACGCTGTTATCCAGTCACAAGGCCTGCAAATTGATGACCAGGAGGATAGAAACTGGAGAAACAACATCCGTCTGAGCAGTATTCCAGAAGCCATAGGTAGTAATGATCTCCTGCCCTCGGTGGTCGCTATCCTGAATCTAGCACGAAACCAGCCAATGGATGCTCAGCTGGAGTTGAATAGGGTTCATAGAGTCCCTGGTGCCCGCAGAGCTGACCATAAGACCAGGATGTCTTACGCCGTGTACGCTATTACCACCAGAAGGAAGATATCCTATGCAAATACCATGATAAAACAAACATCGACTTTGATGGTACCAAGGTTGTTCTTTATCCGGACATCTCACAGCAAACAATGGCACACCACAGGGCCTTGCGTCCACTCACTAAACAGCTGCAAGAGGCACAGATCTAGAATCGTTGGGGATTTCCCTTTTACCTCTGGGCACAGCGTGACAGCAAGATGGCTATCATTCGATCTCTGGCTGACCTGTCATCTTTCCTCAAAGTCCTGAATCTTCCACCTGTCCAATAAGACCCCTGGCCTGATCCAAACTCACCTTCATTCTCAACCACTGAAGCCTTGGACTCTCTAATCAACACCTGCCTGCAAACGCAGAGGGGGCCTGCGACACCTTCCTAGGCACTTCTGGAGTGGCAAGTATTACTGATGATGTTGTGACTTACCTTATTTTTGCCTCGTTTCCACCTCATACTTTACACCTTTGTGACGCCCCTAGTCATGGGGAGGACTACATTTCCCGGACATTTGCTCCATTATCGCTGCAGTTTACACCTGATTGCCTTTTGTGATCTCCACCCCCACATTGTTGGTTTTCTCCATAGCCTATTCGCCGTATGGTCAATCTATCACATTCCTCCAGAGTCATGTACTCCCCCTGGACCCTGCTGAGAAAACGCTGAACATTTCCACCCGTTGCTTTACCTCACACCCATTGATGACCCCGCCCCTTTTCCTCGAAAGTAGACTTTTTATTTTTTATTTTTTGTGCGTCACCCCTTAATATTTGAGGCAGATATCCCATTGTTGTCCTATGCCTGAGATAGTTACAGATCATTACCATTTCATGTTCATCTGTATACTGACACCTAGTGTCCCCCTCTAACACTACATTAAGTTATTTTGTTCTGCTGTTTTCATGTGTTTAATAGGAAGCCTGTGTGCCTAATGCTTAGGTCATCCTGTTTGTTTTCACCACATTGATTACGGTTTAAGGTTTGCCATTAGTTGCTCTAAAATTGTGGAATATGAATTGCACTTTCCTTGCATCTATTAATGTAAAAGGATTGCACTTGCACATGTTTATTTTCTCGTTATACTTGTTCTTGTAAGTTATAATTTGTATTTACTGGACGGTTATCTGCCAGGGTGTCTAAGAAGGCAAAGGTCCTACACTCGTGGTAAAAGAGTTTTCTCCAAAATCTTTATTGTTCACTTGATAAAATCATAAAGCATATGAATGGCACAATCACCCCTGGGGGTGGCTACGCGAACCTGCCCGGCCTGCTCTAGCACTTCCCCCACCCTAGAAGAGCGTAGTTATGGACCCTTGTGCTCCAAACGCTCAACAAGGAGAGTTATTCTCCACGTCTGTTCCCTCTTTCTCCTTTCCCCGCTCTCTCTTTTCTGCTCTTTCCTGGTTGCGGGGGGCAGGACCCAATGTTCTCTTATGTTTTTACTCAGATCACCTTTTACCCCCATAATGGCCACACTTAAAATCAGTTCCCTCAACCCGAAAGGATTAAACATACCTCAGGAAACCCACTTCCAAACTACGGTGGCCCAGAGATTCTCCTCTATACATTACCCTTCCACCTTCACATCTAGTAACCCCTCAGAGAAATCCAGGGGATTTGCCATATCTCCGCTCCGCTCCTTACCAACTAGTGTCGGAATTGCCAGATGAGGAAGGCCGTTATTTCTTTCTGAAATGCACCTTGTATGCTAGACCTTGGCGAATGTATACTTACCAAACCATCAGCCCATACCTTTTCTACTGAAAGTTTTAGCCAATTTGGAATCCTTTGCAGATGGACAGTTAATCCTGGGGGGTGATTTTAACCTGACCTTGGATCCCTCTTGATTGATCTTGATTTTTCCTTGGGGAAGTCCCCACTTTCCGCTTCTCCTCTGTCTGCGCTTAAAAAGAGACTCCATGCTCTCCAATTAGTTGATGTGTGGTGGATCCTTCACCCATCCACCAAGGACTATTCCTTCTTTTCTGCCCCACATAATTCATATTCATATTGATTATCTCCTGATTCCACATCATCTTTTATCCTGGCGTCCAAGAGCAACTATAGAGCCGCAATTCTTGTCTAACCATTGCCTGGTGATGCTCTCTATTTCGGTACCAGATGTGACCTCTATGCCCAGCTCAATGACACCCTTCTATCGAATGAGGCGGTCAGTACGGACATTGCATCAACTATAACCCTTTTTCTGGATGATCATGCACACAATTCCCCCCCTCTACCGATTCAGTGGGAAGCACTTAAATGCATGCTCCGTGGCTGCCTGATGGCTCATGATAGACTTAAGAAAGCCCATTCCCACAAGATCGAGTTGTTGTTAGGCGAAATAAATCCAACAGAGACACGGACACGAACCAAACGATCAAAATTGCAACAGCTTTTAGACATCTCATACCTTAGGCACAGGGACTGTCTCCAACGCAATATCTATCTCCATGGCGATAAGTGCGGCAAAATGCTTGCATGCTCCATTAAATGTAAGCAATCCCAGACCTTTATCTCTAAAATACAATCACCTTCTAACATATTGGAGCACACGAGCAAACAGATTGCAAGTGCCTTCCGGGCCTACTACTCCAACCTGTACTTTCTCCAATCCCCACCCTCTGCCTACCAACATCCAGCTCCCTCCCTATCTGAGTATTTGGAAAGAACTGCGCTCCCAAGGATCCCTGAGGAACGCCTCGTGTCATTGGTAGCCCCTTTCTCAGAGACTAAACTGAGGCAGGTGATATCCACCTTACTGGGAGGGAAAAGCCCAGGCCTGATGGGTTTTCCAATGCCTTTTACAAGCATTTCTCCTCACTGCTGCTTGCAATTTTTAACGCTCTTTCCACTGACTCCCCACTCACACATCAATCCCAATTAGCCCATATCTCTTTGATTCCTTAAGAAGGTAAAGACCCTTCCTGTTGTGCCAGCTATCGCCCAATATCTCTCATTAATGTAGAAGTTAAAATGTATGCCAAACTATTAGCCAATCGCCTTACACCTCTTATCCCGTTCCTGGCCGCAAAGCGAGGGACAACACCCTGAAAACATTGACCCTGATTACCTATGCTATATGACTCGCCAACAGTCCAAATACGCAAGAATGGGAAACTTTCCCCCCGGTTGTGATTTATAATGGCATGAGGCAGGTATGCCCCCTATCCCCATACCTATGTACTAGCGATGGAACATCTGGCCATGGCTCTTCGAAACACCACCTCGATCCAGGGCCTCCAGCTTGGTGATAAATTAGCACTCTATGTTGATGATCTCCTACTATGTGTCTCTAATCCATTTGTAGCTTTTCCCTCACTCACAAAAGAGTATGAGACCTTTAGTCACCCTAGGTAATAAAAAAAAATTCCAAATCTGAATCCCTGAATATTACCCTTCCTAACGTCGCTGTTCGCTCTCTCCAATCCTCTTTTGGCAAACAACTTCTCTGAAATACTTGGGGATCTTGGGGATTCCCTTTTTTTTTAACTGAACTATGAACCTGGTTTGGCCGCATCGCCATTTGAAAGATGGATGTGCTCCCTAGATTTCTATATTTGTTTCAAACAGTGCCAATCTCCTTTCCCAGATCCTATTTTCTTACTCTGAGAAGAATATTTATGATATATTACAATCATGTCAGTTTTAAATTGGACCATTTATGCCTGCAACGGTATTATCAGAAAACTCGTTCCCTTCTTATTATGGTCCAGGGGACTCCTATCATGGGAAATCCAGCCTTCCCCCGGCACAGATTCAATCTTCTTTCCCTTGTTGGTCTGGCACAGAGCCCTCCCCGCTAACCTCTGCCTTAGATTCATCGGCGCTTAAACCACTGAACGACCTTCGTCCCCCCACTCATACGCGAAACAAATCTTGGCTGCACTATTTTCAGCTGCGGACCTTTGTGGATACCATCTTGAAGGATCCATCCTTTCCTTCAACCCCCTCATTGTTTGACTTGTGCCTTTCCACTGCTAAACCCCAACGATCACTCTAGATACTATATAAGCTACTCCTGGATCACTCCAGACCACATTTCATTAGTACTTGGGAAAAAGAACTGAATTGCGTATTCTCTGATGATGAGGTAAGGACCATTTTTGCCAACACTCATAAAACCAATATGGCCTCTCATTGCCAAGAAAATAGTTACAAAATCTTGACACGGTTGAATAGATATTCGCAGAGACTGCACCAGATTTACCCTGATTGTTCTGACCAGTGCTGGCGCTGCCACTCAGATGTAGGGACCATGCTACATATCTGGTGGAACTGCCCCAGGCTTCTGGATTTCTGGGAGGGCATTTTCTCCTTCTACAACATCGCCACAAGACCCTCTGTTCCCAAAACGCCAGAAAGCACTCTGCTCTCGTTGTACTCTGACTTTGTACCAAAACAAAATCTCCTCAAATATTTCCGGTGCCTCTGTGCTTCCCCGCCTCTGGAAATCCCCCACGCCACCCTCCATAAAGGCTCGCTTGAGGAATTGAGTCGTATCTGTAGGATGGAATCTCTAGTGTCACAACTGCTAACTCACGTTTTGTAAAGCTATGGACGCTGTGGTATGTGTTCCAAGACTCCCTTAAATTTAAAGAGCTACTGACCCTCTATGATGCTCAAGTGCTTGCCCCCACTCCTTTTTCTGATCCCTCAGGCCTTTGACTATGGGTTTGCGCTATCTTTCCTGTTTCCTTCCCTTTCTCCCCTTTTCCTTTTTCCTTCTTCCTACCCCTCCTTTTTTCGCTTCTCTCTCTCCTTTTTCTCTTCTCTCAGGGTACTTGTCTCCATATCTTTTTTCGCTTACCAAAAGCAGTATTTTCTTATCGCTATGTTGTTGTTCTTTGCTTGCACTTAACAATGTGGCGTTCAACATTATAATTATATATGATTATAATCATTCAAAAACTGCGAGGAGCTCGTACTTTGGACTGATATACCGTATATTATTGTGTATAAGCTGAGTTTTTCAGCCCCAAAAAATGGGTGGAAAATGCTCCACTTGGCTTATAGTCGAGTCAGCCTAGGGTCCACTCACCCCAGCTGAATTACCATGCCTAATTTCAGGCAGGTAGAGCTTCCCTCTTCAACTGCATATCTTCGCTCAGCTTCGTGTTTCCCGACTCACAGCTGATCCATGTAAACGAACTCCACACTGCCACCTGGTGGCCGGTTAGTAGTTCAAATACAATTCAAATAATAATAATGATGTGTTCTCTTAAATTTATTGAGGTTGGGGCACTAAGATGAATCCTGGTTGATAAATTCCTAGGGGCAATGGTGCTTTCTCTATATTTTTCTCATTTAGAAAACTCCACTATGTGACTTTGCATTTTCTACTGTCGGCTTATACTAGAGTCAATATGTTTTTCCAGTTTTTGTAGATAAAATTAGGTTCCTCTGCTTATACTCGGGTCGGCTTATACTCATAATATAATATGAGGTAATGTAAAATAAAATATGCTTAGTTGCCTTTTCAAGCAGTCCCCAATAAAAAAAAAAACAAAAGCTTGCTGCAGTTCACAAAAGTCATACCAACACAACAGGTAACCCCAAGGCAACTTTACTAAGAGACATTGCTAATATGCTAAATGACCCATTTTAGCAAGTCAGGTAGAAACAAAGGGAAAACTAAATTACTGTAAAATATATATGTTCTATCTGAGGAGGCTCCTCCTAAAACACATCCACAAGAAAAGAATGAAAGTAAATATTAGAAGGGTTCTCTAAGACAACACAACATTAGGGAGATGGAAATTATTTGGAAAAGTCCAGGCCAAATGTCCTGGGATTGTATTAATCTGGTGTCCTAAAATGCAAAAATTTTAAGACATTACATTGCCTCTCTGAGAAGGGTAACAAACATTTTATTTCCCTCTGACCTAAGAATCTGAGAATACTTTTTCTTGAAATCCATGAACTCCTCAACAAATTAATCTCTTTCCTGTTTAAGTTGTATGTTATCAGTCAGTAAAGCTTTGTTTTGTGCCTTTATAGAATAACCAGGGATCCATGATCTAAGGTTTTGAAGTTTACTACAGTTTGACCTCACAAAACAGGCTGAATAAACTTCAAAATTCTTTCTCATGGACTTGTGTGGGTTCACTTTACTGTTGCTACCGGTAAAAGAACAGAATTTTGAAAAATGGCCAAATATTCCATAGGTATAACATTTCACATGTCTTTTGACTTTTGGCTGTGAATGAACAGCTGAAACGGGAACAGTGGTAATTCACTCCTGTGGTTTGCGAGACCAAGAGTCAATTTTGGGACAGTCCAGACTTTTCAGAAAGTTAGTAAACGAGTCATTAGTGATGGCAGAACATTGGCCAGGTCCGTTTGTGAACAAGTGAATCAGACTTTTAGAAAAGTCAGATGTCCGCCTGTTTGCAGGGAGATTCAAATTCTTTACCTGATCGCAGGAAATTTGAATAGAAAAAAACAGTTTGGCCATCACTACGTTTCACAAACATTATAACATGAAGTAGACTTAGACTGTTGGTTGCTTTGTGATGTTATAATTTCTTGGGCTATATCATAACCTGTTGGGCAAGGGGATTGTTCCTTACTAGAAAAGCAGAAGAATATTTATGATTTATTACAATCATTTCAGTTTTAAATTGGACAATTTCTGCCTGCAATGTTTAATTTTTATTCTGTAGAGCCATGAATTTACTAATGATCTCACCCAATTGTGCACTCATGGTGATGCAGGCTGCATACATACCTGCAATGGCTTAAGCTAGCCATACACCCACCGACGGGCGTGCAAGCTTGAGGCCGTTGGTCGGCGGCAAAATCGGCCGCCGGTCGGGGGTGCCCACATGGGGCGACAGATCCCTGTCGCACCACAGCTCAGCCGGCCAGAGAACGGACATGTCTGATATTCTCTGTTCGATGCCGGCCGCTGCCATTAGTTTCAATGGAGAACGGCATCTTGATTGAAGCTGCCAATGCTGTCTGCTCTGGAGAGCAGCGTGATGACTACATCACGCTGCATTTCAGAGCTGATCTGTTCCTCTCTGTCAGCCCCCACTCGGTATGTGTGTGGGGGCCTTAAGCCTTTGAGTTTTTCAGATAAGTAACAATTACTAGGAGGTAGTGAATACAGCAACACTCCAAACAAAAGGTCAGATGAAGACACCTTGACAATCAATAGGATGGGTGAAACTGTAACAAACAATAGACAATGTGAACATCTAGCCAAACAAAAGGAATGTAAATATAGCAAACAAGGCAAATTTAAAATGCTAACAACACTATGTTAGTTTTTTTGCATCCATATACAACAAAACTTCATCAATATTCAAACTTGTAACTCAATATTTGCTTTGATTACTTTTCAATTACACCTTATACCTGTAGATTACTTTGAACTAAACATAGGCTTATGTTCATTTTATTTCTTTAAGTTTGTAAACACAATGACACAATTAACCTTTAGTTTCTGTAAGTTTATGAGTACCTTTACACAACAAAACCTTTATGTTTTCTAAAATGTAACTTTATGTTACACTGTAAGGTAAAGTTACCAAAATATTAACTTAAAACTTGCTTATCTTCGAACACATTCTATCAGTGTTGAAGTTTCAACCTTAAACTATGGTTTCGCCAATTTATAAAAAAGACTTTAAACCAGCCCAAAGTTAAAAATCATAAATACATACATACACATGTAGTGAGAAATAGTGTTGAGCTCGAATATTAGATTTTCGAATATTTAGCTCGAATATCGCCATTTCACAAATATTTGCGAATATATCATCAGATATCTGACGCGATCGCGATTTTTCACGATTTATTGCGCTTTTATAATCGCAATTTTATAATCGCGATCCATTGCAATGAATGGGATCGCGATTATATAATCACAATGCGATTTTATAAAAACGGGAATGACGGATATTCTCCCAGTCGAATATTCGAGCTCCATTGACTTGCATGCATTGCGCATATTTGATCGCAATTGCGATTTAAAGATCACAATTCATGTCGTAAGTGCGGATATTCGAGATTACGAATATGGAATCGAATATTATGGTGGATATTCGCGAAATTATGAATTTGAATTTGAATTCGAATATTGCCTAGTCGCTCATCACTAGTGAGAAATCTGCATCTGTTATTTTCAGCTGATTGTGCAGTTTTCCCCTGTGGTCTGTCCTCCCCTATTGAGCTGGCCTAAACTCAAAGGTTCTTCTAACATCACCACATTTTAACAAGTTGGGGATTATTTAAGTGGTGCATTGTCCCTCTATATTTTTTTCTATTTAGAGATCTTCCAAATACACGTACTATATAAAGATTATTACTGTAGCTTAAGTGGCTGTTGGGCTACTGACTCAATCAAACCCTTCTAAATACCTTGTTTGTGTGAACACAAAACTTAGCGCCGCAAGTGACTGGTTCAGCCTACTTAGCCTGACTGTTGTTCAATGATACCATCAATATTGCAGTCCACCAGTGGTTGCCATCTGTTGCGGGTTAGAATATTAATAATTCTATATTTTATATTGAATAATAGAGATATTTTTATATGAATATTTATATTTATATAGACATATCAACATATTCACCGATAAAGAGACAGAGTACAGAAGCAATTTAACAGTACAATGTTTATAGACTAAATTATACAAGTAATGACACAATAGATGGATAATACAATAACATATAAGACAAAAGTAGTTACATTATAGTATCTGCAGATGTTGTTAGGTTGAACAGAATTTCCTCCTCTCTCCTTTCTCTTCCAGTAACTGCCTAACTAATGTTTTACAACATATGTATCACTAATATTTGGGAGGGTCAAAGGGGTGTGTTTCTCGACTCTTTGGGTGTTTCCCAGGTGCTCATTGGAAGAACTATGTTTATGTGAGCTAGTCCATTAATTATATTATGTTGCCTAAACCAGCCAACTAATTGAAATATGGATGGATATGGAGTTATGCTGAGATCATCCTGAATTCTGGGCTGCAAAGTGTCTACTCTGAAACTCATATTCCCCTTTGATCTGAATATGGGTCCAGGAGTGATTGGCCACCTGTGGCTTGGTATAGTAATGTGGTGCCAACCTAAGCTGTAAAGATGAATAGTTTTCTCCTTGCTATTGTCAGAAGACCCTGGTGGTATTTACATCATCCCAAGAGGCAAAAATAGGACCTTTTGTTGTAGTAATACCTAACAGGAATGCATACTAACTAAGGAGGCAAAACAGACACAGTTTAATTAAAAAGCTATCTCTCTCTCACAGACCCACACCCATTAATGAATCCCTCGCCAACACTCAATATATAACAATATAAAACTAATAACAATAATAATATACATGGAAAATTAAGATATTTCATAAGCAATAGTTTGCCTTGCATCAACCACCACTTATCTTCTAACCAGTGCAGTCACTGTGTACTGTTGTTTCTTGTATTCTTGCGTAACCTCCTGGGCGGTCATTTGGGAAGAATGGTGTCTGGATGAATATTGTTACAAAGCTTGAGTAGTGGACCCAATTGAGATGTGGATAGGTGGATGGAGCGAGACTTGTTCCTCCATCTAGAGGACCAGACACTCCAGGCATGATGACGCAAGAGCAAGCAGCCAGGAAAGGTATTTCATTTTTCTTTATAGCTGTCCCTGGACGACAAAGAAATGTAGGTGAGTAATGTTTATATGTTCATTTTAAATGTCTTTTTTTTTGTTGTTTTAATCCACTTTAAGTTGTTCAAGTGCAATAAACTGTAAAGTATATATGTAAAGTATTGATGTGTTAACTTATCAAATGTTTCCTTTATGTCTAACAGAACAGAACTACACTGTTTCTTTAACAAATCTTATTAGTTAACACATTTGCATTTATTTGATTTGCTGCCTAAATCCATATGTTTTCATAAGTTGTAAATATCAAAAGATGCTGCCATTGCATATTGCTACCACTGATATGGACAAGACCTTATTTTTGTTGGTTCTTTACAAAGAAATTGTAGATAAAAGTAATTTTTTTTAACTTTTTCTGCAAATATGAACTTTAGATAACAGTGTTATGGTGCAAAATAGCTGTGAAATGCCAATGATAGCCTATGTGCCTTTGTGATAAAAACCAAAACAAAACACATTTGCATATGAGCTGGAAGTCAGTCTAAGCAAATCACTGACAAGTATTGCCTGTTGTAGAGGCTTTATGATAAATAAAGTCTTAACTAAATGTTTCACAAAGTCCTTAGTTTGTGAATCCACCTTTATCTCTTTATTCCAGGTGGAAGATGTACTTATCCTTAACAACAGACCTTGGATGTATACATTCCACAAAACAATTCAGGCTATTTTCCTTCTTAAAAGTAAAACGCCTTTAGCACCCGGCATTCATTCCAAAGCATGTGATATTAGCCGGAGCAAAACGAAGAAAATAATGTTTTATTCAAAGCTGACTTATGTTTATTTTTGTTCTTAGTTAACAAAAGCAATTCTTTGTCTTGTTTTTTTCCATCGTATTTCTACCTAAAACGAGAAATAAGCAATAGTGATATAGAAAGCCATTTGCCCAAATCATACCCTCGATCTGGTTCATAGCCTAAAAATTTACTAGAATTTGCTAAATTTCCATAGCTAATTTCCAGATAACTGCCATCATAAGTGATGCCAACGATGCATGGAATTGGCAAACCTACGGCGGGTCGGCCATTACAGGCTCTTGGTTCGACCTACCCCTGTTCTAATAAGTTCTTCTCACCTTATCATCAACAGTGAGCTCATGGGCTGATCCAACACTTGATGACCAGAAGAACCAACCCTGCATTGCTTTAGGTCAGCTTCAGACCCAAACCACAAATTGTCCATTGCGTTCAATAGACCAGTCTGGAGCTGCTACTACACGTAGAGTCTAAATCTGGGAACATTGATGTCAGTGATGCCTGCAATGATAAGTACTTGAAAACAGTGCAAAAACAATTCACCCTATCTAATCTTATTTCAGTTGGTGAGTTTCCATGATTGTACTAGTGATGGACGAACATCAGTTTTGGCTGTCGGCGACCAGGCGAATCAAACTTCTGCAAATACCCGCCGTTCGCATGTTAGCGGCGAACCTCCATTAACTTTAATAAAGGGCGAACTTCTCAAACCTTCAGGTCATATTTGTAGCCAAAATACCCATAAAAAAAGTGTCAAAGGATGTGACCACCTGGACAGTGTCATGCCAGATGGGGATCAATGGCTAAACTTCCCCTCAAAAATACAGATTTTTTTTTAAATGCTGTTTTTTTTCATATCTAATGGCCGGAAATCTTATGGCCAGAAATCTGGAAGTCTAGAAAATGTTTCCAGAAAATCTAGATTTTGCAAATGTTAGCTAGAGTGGGCCACCAGACTGACAGCACCTTCTGCAGTGCATCACATTTAGACAGATCTCTCTGCAATGTCCTGCTTTAGTTTGTGATGGTGAACTACAACTACCAGCACACCTCAGCTCAGGATTATAACACAGTGCATAGGTCCAATAATACAGCATACCCCACCCCCAGATAAGGACTTTGTGGCTCAATAATGATGAACTACATGTAACAGAACACCTTAGCTATAGTTACAGATCACTGGATGGAGTATAATAGCAAAGTAGCTAAGCCATCCCTCAATCAGCAGCAGCTCTCCCTATCTAATATTACAGACACATGATCAATGTAAAATTGCCACCAGGCTGCTTCTTTAATAGGGGAGGTGTCCTCTAGGAGTGAAACATATGTTATTGGTTGTACTGTCCCTCCTTATTGTGGGGTGAGGGGGTCAAACTTTGTCTCAATGTTAAGATATAGGGGGCGGGTAGAACACCCATAATGTTCGCTAGCCCTGCGAACTGCGAACATGCTGCAAACTTTTCGGACATCACTAATGTCTACCAGACTCCTGTATGGACACACTTTTTTCCATTAAAGTCTATGGTGCACTTTTGGTACAGAAATCTGTACCTCAGCAGTGCGCTAGGGAGGTTAATATATCTGTGCCCACATCTTTAAATTTAACACCATATATTGTCTTTATACACTGTTTACAGTGCCATTGTTTTATATCCTTTTATATTATCCAACTAAACATCTAGCAATCACCTGGCTGACTGATATCATTTCAAATGTTACATTTTGATTTGATGTGGTTAAACTTTCTTCATGACACAGCGATTGCTTTTTAGGGGACAAATGAATGATATACATCCATGTAAACACTTGAAATTATTGTGAGCGTGATACTGTGCAGAATAAAAAATGCAATCAGGGGTTTAAAAGTGGATAAATAATAACGGCTTGGTTTCCATCTTACTGATTAGATTCTAAATCAAAAAGATCAAAATGCCGTGATGAATGTGGCATGCTACGTATTTTTTTGCTCATGCAAAGATTGCAAATTATGTCTTTGAAAGTTACAAGGTTTAGAATTTAAAATTGCATGGTATTCTTTATTTATTAAGTTTAATGTTTTAGAATAATTTGGACTGGGTGGTCAAGTGTCAACCAATCAGCATCAAACTTTATTTTTCTGTTGCAGATTAAAAGAAGAACCAAACATGGTTCCATTTTGTGGCAGATATTTTAGCAATCATGTTATTTGCAAGCAACAAAATATGTTCATGTATAAAATAATAAATAAATAAAATCTAAATATTAACAGCTATGCCGTGTAAATGCTTGTTCAGGCTTCTTCAATTCAGTTATGAACCAATGCTGCTATCAGTATGGTATGATAATTTAGCTGAATAATTCAACAAATTAATTTGCAAATATAATCATTTTAAGAGTTCATAGTGCATTATAACAATGAACATCCTTTTGGCATCAAACAGGGGAAATTAATTTAATTTTCAATAGGGAACACTGTTATCAGAGATGCTGTTAATTTATGTATACATTTCTTTAGCAGCAACTTTTAAAACAATCCTGCTAAGAACTACTCTATTAATTAAAGAATTTTCTTTATTCATTTTATTAGTTTCTTTTTATTGCCTATAAGGATAGACAACCGTATATTAAGACAATCCATCTTGCAGGTAAACAAGGAGACGTCAGGTGTGTGTTTTTGTGAGATAAAGAATGTCCTCATGGTCTAAAACTGTCTTATTAAACAAAGGCACTTTTCTAACAGGCTTTTTCAAGTTAATAAACCCAAACAAAAATGTTCCTGTTGATTCTTTCTTTAATGATAGAAGATTTGTTTATTTAAGCTCAGTTTTTTACATCACTTAAGTCTGTGTTCAGTGACATGTGACCTAAATTAAAAATAAAGGCTTCCAAAAGAGAGATAATCCAACAGGAGACAACATTCTTTCTGATAGTTTGAACGTTGAACGTTGAACATGTGAGAAATTTGCTTTCCAGTTAACAAATACTATTTTTAAGGCCAGCAAATACTGCCACTAACATTTGCGAGGTCTGATTATCCTTGATGTATTTTTTTTTATTTAGCATTATCAAGTTTCATGTCCTCATTGAGGTTTATGATGAAGGCTAAAAAAAACCCAATAATATGTTACACTGATCAGCAGCTTTTGTTGTTTTTTTTTGCTAATCTCATATCTTAAATGTAAGTAACATGTAATATAAACGAAATTTATGGATCTGTGTGCTTATTGTATAATAAATGTGAATATTTTTTTTTGTTTATTTATGTCCCTGAGGAAGCACAATTGGGAGAAATGCACCAGACTTAAGCCACAACAACCATAGTTTTTCATAACATCTTGTGGATGGTTTTCTATTGACTATATTGCTTTAAATGATCATGGTCTTTCATTCTTTCACAAATTGTCCATTTTTATATGTTATAAATTGACTTAGTGGATTTATTTCTACATGTCCATTAAAGACCCTCTTAGTTTACATAAGCTTATAATCACCTTGCCTCATTAGGGCCCTACAGTGGTGTGCAAAACTATTTGCCCTCTTACTGATTTCTTATTCTTTTGCATGTTTGTCACACAAAATGTTTCTGATCATCAAACACATTTAACGATTAGTCAAAGATAACACAAGTAAACACAAATTGCAGTTTTGCAGGTTTTTATCATTTAGAGAGAAAAAAACTCCAAACCTACATGGCCCTGTGTGAAAAAGTAATTGCCCCCTGAACCTAATAGCTGGTTGGGCCACCCTTAGCAGCAATAACTGCAATCAAGCGTTTGCGATAACTTGCAACGAGTCTTTTACAGCGCTCTGGAGGAATTTTGGCCCATTCATCTTTGCAGAATTGTTGTAATTCAGCTTTGAGGGTTTTCTAGCATGAACCGCCTTTTTAAGGTCATGCCACAACATCTCAATAGGATTCAGGTCAGGACTTTGACTAGGCCACTCCAAAGTCTTTATTTTGTTTTTCTTCAGTGGTTTTGCACACCACTGTATATGTAATTTTTTATATTTTACATTAATAACACAGTGCTTAAATGTTATTCACTAACCTCTTCTTGTTGTTCCGATTTGAGCTAGGGAATTTACCGTATTTTTTGGACCATAAGACACACCCAGTTTTTAGGGCAGGAAAACCAGAAAAAAAAGATTTAATACTTTTTCACATCAAAAGGGTTAATGCAATGATACACTCTCAGCACACGTCATTCTCCGCGCTGATCGGCAGGAGGAGGAGGGGGGCAGACATCTGCAGAGTCTTCTCCCTCTCCTCTGCTCTGCCGATCAGCTGTAACTGTGTCCGTTTTTACGGATGAAGAAAGATATAGAGGGCCATTCATCTATGCCACTCTTCCTTGCCTATGGCAGCAGGGCTTTGAGCTCTGCTGCCATAGGCAATTATACAGTACAGATGGGAGAGCCGGACGCCAGCCGCCATCTCACATCTGACAGCTCCTCCAGCTCCCCGGCTGATCTCTGTGCCGGGAGAGCTGGCGGGGAGCCAAGGTGCGACCGGCCCCAATTTTGATGGTAAAAAAAGTACGTCTTATGGTCCGAAAAATACAGTACTTTGGCACCAGATAATATTAATTTAGTGTGTTCTTACAAGAAATTTTCTCAATGTTCCAAAAGGGTTCATTTGGACTACAAAACCAGATATCAATTGCAATGTATGTCTTTTCTCTGTTTTTAATAATAAATGATCTGATTATTTTAGCATATGATGAATTTTAAGATACTTTTTCTATGTTGAATTTGTGTAACGAGCCAGGCTTAATCAGGCAGTGGTTAAGCAGGTGTCTGCAGGTTTTGCACCGGGTGGGGGACACTTTCCTCCAGAAGTTTCCGGCCAGGAGTAAGACACTCGTCTGCACCCTTCCAGTAGCCTCCCACTCACTGGGATCCCTCACAGCTGACCCTCAGGCCTGTCCCCAACCAGCTCTTTCTTTCTAGTGAGCTGGCAGGCGGCTGATTCCCTGCTCTCCCCTTTTACACATAATATTCCTGCATCAATTATGTGAATGTCCAAACAGGAGTTCCTTGCAAACAAATAACTGTACTCCAAAAAATGTAAACTAAATACATTTCTAAATTCACTTCACTGCAGCCAAGTCTGACTGCAGGATACAGTTTTAGGGAATAGTTACAAAGAGGAACTCACTGTGCCATTCATTGTGGCACTGCCATTTTTGGAAAAAGCATTCTAGCCTCTGTATAGTCCTTAGCTAGTATACACTCACTCTCTCCTCTGGTACAAAAGAATGTAGTCAGCTCACATTTCAGGGAAGGTTCCTTGCCTCAGGCCTTGACAGCCTGTCCCATGAGACGATCACTGAAATCAGCAGCTCAAAAGCAGCTACAGCCAGAAGCTCTCAAAGAAGACCCCAGCTGAGGGGAACACTTTGATACACTTTGGCTGGTAACTCTGAAGCCCCCCATACATCACATACAATTACCATGCAATTTCTGTACAATAAACTTTTCTTCTACCAAAACCATGTAATATGAGGACCTTTCTACACCTTCCAATCATTATGTATTCTATACTACATAGTTGTTGGTAGGTCTCATGGAAATTGTGTGGAGGAATCTAAAGGTGCTAGAATCATCTTGAACTTTAGTTTAACAACTTTTCACAAACAATGTTTAACTATTTATCTCCCAGGGGTAGACAGGGCATAACTAAACCCGTTCAATACATTAGTGTGTCAGTAAATTTTAGCACGGTAACATTCTCAATATATAACAACAGGATCAAGGCATCAAATTAGTAAATGGAAATTTTAAACCTTACCTTTCGCCAGTGAATGAACCTGCACAGGTTCACTATCAAGAACAGAAAAACAGATATCCGTTTAGAAGCTCATTTCTGCAGCACAGGGCACAGCGTAAAAGATCTCAGAATTATGGTACTGAGGCGGAATTTAAAATCACAGAAAGAGAGGCTGGAATGTAAATGTAAATTTATACAGAAATTAAAAACTCTGGAGTATGGCCTAACAGGGAAAAAAACGTTATGTGCCACTATGACTTTGATTGAATAAAAACCCTTTCTCGTCTTACCAAAACTGAAAGAACCCTTGATCTTGGAACAACTAGTGTCTGGACGGACTCCACATCTTTCAGCTTTGATAATTTACTATACATATGGGTATCTAGATTTCTTCAAAAAACAACTGTATTAGTAATCTTTCATGGCGTCTTAAGTTAACTGACATTTTAATTATTAGGGGGGGGGGGGTGAATATTATGCCTTTACCTCATATCTTTTTTACCACCAATAACTCTTCCTATCTCTTACCACTATCTCCACTAACTAATCCTTCACTCTCACCTCAGTCAAGTGTGTCTAGAGAAACTTTTTGCTAAAATATTAATTTTCTTGTAACTTTTGGTATAAATGTGAGCTTCTAAAACCTGAAGTGTATTAAGCATGAATAAGGGATCTGCGACATCCCAAAAGTTTGCTTCTCTAATGACTTCAGTTAGCCAATAAAGGGTATCACTTAAACTCTAAACTCTCAAAACTTACCTTTAAAATAGGGTAGCAACTATATAAAATTTTTACCATTCAATAACTCACATACAATAGTTTACGATTGCATTGTTCACAATATGCATTGTTCTTCATTTACAGATTTTCTAAATTTTTGCCATCCAGGTAAAACAAATTGGGTTTAGTTCATACTTAGGATTGTAAACCCCTGGCACCTATATAGAGAATTTTATGTGGTCAGGAGTCATGAGTGAGATCTTTTCTACAGCTTCACAGTTTCAGTATGGAACCTTGAGAAGGCTGCACTGCAGAGATGCAAACATGGGCCCAATGAGAGAAAAATTGTAGTTAACTGCCCATGGCGGCCAAGCCTAAAAAACTGAACCAAAAGAATAACATCAAAGCATCGAAAGAGCTCTGATCAATCATGTTTAAAACATTTCAGTCCATCATACAAGTATCTTTGGTTTTTTTTAGTCAATCTGTGTCTGAACTGTCTTCATTAAGTGTAAAGGAATCAAAACACACCAGTTTACACTTATAAGAGCATAGATTTTTATTGCATTGACACAAATGAAATTACACATTGTCTAATAAATTTGATGAATGAAAAGGCTAGCCATAGACTAAACATGTCGCAGACTCAGTGGACCACTTTCTAGCCATCTTTACAATTTTATGATTCTAAAATTTGTGTTTACATTCATAGTGACTCACTGAGTTGCTCCACATGATTATAGATGTATAGATTATATAGTTTTAGCCTTAAACCTTTAATTCATTTATTTAAAGTTGATTTTGTCTAATTAAGTAAATGTAGTGTAAATCTGTGACTTTCTTCCTAAATTAACACTTTAGTGAAATACTAATGCACAATATACTGAGTGGTGAAACTGATTAGGGTAAAACACATTTTAAGATGAGGACACTATTTTTGTTAAATGCTTTTCTCTGTGAAGCAACTGAATAGGAAAAAATAAAATGAAAATACCTTTTAGTCTGTCATTTGAATAGTATGATATATGAGTAATACCCAACCATGTCACCATTTTTCAGGATGTAATTAATGTTTCACATTAGTAGAGAAAATGAACTTTTTGAATGTTCCATCAGAGTTTCTTCATGTTTTGCAGCATAAATTTATGAAAAGTATCAAAATTATCTCTAGCAAAACCTTTAATGCATTTTTAATTCTAAATCCTAGATACAAATAAATATACTCCTGCTTATTGATTCTACAATCATGATTGAAGAAATTAATTAACTCTCACAAATGTTTTTCAGAGCATTAGATGAAAGGTTTTATTCTTTCAGAAAGATATTTTATTCCTTCAAATACAATATGCAGATTTGAAAGATAAACTGTGCTTCAATTAAAGATTCAACTAAAAGAATATTTAACACTTAAACATCTGTTTTTATGAATAACTAAACTTTTACAACTTTTTACCTTTGGGCAACCCTCCCAGGCCTTGTATCTGCAATACAGGGGAGATTATATACAGGATTATGCCCAAGCAAAGAGTGGGAAGGGTACAATGGCAACCAGAACAAGCGAGGTGGGTGTATACTGGAAGAGTGGTGTGTGTTTATATGGGTAGCCATGTGTAGTGGTAGTGCACAGCAAGAGTGGTATTTTCAGGGTGTTTACAGGAAGAGTGGTGTTAGAAGGGGTGCACAGGAAGGGTGATATGTGGTGGGTGTATAGGGAAAGTGTGAGTTGAGATGGGTGTATACAGGAAGAGTGGTGTGTGGTGGATGTGTACAGTGGGAGAGGTGTGTGTGTAGAGGAAGCGTGGCATTCGGTAAATGTATACAAGGGAAGTGTGTGGTGGGTGAGTGTGGTAGGTGTGTAAATTGGTGAGTAGTGATGGCCC
>CM070040.1:37499985-37511599 GCA_036250615.1 Ptychadena robeensis
TGGGCAGGATTTTAAGGTACTGAAAAGTCGTCTTATACGCCGGCATATACGGTATATGTTGTAAGAAAGTCTCAAAAATCATTGTTTTCCATCTTTTAGAGGGTGTATGTATATATTGTATGTGTTTAATACTTTGGTCTATAATTGTATGGATATATTGTTGTCAATCAATAAGACATTACCTCATGAATCTGTGTATAGATTGACTGGGCCTACCCACTGGGTGTGACATATCTATTCCTGTATTAAATTCCTTATATGTAATAGAGAAGTTTATAAATATGTGGTAACTGCTGATAGCTCAGCGGGACTACACTGAACACACACACACATACACTGCAGGACGTAGGGAGCATTTTGGTGCGTTTTAGGTGCGTTTTTCAATGCAGTGTTTTAGGTGTGTTTTTCAATGCATTCAATAGTGTATGCAAATTTCACAGGAAACCAGAGAATTGTGGGTAGCAGGAAGTGTGTGACGAGTCATTCATTGCCTCTCTTTGTTCTGAACATGGAGTGTCTTTGATGCTTGATTTTCTCAATGCGGATTGCCTTGCTTAGAAATGATATACATCAGAGAGCTATAGGTGTTGCAATACCTTTAAGAAGGTAACAGATGAGCTAGTGGTAAAGCTAGAGGGTCCCATACCAGTGTATGGGACATTCTTGCGCTGTGTCTGCAAATATGCATGCTGCAGGGCAAAAATGCAGTACGCTATCACAAACGCAAAAGCGGGACTAGTGTAAGGGCACGTTTACAGTAGCCGCCCAGCTGCTGCGGTTCCGTACAGTACTGCAACACTGCACGGCAAGGGTTACAAAAAACACCTTTCACACTAGCCCTTCGCTTCTATTTCTGGTGACATGCAATGGCACGGTTACCAAAAACACCTTGCTGCATGCATTTTTGCAGGTCTAGCACGTGTATGGTGGACACAAGTGGAGCGCATTGCAAAATGCATTTTCCCCCAGTAACATACACCTTTAACAGACGCGGTTGCATTACCGCTACCACATACATTATCGGCATGTAAAAGGTAAAGCACAGCTAGTGTGAAAGAGCCCTGAAATGTACACAACATTAACGCTATCCATGCTGCATTGTGGTACTGTACCACAGCTACAGCACAGCTAGTGTGAAAGAGCATTTTGGCGAATTTTTTGGTGCGGCAGAGACCCTGGCTTGGCGTTTTCCAAAATGCACCGCACCCAAAACACGCCTAAACGCGCTAATGTACACAGTCCAATGCAGATGCATGGGATGTGTTTTTTGCACTGTTTTTTTTGGCACGTTTTCCGCATGGTAAACAAGCCAAGAAACGCTCCAAAAAACGTGGTGTAGACACAGCCTTTAGTTAGGATTTTTTGTTTTTTGTAACTTGCGTAATTTTGTATTACATTTTTGGAGATAAAAACCACATCTTTTCTTTAAGCAACAAGTTTTCTGTTCTTAAAATAAAAGGGTGACCATACGAATCGCCCCCTTTTAAACATGTACTATACTGTACTGGAAGTAGTGCTAAGAGTATATGTAGTGTAATTAAGGTATACATGTGGTCCTCAGCAGTATTCTATGTGCGCCATCATTCTAAAAAATATATAATACCCTAATGGGGGACCCAAAGCCGATACCAAACCATATGGAACTAAACCAGGCTTTCCAGGCACAGAAAATCAGAAGCATAGACATAAAAGGTCTTTATTAAATAAGCAACGCATCATCATCATGTACACATGAATCTAAATAAAAAAGGCATGAAGTCCAAATAGATCATGTGGCAACAAAACAATTTGCTGTTAATACTGAATACTAGATACTAAAAAGCTGAACCCGAACATACTGTATTTTCCGGCGTTCAAGACGACTTTTGAACACAGGAAAAGGTGTTCAAAAGTTGGGGTGCTGCCATCGGGGGGGGGGGGGCAGGGGGCACTCCTGTCCCTGGCCAACCATCTAGGGGAGTCCGTAGGCCTGCTCCCCAGATCTCTGCTCCCCGCACTGCACGCTGGACGACAGGAGCCAGAGGGATCCCCGTCGCCCCCTCCTTCTCCTTCCCGATGTGTGTGAAAGTAGCTGGCTGCTACTGACGGCAAGTGTGCTCACTAGCATTACTGTGGCTGAAATTGGTATTGCAGGGATTTTATTGTCAAATGTACACAATTTATGTCCCATGGATAACCGCAGGGAAACATTAATAACTGTGAAAGGTTGCAGATAGGGTGTCAAATTGGGATGTATAGATTACTAATCCAAAAATAAGATTGGACCTTAGCTAAGGGTTTTTGGAGATCCGGGGTTTGAAATTTAGAGTAGACATAAAAAATGTTTTATTTTGTGGTTCGTTGGTAATAGGGTCTATCTCCAGCGAATAATATCCCCAACCCAAGTTGGGTGTCGTCTTAGAGCCCAGTCCGGTCTTATACGTCCAGAAAAAATCTTTGCCATACACAATGAATAAATGCGTCACCACTAATGCACGCGGCAACACAACCATAATTGCGGGCAAGCGGCCCGCACAGCATGTCAAGGAATGAATAAAAATTCACAATACTGCTAAATTGATGTTAAATGAACGGGGGGGGGGGATACAGTCCAAATATGCTGGGGGCCGAATAATTTTAAAGGGGAAAAAAATAACATATTCCCATGTGTACTGCACATATCATATTTGTCAATATTCACTATGGCCACAATTATGGGGCCCATAAAATAGGGCAGCCAGTCGAGAGTGAGAGAGCAAGGCCAAGAGAAGCAAGGTGGCCACAATGTAATACTTGTAAATTCTGTTGTACACCTAGACCATCTAACCCCTTATGAATGACACAGAGATGGCCTGGAATTTGGTCGATTACCCCACAGATAATGGGGAGGAGTTTCTGATATTCAATGCAAAGACCTGCAGGGAAATAGGGATAAGGTTAGGGCACAACAAATGATATATGGGATCTTGTGAAGGTAGGTCATCCTTCAGGGCCCTGAATATGACCAGACCATGGGGGTGGGGGACAGCTGGCCCCTTAACTAACGAAACAGAATAGTTGAAGCAAGCTCCTTGAAATAAAGTGGGTAGGTAATCTCTAAGCAACTTAGTAACCTGGGTTTGTGTAAACCCCTCGCATAGAATTTCTTGGGCGCAACCGCACCACGTGAACAAAGTGTGGCCATCTGTAATACAAAGATCTAACTCGGGGCCCTGGCGTTTTACGAACTATTTTTCTGTTGGGGGAGAATGGGGGTTTCCCTTTTTTTGAAGGGACTGCAATGGCAGACAGTGAATTTTTCTAACGCCATAAAAAATTTATGGCCTGAAATAAAATGTATGCACGATACCATTTTTACCTTTACTTGTAAGTTTTACTTGGGGTCCTTTTTTGGTTTCGTGGTATGCATCTGGGCTAATGTGCGGGCCTCTTGTAGTGATGAATCCTGAACGTGCAGCGTATGTACACCATATTGATCTGAAATACTGGAAGTATTTTTTTTTCACTGGACACATGATTTGTTATAGGGACTATTAAATTGTTTACCTACTACTTGCTTACTGGCTTTTTAAATGATGTTTTCACCTATGTTTCTTAACGTTTTTAATTTTTAATGCACATGTAATGCATTTGTGTGGGGTGATTGTCTTTAAAGTCCCCCCCCTGTACCCTCAGAGAATATTCCCCACTGCAGAGGGTGTTTTTTAACCCCCTCTTCAGCCCCTATTTCAGTATATTATATTTTATATTTATATTATACATGGCTTCCTATAGTATGCATATACTACCTTCAGCCTTCTTTCTTCTTCTTTCCAACAAAAAAATTGTGGGGTGTGACACAAATCTTTTGTCAGAGCACGTCGAATAGGAACTAGAAAGGATAAATATTTAAGCACAAGTTACAGTCTATAGGTATAGGAATCCTTTAAGGGCTACCATAGTATCTCATTAACAATATGCTTACACTTTCAACCACTATATATGAAACCTATTACACGACGTACCAGGAGATGGATTTAAACTGGAGGGAACACAAACCAGTAACTAATCTGTGACAGAGGAAGGAAAACCCCCAAAGCTCTTCCCTTTTCTCATTTTATAGGTTCCCTTAACGCTGTGAGAACGCGAGGAGACTTAGACTTCAACCATCAAAATCAAGTGTAAACAAACATCTCTGCATGAACATGGCAAGAGCCAAAAGACACACAAATCAAATCTTCTCATGGGTGAGCCTAGATTGTTTCCATTGTATCCTAGACAGCTGGCAGTCTCCACATCCCATAAAATGGCTGACATAGCCAGCTGCTCTTGGTGGATTATATAATAGCAACATAGGTGGAATCAGCGCCCATTCACACAAGGGAATCGATTTAGACTGGAAATGAAAAGCACCGGAGGCCAAACTCAAGCTTGTTTTTTATATTTCTTTATGGGAAATTTTCACATTCAAATACGTTGTACAATAAAAATATGACCTGACATTGAAGAACAACAGTTCGGGTTGGCAACCAGGATAGACCCCGCCTCTAACTCGCATGTAGAGGTCACAGGTCCATCCAATCACATACACATTTACAATCATCAGCCAGTAAATGCAGTGATGGAGTCATAACTAGGGATGGTAACCGAACTGTTTCGCCGAGAACGGTTCGGGAGCCGGAGGGACAGAACCATCGCATGTGTCGCCGATCCTCTCGCCTGCGGACCGTACGGTTGTTCGACCCGCCGTTCGCGGGGCGGCCCAGAAGATTCTAAATTCTTCCTCCGGCAGGATCATAAACTGCGAGATCGTGCCGGATGATAATCTTTTTCACTACAAGACGCCGGCTTCCCGGCTCAGAACAGGAAGTTACGTCAGTGACGTCACAGCTGCTTCCCGCACCATAATCTATTCGTCGCCAGGATGCGTTCCAGGGACCGATGTGAAAGTCACTGACGTCCACATCCCGTTTTTTCCCGAATTCAAATTCCCAATTCCCGCCTGATGCTGGGAAATTTGAATGGTTCCCTCGAACAGGGCGGAACGCGGACTTCTTTAAAAGTTTCGAACCCCCCCCTAGTTCTCGATCACTCCAGGCCGGTGTTCGCCATGCTCTATTCATGACATGTGAAATAAATGCAAACCACGTTCAATGGGCGGGGTCTTCGAGAATTAGATAGCGACCACTTTGAGATACTCTTCTGAAGGGGAATGGTTTGTTCTCACATTCTTCAAACACCAAGTTGCCAACGTCAAGCTAGCCATAAATTTTTCCGATTCCATGGCCTATACGATCACCTATCCGATCGATTCCGGCGACGTCCTCGTGACTCGTAGGTTCCTATCGACGACCAATTCAGTCTGTCCGATCGCGCCCATACACCTTTGGCCCACGGATTCCTGGACGTTCCGTGTCCGATCGCGTCAGACTCCCCACCATCCAGTCGATCGTCATGACCCTCAGCATGTTGGGGTTGTTCCATATCCCAGCAACAAGTCAATAAAGAGGGGTGTGTGTCTTTCCCATCCCCTTTGCTGGACCTTGCAAAACCACGTGAGCAATGCCCGAGTGTAGACAAAACGACTGGTGGTATCAGCACTCCTGACTGTGGGTATTGGGAGGAGAAGGAATCAGGAGGAGGAGGATGAGGAGAAGCTCCTGTCCAAGTCCTGGCTTCTCAGAAGGGCCACTTATTCCACCATGCCCACTCAGACATCTCAAGCATGGACATCACCCAATTGACGACAAGACTTCCTTGCGCATGGGCACCGAGACGCCAACTTCAACCAGTGCTCCTAGAGCGTCTGTGGCCCCGCAGGTTGACAAAGAGGGGACACAGCCATGCGAAGCCATCCCCTGCTAGGAGACCTTGTTAGCCACCTGCGCTTCCTGCACAGACGCTCGCTATGAGGACCTCAGTCTCTTGTTGCATCTCACACAAGCTCTGGGCCGATTGTGGCCGGAGTACATGCCATGGCCATTGTGGATGACTTAGCCCCAGTTATTCAAGGTATGTAACAAGTGTGAATAAATGTATGGCGTCCCAGCCACAACCCCCGAAAGCCACCTGTCCACTCCGACTTCCCATCTGAGCCACCATTCATCAAATAACTAGTGATATTATATGCCCCCAGTGCTTACCTGGTCAAGTTCCCAAACACTGTGATAACCATTACCCCATAAGTGAACCCATAGTGCCCTGCCCCACCAGAAACAAACTCCCCTAGATGAAACCTCCCCCCCCCCGAAGTAATCCGTTTGTGCAGCAGGGGTTCTCGGCCATGGTTCCCTGGGGGGAAGGGATGTCCTGCATCCACAATGCTGACAACACACAGTTGCCCTGCCTTTCCACCATCACACACAGAACCCAACTGTCCTGAGTGCCACACCATGGATCCACATTACATGCACTTGTATCCACGTCTCATCCATTACATCCCACTTCTCTGAAGTCCAACCAAGTGATCTTTCTATTTGAAATTTGTTGAGTCTGTATAATATCTAATGTTCGTTTTCGACTGTCCTCAGCTACCCACCACCCCAGATGAATGGCGAACTTGTCCTGCCAGCATTTGCGGACCTGGGGTGGCATTCCCCAACTGTGCGGAGGCTGGATGGGAACACGTCCGCATCGCCAAACCCCAGGAACTCTGGCTCCTATATTTTAATACTATAAGGGCCTTCTATAGCATTGGCAATGCTAAGCTCTGGTCAATGCCAAGCTAGATTCCGGAATGGTGGAAATGTGTGGAGGAATTGGCACATATCTGCTGGTGTGTAATGGCTTGGCACTGAGAAGAGCAAGCTCCTCAACCTCCTTCGCCGCAGCCACAAACGTGGGTGGGCTGACTTTGTGTTTGTGGCTGAGATGGCCTTTGCCCTGGATGAAACCCTCCTGAAACCATTTGGGTTCGTTCTCCTGACCTGAGCGGCGGGGGTTTTCTTTCAACTACCTCGCTCTCCTTGTCCCGTAGGGTGGTGGAGAACGCATTCGGGGTTTCGTCATACCAGTGTTCAGGGTGTTCCTCACACCATAATTTGGAGGGAGCTGCCCCCGACAAGAGTGGAACACAGTTTGGATATGGTGTGTGGCATATTGGAAGAACATGTGGGTTCGTCCGACACAAACGTGGGGGGTCCGTCGCGCCCATGCTCACCATGGGGAGGGTTGCGGGAGGAGGAATGGTCCTATTAGCAACAAAGCGTTAGATGCCACAACGGAAAGAACCTTAAATGGCATGTTCAGGGAATGGCACATTACAAGGATCTGCATGCCCACAGCCATGGCAAATGTCACTCACCAACCTTGGTCAGAGTGAGCCTTCCCTGAGCAGCACATCAGGCGTACAACAACCGAAGGGGGAACAAGCTGGGGATCAGAGGAAACGGCAGATTAACTACAGATCACACATAAATGCAGTTGCGGGGCTCCTGCAACGAGAAAAGGCATGTCCGCTACCACGTGATGTGGTGATGTTTTGGGTGGGGCAAACGATGAGGTAACAGGGAATCGGCGAGGCCTCAAGGAATCGGTGTGGCCGAATCGCGAGGCTCAAATGAATCGGCGATGTGCCGGATTATCGTGCAACAGGACACTCGTTCTGCAAACAACGGGGACTGATCAGGCGAAACACATAGCACACAGGGGTCCTCAGCAACATCGGGCTAAATCCGGCAAACAATTGCTCTGCTACTCACATTGTGCTGATGAGTATGGTGGGTTGAATCCCGAGGGCCAATGGAATCGTCGCTGGCCCGGAATCGGCGTATGGGCGCAGGAATCGCGAGTGCTGATTGGCGTCAACAGTTCAACCCGTTCTTCAAACAAACGGACAATTGGGGAATCGTGCAAAACCACTATCACACGGATGCAAAAGGCCCCATCGTGCGAAGGTCGAAAACACAATAGCTGAGCTACTCACAGTCAGTAGATTTTGGTGGCTTGGAATCGGGCGAGCCACACAGAGCGAGTCGTCGGGGGGTCGTAATTTAATCGTCGACGTCCGGTGATCGACGATGCGTGGACCTCGTATTGGGTCTTTTTAATATCAGAAGTTCGAGTTACGGGCAGGGCCTCGCCGGAATGTAGCGAAACACGGGGGGCCGCCCAGCGGGCAGGTCGTCGCGCCATCAGGACAGAAAGGCATGGGGAGAGAAGCCAGAGACGATGCATCGTGACGGACAGTATGGAAGAAGAGGGAGCAAGATTCCGGGTAGGCGATCGACGTACGAAGGTAGCGTCTGTGCTCGCTGAGGGTACAGGGTTTAGGCATGATGCACAGTGAGGAAGTTCATTGACATGAGGTCCATGATGTGATTCCAGGGGGGGAAAAAAGGATAAAGGCCGCTGATCCTCCACCAAGGGCCAGGAGCCCCAGACAGCCCAGCCCTGGTACTTCTACAGTTAGTCGTACATGTGTTTTTTGCTTATTGAGGGCAGGCCTGATTTGCAGTTAATTATTTGTAGGGCATTAATGTGGATTAATCAGAACAGTTGGACATCTAGTGTTCATTTTTGTGGCAATCAGCATCCTATGACCTGCCTATATGTGTATTGTGAGGCATATGTGAACCACTGAAGTAGTCCATGCTTCCAATTTGGTTTTAATGTTGTCACTGCTATTTGTACAGTCACGAGTGTCAATGCGCCCACGGGGTTCTCTGTCCTGTCCCAGGTGCCCAGTGGACGCTGCCAAGGGGAGGAGTGGATCGGCAGCAAACTAGGGCCAAGGGCCCGAATCAAGGTGGCAAGAAGGCAAAGCCTCAGCTTGAGTAGATATGACGGGCCATCGGTGAGGTATGAGGGCGTTGGGACAGTTTTTGGCGTCTGAACACAGACCCAGGTTGACTAGGCAATTTCTCATCCCCAGGATCCAGAGGGGCCAGCCTGTCCATGGAGGTTGGTGCCAGGCGGGCCTAAGCACGCCATGGTGGACCTCTTCCGGGAGGGCTCCGATGACCCCCCAACCCCCCCGAATAGGAGAGAGACCACCGCCACCACCACAGGAGGCGTGATGGGCCAGGACCCACAGGACCAAGGGAGGTAGCGGCTGCCACCACCACCGACCGCCACCCTGGAGGACGGATGACGCATGGAGCCAGCTGGCACCCACCCTCCATCCGCACCAACAGTAGTTACCCTGCTGCCCCTCATGTACCTGGTGGGCCGATGCCCATGGTATTCATTCTTCATCCTGTTGCAGCAGTCGAGCTGGGGACTACAATGATAGGCTGACTGCCGTTGGATGGGCAAAAGGAGCGGGACCTCCATCGCCACGTCCAGCTGAAGATCCAGGCTAGGGTTGTGAGGTCTACCCGCTTGCCGGCGGTCAAGAAGTGGTACACCAAAACCCGGCAGAAGACCTCCTCGCCGATCAAGGGCCCTCATCAGGCAGTGTATGTTGACATTTGTGACAGGTGCCCCCAAATCTGGGAACACATCTAGGAAGGGTTTACTGTTGGTTTTTTTTTCCTTTTCAACAGCATCCCACACCCATCAGACGTCCCCATGCCGACTGCCAGGATCCACCAGGAGCACAGCACCAGAGCAGACCCAAGGTAATAAGTCCCTTGCACAGACCCACCCCCCTCCAAACGCGCACAAGGGGGACTGCTCTAGTTGTACTGTTTGATGGACTAACCATGGGCCACAGTTATTAAATGGTCCTGAGGGTTGTGGAGGCAGCGCGGGGGGGTGTGTACTCATTTGGGTAGGCAGGAGAGGAATAACAGGAGTGTCGGTCCCGTCCATCGCATGTATTAAGTTCGGTAGTATGGAAACATTGCGTTGCTGGTCAATGTGGAGATGTAGTGTGACGCGGGCGACAAAAACAAAAAGAGAGCATCCATTGCCGGGGGGAGCATCGGCGCGCGGAAGGGCCCAGCAATGTAAAAATTGTGCGTATCTTGGAGTGCGCTTGAATGGTGTTTAATGGTGGTAGTGGTACAAGGAAACTGGTTATAGGTTTTCTTGTGCATGGAGGTGCGGAGCTATCACGGGTGAGGTGAGCAGTGTGGCGCAGGCGGGGCGCACAAACTGTATCATCTAGGGTAGGTGGTTGTGGGCTGGTACCCTGTGAGTAAATAGCTGTGGGACGTGGGAACCAAGAACCCGAACCGAACCCCTGACGCTGCGCGGGGGCGGCCGGGGCTGTGAAGCTGGTGGTTCGCACTCCGCACTAATGGCTAACTAGATGACCATAGCAAGTGGCCTGGGCGTTAGCAGTGCACTGTTTTTGGATGAGTTTTAGCATGGGGACTAATTCTTTTTGTATTCTTTTTTCAGACCCACACCATTGCCACAGCCCGCGTCCCAGTCACCACCTTCTGAGGGTCGATCAGCGGCTGCAATCGGATGGAGCCCAGCTGCAGGGCGGTCACGAGAGGCATTGCCATATGCGGCAGACACTGGCATGCCTGCCCCAGAGCTGGAGAGGGCAACTGATCCCCTGGCACCACCTTTCTCTGTCGCCTCCCTGGTCACGTTGACCTTTGTTGGAAGACTGTTTGGACCCTATTTGTCCTGGTTTCTGGTTTGGGTGGCCAGCTTTATTGACCCCTGCCTGGTCCATGTTGACCGTCTGTAAATTTGTTATTTTAATGTGGTTTTATTTTTTTTAACTTTATATGGACTAGGGCCAACCATGGCTGTGGTGGTTGCTATAAACCCTTTGTTGCCTGCATTTCGTGTGTGTTGTCTTTACTGCGACTGTTCTTTACTGCTGGCTTTACTGCTGCGCAGGGGTGGGAATGGTGGAGGGTGAGTATTTTTCCCCCCAGTGGGGGTAGAACGTTAAGGGCGCCAGGACTGATGTGGGATGTGGTCCTCTGTGCATATCTCCTGGTGATCGATCTGTTGGTCCACCACCAACCAACCGGGCCCTGAATCAGTCCTGATGGGAACCAACATGTGTTCTCTTTCCAAATCCGATTTCCTGGGCCCCGGATCGATCGACGTGATCCGAGTCGGCATGGTGGCTTCACGTGATTCAGGATGATCGTTTCGCTGAACGCGCCGAATCGATAGTCCCTGAATCCGTTGGGAATCGGACAGTGTAGGGGAACCTAAGATCGCGAAGTATCTCACTCAGCACTCGTGTGCACCCAACTGGGAACCTGGACAGGGAAGGGGAGGGGTAACATCCAGAGGTAACAGCCCTGAGAGCCAAGCGTCACTGCCACATTAAGGGAGTGAAGCGCCTTCAGAACCCACCTGCGGACACCTTCACGTCGCGAAGAGATGGGTCCATCACCCCGCTCAACCAAGGCGCCCCGCGAGCAACTGAGGCACACGCAACGTCCCCAGGGTCCCTGCCACCTGCGCGCTCGGGTACCCGTGGTCCCGTGGAACACCTGCATGAAAGCGGTCAACGATCCTCCGGAAGGGCTTGGTACCAACATTGCTGTCCAGGTGTGCGAAAACATTCGGAGTGGCTACGTCCTGCGAGATAGTGTGGTCCAGTTGTCAGTTTTCACGTCAGGCGCTGTCGGGGTTCGGGCTTAATCCAAGCATTCAAAAGGCCACTTTTTGGGCCGGCTAGCAGGTGAAAGTGCTCAAATCGGGTGAGTTGGGCCCTGTCTCATTTCCCCCCCGTAGACCATCAACCCTACATGTAGAAGAGCCAGATGGGCCCGGGGCAAGAGAACGTCCGTTA
>CM070040.1:37519101-37563840 GCA_036250615.1 Ptychadena robeensis
CACGACCGGAGGAATCACGGGGGGTGCACCAAGGGACGAGGTGGAAGAGATGCTCCCTTGGCCGCCGCGCTGTAGGATAACAGGAGGACCGGCTCTGGAACCGGCACGGGGGCCGGCGCCTCCGGAGCCTCCTTCGGCGCTGCACCCCCACTCCCAGCGTCTACGGCACCATCGCTGTCCGCCTCTCAATCAGAGCCGGAACTAGAGTCTGCCTCCGGCCGCCTTGCTGATGGACACTAGCGGGCCAGATGTCCTTCCTCACCGCAGAGGTGGCATCTCCGCCCTTGGGGACAATCTGCCATCTTGTGGCCTGCCTGACAGTTGTGGCCTGCCTGACAGTTCCTGCAGACCTGCCCCGTGGTGCACTGCTCCTTGGTGTGGCCGAAACTATAACACACACGGCTGACCCGGGTAAAACAGGAAGCCCCGATTGCTTCCTATGGAGAAGGATTGCAGGGGGTGCCGTACCCCGCCAACTCCCTCCGGGTCAGCCTTAAGCTGAACCCAAAATACTCGCTGGCCGTTCCAGGTTCCGTAGGGGTTGAGGCCCTTTGATGGTGGTGACACGTAGTCAGCGTACCTCAACAACAATGCCCGGATCTCCTCGTCCTTCACAAAGGGGTTGTACATGTGTACGGTCAGTGGCAGCCGCTGCCTGGACCCACTGAAAAGAAATTCCACCCCCGCCAACTGGGGGTGGTCGGCCTTTTCCGCCCTCCGCAACATGCAGGTTTGCAAGCCTGCCCTGTCCCAAAAAGTGACGTCGCAAAACCCAGTACGGGGAAACAACTGGACACAACAAAACAGCCTTCTCTCCAGACCAAGAACGCTTTCAAGAATCACTTTTTGAAAAGTCTCTAAGCCACAGTCCCCACGATGAGACTTGGCCAACACGATGCGCACCGTGTTTGGTGCATAAGGAGGCAGAACCATCCTGATGCATGAAAATTTACAGGAATACCTATGGGTAAAAGGTACCTGTTCGGATCGCTCCTCTGTTAGCGTTCGGGTGGTGTTGGTGTAGAAGGACGACCCAGACAGCCAATCGCGAATATGGCGGGTCAGGCATGCCAAATTATACAGTGGCAGGTCTGGTAGGTTGAGGCCTAGTTCCGCCAATGGTCTAGTCAGAGTAGTATAAGATATCCTGGGATGTCTGGCTCTCCAAAGGAAGGTCGCAAAGGCCCGGCGCAGTCTCTTAATGTCCGCGTGTTTAAGGACCAGGGGGATAGTCTGCATAGGGTAAAGGAGTTTCGGAAAACTCATCATTCGTAGGAGATGACAGCGCCCCGTGAGGGAGAGAGGTAAGTCCCTCCACTTATCCAGCTCTTTGTTGATCTTACTAATCAGGGGTGCGTAACTAAGATGGTACAGTTTTGGAGTACATTTACTGACGACTACCCCTAGATATGTCATATGGTGGGGAACTATGCGAATACTCATGCCACCCAGGAGGGCGAGGAGAGACGCTGGAGGCGTAGTGCCAATCATCAAGAGCTCACTTTTGGCTCGGTTTACCCGGAAACTGGAGAACTCCCCAAACTCATCCACAATCCCCAGGACTAACGGTAAGTGTTGCGAAGGTTGCCCCAAAAACACCAGCACATCATCCGCAAAAAATGCGGTCTTAACCCGCTTCGGGCCTATAGATACACCCGAGAACCCCGGGAGGGCAAGAAGTGCCCTGGCCAGCGGTTCAATGGCCAAATTAAAAAGAAGGGGCGACAAGGGGCTGCCCTGCCTGGTATCCCTCCGTAGAGGGAAGGCGGCAGAGACCACCACCTGAGCTCTAGGAGCAGTATATAAGGTATGTATAAAGGAGGCAAAGCAACCGACCAGGCCCATACGCGCCATAACCAGCTCAAGCCAGCTCCACTCCACACTGTCGAAGGCCTTCTCCGCGTCAAGGGGCAAGACTGCCCCCGGCGGGAGAGAGGCCCCCGACAGGCAGTAGTGCTCCAAGACCAGCAGCAATTTCCTTATATTCGATACAGCCGCCCTACCCCGCACAAAACCCACCTGGGCAGGTCCAATCAAGTCCGGCAACAAAAGGGCGAGTCTATCAGCCATAATTTTAGAAAGCAGTTTGGGTCTATATTGAGCAGAGAGATTGGGCGGAAAGATCCCGGGCTCAGAGGATCAGACGACTTCTTGGGCAGGACTTTAATATGTGCAAGATTGCTCGCCTCAGGATTGATTTTATGCTCCAGGATATGGTTAAAGAGCGCCAGGAAGGTGGGAGAGAGCTCAGGCCTGAGAGTCTTGTAAAAATCGTGTAGCCATCCGGGCCCGGAGCCTTACCATTTGCGGCATTTTTAATGACTCTAGTGAGTTTGTCCTCAGTTACCTCCCTGTTAAGGTGAGCCACATCCTCATCTTTAAGGCAGGGGAGAGACAATTTCTGCAGAAAAGATTCCGCCTTTTGGAGGTCTGGAGAAGTACTAGAATATAGCGCCTCACAGTAATTGGCGAAAAGCCCCGCCACTTGGGAGGGTGCCGAGCACACATTCCCCGCAGGTTCCCTTAAAGCCGCCACACAGCAAGGTGTGCGTTGCCCACGTGCCAGGTTAGCCAGCAGTCTGCCTGATTTGTTGCCGAACTGGAAGAACCGCGCCTCACCCAATGAGCGAATACGTCTATGATATTCAGACAGCCATAAATCACAGTTACGTTTAGCTTGAAACTCGTTTCAACAGCCATAAATCACAGTTACGTTTAGCTCGATACTGGTTGCTCATAACCTCCTGATATTTACAGTAAGCAGTGCGCGCCTCCTCACAAGCTTCCATATAGGCCCGTAACGTTTGTTTTTTAGTGGAGGAGGAACAGGCCAGGATCAGATTTATGGGAAGAGTTGTCTTGCTCAAATTCCCACCACCACCCCCGAAGGAGAGACAGGAAAGACTCGTCCTGCGTGAGGTGGTGGGGGCAACGCCAGATGGGGGTACTGCCTGACCGAACCGCCATGCGAAGACGTATGGCCACGGGGGCAGGGTCAGAAATGACCAGTGGGAGGATATCGCAAGAGGTGAGGTGGAGGAGGAGGGGCTGAGCAACCAGAACCCCGTCCAGCTGCGATAGGGAATCGTGAACCCTCGAATGGTGGGTGAATTCTCACGTGTCCGTTAGAGCAAGGCTCTGGGTGAAGGCAGTGAAAGCTTTGTCCTGGGGGTCATGCGACGTAAAGAGCCCGAAGGGCCCTTACGGTCCTCGGAAGTTGACTGCACCGCGTTGTAGTTCCTCCCAGCGACCAGGTGGAAACCCCGGGAGACACCCAGGAGATTACCTGTGATGTCAGCATAGAAGCTGGGATTGTGTGTGGTGGGCCCATATACCGAAACCAGAGTGAGAGGTGTGCGCGGAGCATCTAGCGTGACAAAGGACGCATCTAGCGCCCCGAGGATGCATCATCCCCGTGTGCCGACACCGCCCAGGATAGATTTTTGTGAAGGAGTATCAGTGTGCCCCCCTTCCGGCCCAGGGCCGGAGAACCATAAACCGCACCAACCCAAAATTTATGCATGTACCTGAAGTCCGAGGGGTGTAAATGTGTCTCTTGGAGTAGGGCAACGTCCGCACGGAGCTTCTGGAGGTGACGAAGGACCTTGGAGCGTTTCTGAGGTGACGGAAGGCCTTTATCATTCCACGTTATAACATTGAGCGTCATGGAGGCTGAAAAGTAAAGTGAACACTGGAAACAAAGTCAAAGGCAAATAGATCCTGAAGGGGAGGCTCGTGTCCCAATGAGCTCCACCTCCACCCCCACTGGGGGGTAGCACTCAGAAAGGGTAAGGGAAGGGTGCACAAAAAAGAAAACTCGAACAAACTCAGGAACATAAACAAACAAACAGTCTGGGGGACATTCACATCCCCCGTTGTGCCATCATACAAAAGCATGAGGGGACCTCCTTTTTTCCCGGAGTGAGGGTGGACAAGCCACCAAAAGGCTAGCACTGCCGTGCCCATCGGCAATCCACACAAGGGGGGGGGGTCGTAAGGGCAGGGGGTGGGGGCTGTAAGGGAGTAAAGGACCACAAACAGGGGGACTGATGGGCCGACCCTCACAGATGGGAGGCCAAGCTGGTCACTGGGCTATAGCCGGGAAAAAATTAACAGGCATTTCGGTGAATCTCTTAACACCACTTGAAATAAGAGAAGGGACCGCTCACTTGTTGAGCTCGGCATGATCATCAGTGGGAGCCTCGGTCAGCTGCGAGACAGGTGGGGATGCAGATGGGGAGGAGAGCCGCTGCGAAGAGGCCGGTGAGGATGACGGTGATCGCTTCTCCAGCTCCTTCAGGAACTTCTCGACCGCCGCCGGAGTAGGAAAGGTGAGTTGCTTGCCGGAGGCCGTTGTCACCTTGAGTGATGCCGGGTAGAGCAGGGCAAAGCGCAGCCGTCGCCACACCAGGAGCTGGCAAGCCGGGTGGAAAGCCTTCCGCAGCTTGGTGACCTCCGCCGAGTAATCAGAGAAAAGAAGAAGCGGCCGCCCGTCGAGCACCAGATGATGTTGGGCCCGATAAGCCCACAGAACCGCCATTTTCTCTGCGAAATCCATGACTACACGAGGGGTTTTCCGCTCAGAATTGGGTGGGCCCACTCTGTGAGCGCGTTCAATACGGAAGGGGCCCGCCAGGCCCAAGGCCGCAGGTATGTCAATGCCACATACCTTGGAGAGAGTGGTTGCCGTATATGACTCGGGGAGGCCCACAATCCTCAAGTTGTTGCTCCTAGAGCGATTTTCAGAGTCCTCCAGCTTGTCGTGGACGATATGGAATCGTTTGTCAGTGAGATCGCAGCGCTGCTGTAGAGCAAGAACAGTCTCAGTGAGCTCCCCGACTGTAGCCTCCAGGGATGCAATTTTCTGTTCCTGGGTAGTGAGCGTGGAACGGATTTCCAGGAGGGAGGAAGCCACGACCCCCTGGAGGGAGGCTGTCAGGTCGTCTTTCAGGTGATCCGCCACCTCCAACGCAAGTTTTTTATAGTCAATCTCCACCGAAGCAGTAGCAGAGGAGGGGATCTCCTCATCAGTGTCGGGGTCTGGATGAGCAGCGCGGCTCGCGGCCGCCGCCACCATTTTGGTTTGGCGCCTTCGCAGTCCGAGGATTTTTGCTTATCCCGCCGCTGCTGATGGGTTTTGGTCAGGTATTTATCCATGACGGCTGCCGAGTCCGGCATGCAGATGTGGCGGCTGCGGCGATATAGGCTGGAGATTCACCTTAGCACGGATCTGTGAGGACGGAGCTCTCATGCACTCACATCGGGCGCCGGAACTGCAAGTCTCCAAACTCAAGCTTTAGGGGCATAAGTATGTGTGGTAACCTATCAACGGTCCTCGGAGTACATAATCTATGGAGAACATCATAAAAATTATGGTTTCCCTGCTGATAAGATAGTCCTGATCATAAGTTTAAGACCACTTGAAAAATGGCAAAGACTCATGTTTTACATTATTGGATCTTAACAAGGTTCCAAGTAGAGCTTCAACATGCAACAAGAAGAAATGAGAGTGAGGCAAAGCATTTTTGACATTTTAATTTAATGGAAACAACAAATAAACATAAACAGGCTGTTTTACAGCTGATCAAAAGTTTAGGACCACACCTCCAAAAAAAATAAAATAACAACCCCCCCAAACAGATATCAAACCTCGAAACATGAACTTATTGTTGATCACTTCAAAAATTGGTTTTGGCATGCTTGATGCAAGAGTTTCCATGAGGTTGTGGGAACATTTCTCCAAATGGTGAAAACAGACGCACAAAGGCTATCTACTGTTTAGAACTGTTGCCCATTTTTGTAAACTTCCCTTGCCATCCATCCCCAAAGGTTCTCAATTGAATTTAGATCAGGGGAACATGCAGGACATTGATGCCCCTGCACTTCCTGAAGCTCCATTATTCCACTGAAGGAAAAAGCACCCCAGACCATTATAGCGCCCCTTCCACTGAAGAAAACATCTCAGGTGGGTTCTGCTTGTCATGCCAGTAACGTTGGAAACCATTAGGACCATCAAGGTTACATTTTTTCTCATCAGAGAATAAAACTTTCTTCCACCTTTGAATGTCCGAAGTTTGGTGCTCTGTTGCAAAGTCCAAATGAGCAGTTCTTTGGCATTCAATGAGACAAGGTCTTTGAAGACGTTGTTTGTTTTTGAAACCTTCAGTTTTAGATGTCATCTGATGTCTGATGGTTATGAGGATGCAGTCAGCCCCAGTAAGGACCTTAATTTGGGTCGAGGATCATCCAGTGTCTTGACGGACAGCCAATTTGATCCTCCGGCTCAGTGCTGGTAAAATTTATGGGGTCTTCCACTTGACTTTTTTATTTCATAACCCTCAGGATCATTTAAGAAATTCCAAATGACCGTCTTAGGCCCCCCCATACACCTTAAGATCGATCCATACAATCTCCATTAGATCTACCAACAATTGTGTAGTATAGTGGCCTCCCTTATAGAATACATAGTGACTGGAAGGTTTAGAAAGGTCCTCATATTACATGGTTTTGGTAGAACAAAATTTAATTGTACAGAAATTTTATGGAAATATTGTAAGGTGTATGGGGGCCTTTAGGCATGTGGTCTGAAGGGGTTAATGGTCTCTATTTTGTACTCTGTCCTCCATTTTTTTATGTTGAGATCATTTTAGAGTCCTGTCTTAAGTTGTGTACGTTCTGAAATCATATTCTTATTCTAGTCTTTAGCAGCCTCAGCATATTCGCGGCTGAAACATCATTATGACCGGACTACAGTTCTCAGTCTTTATCTATTGTGCGTAATATATGATAACCACAAGTCAAAATAAGCTGTTTGTTATGTTATTTGGTTTTTTGCCTCCTTCTATGTACGTGTAGCACCTTAAATATCATGTCCATCATATGGTAGAACTATAACTACCATATATGTCATCTTTATCACATGGTGTATTTTTGTACTTGCGTAGTTGAAATTATTACCACACACAATTTTTGACTATATAATCTCTGTCACTTACAATAAACTTCACAAGAGAGAAATACCACAATGTTCCCATGAGGGTATAACCCACATCCCAAACAAATGCAATAAAAAAGATATTGATTGATGGGTGGAGCGACCAGTGTCCCGGTCTTTCCACCCAATGGTTTTTCTCCTGGCCTAGGGCTGGGACAAGGGGACTTTAAAGGGCCAACCCTACATCAGCACAACACCCCTAATTAAAGAGTTCAAACGGTCAGTTGAGATATCACAAATAAATGTACAAACAAATAAAGTGTAATGGTCTAAGGTAAGTAAGGTAGGTTACCTACCTTAGATCATTACACTTTATTTGTTTGTACATTTATTTGTGATATCTCAACTGGAAAGACCGGGACACTGGTCGCTCCACCCATCAATCAATATATTTTGTATTTTACTTACAATAAACGTTACACAGTTCTTTGATACACAGTGTGTGCGTGTCATTTTGTTAGAGAGCTGTCTCCAGATGCATCTGATGGAACAAGGTGGACCAGTGACCAGCATAGTAGAATATTAGAGTGACCAAATTCCTTTCATGGTCCTAAAATTTGTATCAGCTGTAAAACAGCCTGTTTCAGTTCAATGGTTATTTTCAATTAATTGAATGCTCAAAAATGTTTTGTTTCCCTCTGGGGAGTTAATCATGATGGAGCCCCTGCACCATTTTTGTATACAGTGGTGTGCTGCAATGCATGGCTGATTGGGGTGCCCTTCATGGGAACTCACATTATAATGAATAAATGGGGCCTGAACATTTGAAGGTGTCATTGTCTTTCATTTTTTTTCTCCACAAGTGTTTCTCTTCTCTTGATGTTCGCCATATAATTTCAGACAAAATACTGCTGACAAAAATATAAATCACATAAATTAGATGTATGTCAAGCCTATAAATAATGAATTAAATACCAGTCTACTCATAAATATATAAGTAAAAGTCTGCAGAGTCAAAAGTAATATTTCCCATATGGTTTACATTTTTAAAGTATATGGGCATGCGTCAATTTATAAGGCTGAATAATATATTTTGAAATATATTATTAATATAAAGGATTAGCACTGCTAATGTAATGTGATAGGGTATGTCACTTTATTGCCATACATATATTTATAAGGTAGTGTTTTATTGGTGCCAGATCAGGACATATATCAATTCACGTTATAAGGAGAGCAGTGTACAGAGGTTTGTTTTTCAATGTTTCTCTAAAAGGAAAAGCACATTTGTCAGTCTTGAATTAATACACATTGGCTGGTCGTTGCCAAACCACTGCATAAATCATGATGGAAATTTCTGTAAATAGTGTTTCCAAAGTTAAGTCAATGAGGGCAGTCAGGTTAATGGGAAACTATACCCAGGAAAATATGTTTGGCTTAATTATCTTTGGAAAATGCACAGTTTCCTCTGCCAAAAATTTCTTGTGCTTAGTTGTTGTTTTCCAATATTTGTTACCAAAGTCATTGCAGCTGCCAAACTTTTCACATAATTCCCAGAGACAGTTGTCTGCTTGTCCATGGCCTCATAACTTATCTCTTTCAACACATTCCCTGAGGATTGCAGTGGACTATAGATCACATTGTGATTTGTTTATAAAAGTTTAACTAGCATCAGATGGGTTTTTTCTTGACAAGTAATGGATACTAAGTAATGTATAACTATGAATGTGTTCATACGCTATACCTGGGCTCTTCATGAGGGCCACAAACAGACCAGATTTTGGAATTGAAGGTCATTCTATGACTCTTTGTAAACCGAACCTAAAGCCCCCCATAGACAGGCAGACTCCTCCATACAACTTTCATGAGACCTACCAACAACTATGTAGTATAGTGACCTCCCTGATAGAATACATAGTGATTGGAAGGTGTAGAAAGGTCCTCCTATTACATGGTTTTGGTAGAAGAAAAGTTGGTTGTACAGAAGTTGCATGGTAATTGTATGTGGTGTATGGGGGCTTTAGTTCATTTGCTGTCATCTGAGAAATAATAAATCACTGTCTTTTTCATGCCATCGAGGACTGAAATGAACATTCAACCTATTGTCAGTGTTGTTATTAGCTGATGTGGTAGATGCAGCTAGCATTCAGTGACACAAGTTCACTCCCAGAGAAGGGAGGACACCAAAACACTTAACTCTCCAATCAGAGCCATGTTTTGTATACAAGGGCATAATCTTCCTCGAAAAAACATAGCAGCAATGTCAGTGTAACAGCTGCTTTTGGCATTCCCTCTGCCCCTTTGTAAGTGTAACAATTATGAGGCCCCATATTACTTGTAGCATACCATATAGGCCACTATGGGGGTGAAACCATTGGTTGCTTGCATCGGCTGACACCAAACCGAGGGATGCCTCTGTATATACTAGGCCATTCTTAATTAATCTGTGATTTCAGCTATATATTCAGGTGTATAAATATATTTTGGATGCTGAACAGCAAAAATGAATAAACAGCCCAATGGAGTTCTCCCCTCTGATCCCTTCCTAGTTCTGACAGTTGTTATTGTAACTTTGCTACTGGTTGTTTGGAAGTAGGAATTCTTATTGAGAAACACATGACTTGATTGATCAGCTAATCAATGTGTACTCTTCTGATCATTTGATCATTTAGGCTAAAACAGAAAAAAACGAATTGATCAGGTGGCCAAATTGATCACATGCTCTACTACCCCTGAGTTTTTCCTTGCAAATAGGTGCTCAACAACAATGCATCTCAATAATCAAAGTCAGGGGATACTGAGTATTTACTTGATGGTGCACTGATTGACCAGTCTATGGTCACCTTTACAATTATTTATTGTATCTCCTAAATAATTGTACATCTCCTGACAACCCAACAATGTGTTTACCTGCTTTTATCTTTAGAATGATGTACCAATTTTACTCTAAAAAGATATGTGAGCTCAACAATGCCACAGTGATTTTGATCCTAGTGCTTGTGAAATTCTTAGCTGTTTAAAAAAACATGTCTGACACACATCAGCCTTTAAAGTAACCTGTAAAGTCCAACTTCCACTCATCTAATGCCCTCCATGTCTCCTGCAGTCAAACACACCACCCATACACAAACAAATCTGTCAATTACTTGAAATAACTGATTGTCCTGCCCGATGAGAAAGTGTGGCACTGATGGCTTGACACAGTGACAGACATAAGTTGAGAGTGACTTCATCGCATATCCTCATACATTACAAATACAAATCTACAGAAATATATTTTCACTATTGAAAACCATTCTCTAGTGCCATTTAGTGGCCATTTGTGTTACCACAATAAATTAACACCTACAATGCTAGCAGCTTAAGAGAACTAAAGATGGCTAATGCCAGGACTGGTATATTCTTAGGTTTATGGAGCACTTCCTCATCATGATGGCTCAGAGGTTAGCAAAAACTTAACTGAAATGTTTTTTCCTTTTCTTTACTCAGGGTGTACTTTTCCCCTTTCTGCAAATTTACAATATTTGCCTTCTGATCACTCACTGAGAAATGCTGACCCTAAAACACTGATGACATAATCTCAAGCATGGCAAATTCCTTTGTTTTCAAGGTGTGCTTGTTTCTGCTAAAGTTGAACTTTTAAAAACAAAATCTGTGCTCAGTATGTAAGTTTTTGTGAAGTTTAGTACTGCAGAGATGACATTTGACACCCCAGTTTGCTTTCAATAAATACAATTTACAAGGGGCTCAGAAAGTAACAATATAACTCCATTAGTAATAAAAATACATTTGTTTAAAGTACCGTATAAAAGAAGTAACTTCCAATCCTCTAATGAGTTCCAATGCTGCTTTGTGTCGGTGTCATTATTGTCCTAATACAAGTATGCACCTTAAGAATAAAACATATTAGTGAATAGCATTTAAACATGGTGTCACAGTTATGTCATCATCATATGCTGTGGGTATGGTGAAATAGTGTGAAGGATACAGAGGGGCAAGTAGGATCAGATGAGAGTTTGGGGAATATGTATCAGATATGTTTTTCAAACTTGCTTAAATTCAAACTTTTTCTATTAGGACTAGACTGTATCAAAATTACATTCTATACGGCAGAATACACCTAGTTTTCTTTGTTATGAAGGGGCAATTTAACTGTAAGCCCCTAACGTTAATTGCCCCCATCTTTTAAAAAGTTGGGTAATAGTTTGAGTAAGGGCATCCTTTGTCTCAATTACATCAACTGCACAACCATTACTTTTGAAAAGCAGATCTATCATACAGAAAATTAAACTTTGATCTCTGATCCAGCATGATGGTGGAGAAGTGCTCCACAATCCTAGAAAAAATACTTACTTACTGTACGCTCATGCCCTGGCAGTTTCCATCTGTAGTACTAGCATATGATTCCTCTGCTACCAGTCTTCCTGTAATAGTCTTCCTGAAATACAATTGACACTGAATGGCCAAAATTGTATGTCTTAAGATCTGGCAGGAGAGCACTATTGAGGCAGTGGTGCCACCCTTCCCAAATGCACACAGCAGAGTGGTGATGTTGATCCCACAGTGGAGCATCCTTGGAGAACAATTAAGATTTATTGATTGCAGGTACATTTCGTTCATTCTTTTATGGATAGTGTGTGTGATTTGATTGTAAAAGAACAGAGAGCACAATAGGTGCGTATAGGCCCACCTCAAATGTATTTTTATTACAGTGGATTGACAACCCCTACAAACATAAAAAGGACAGAGAAATATTGCTACATGTTACCATCAAACAGCTTAAATACTAATTGCAAAGCTGCCAAGCAGGTCATGAACTGTGAATAGCTGGATTTTGCTTCATATGTCATTAATAAATGCATTGAATGTTCTGCAACCACCCAGAACCAAGAAACTGAATTTAGGTGAATTTAATGTTTTATTCTTGGGATGCTGCCAGACATATATTTCAATGGTAATTGTAGTGGTGACATTGGATGATGTGACACATATTTCAGCTAAAACACACACTAAGCGTAGAAATGGATGCAAGTGCACATAAGAATATTAGATGAGCCCCCATTCACAACCTGAACAAATCAATGGTTTACACTATTTATAATCAGAATTCACTAACATATTTTATATTTCCTTGCACATTAATGAAAATTATAATAACAGAGTGTCATTAGAAAGCATTAATATTATACATATATATTAAAATGTTAAGGACTAAATTCATGGTTGAGTTAACTAGCCGTGACATCATCACACAGATCCCCTCCTTCTCTCCCAGCCAATATTACCAGAGAGAGAAGGTCTTGTACTGACTGCAAATCAGAGGCAGAGACAGCATGCACATAGGACAGCATGTACACAGAAAGAGAAGGTCTGTTTGGCAGTTTTAGTTGGAAGGTGAGAGAGGACTGTTTTAGGGGGCCAATTATGGTATTTTCAAGATGCCGGAACAAATGCCTATATAAAATCAAGATAGGAAGACATTGAGGGTATTGGTGAGGAGGGCAGAGGCGAAACGCCATCTCTCACTTCCTTCCCTCCCTCCATAAGACTGCATGCAGCCAGTCGGAATGCACATAGAGAGCAAAGATCTTGTGTGTCTCTCTCCATGTTTGTTAACTTTCAGAGCTGATTGCAAAGCCCCTGAACATGGTATCATCACGAATTTTCCGAATATTCGACATTTTGACTTGACTTTGAACTTAATTTGTGCAAAAACTATTTGTGTTAGAGACATACTTTTTTCTTTCAAATGTTCCCCCAACCCTTCTTTACATCTCCTGCACGTTTGGTGATGATACCGTGTTCAGGGGCTTTGAAATTAACTCGAAATCGTCGAATATCTGAAAAATAATTTGACCATCTCTACTGACCAGCATGAACACAGAGATTGGATTGGTCAATTCTTCTAAAGAGTGGTCGACTCTGCATCCAAAGTCAACTACTCCACCAGTGGGTAATGCCCATAGATATATATATATCTATCACTTCATTTATAGATGTTTTCATTAATGTTGCACACAACTTTGCAGTTAATATGTACACCCTGACATGTAGGGAAACCAGTAAGTAAAAGAGTGCTTGACTGGGTTGGCTGAGTAAAATAAGATTGTCAGGATTAGAGGTGAAGGGGATGATATAAATTTAGGGTGGGTAAGATAAAGGTACTTTAGGGATTGCATTTTGACCTGACTTTAGTTACACTTTTGTTTGTCACAGCATGGGTGCATGTGTGTGTGTGTGTGGGGGGTCCTTGTTAATGCAATGGCAAATGCATTCGGAGGTTAAGCATGTACACTTATTTTACATCTTAAGGATATTCTATGCCTGCTATATGTGTGCTTTATTCTATACAGAACTGAAATAATACTGCACAATTGCAATAATGTTCTTAAAAACAAATTGAGTTGTCTATGTCTCCAACAGCCTAAATCTATTAATACAATAAATATTGAATACTGTTTTTCAACAATTATTTGGAAGAGGAAAGCAGCATGTGTACTTATATAAATCTAATGCTACCCTTGTGCATACATTACAAATATAATCAATTCCAGATTCTACATAATGCTAATTTTATAAGTTACAACGACTGGTGATCTACATCAGACTGATACAATGAGAATACATTAATTAAGATAATGCTAATTTTGTTGTATTGTATTGTACTTTGTTTTGTTCTACAATTTGTTACTAAATTTGTTACACAATTTTACATATATACTTTTATGTACATTATGTTCTCTATATTTGTTTTAGGTAATGAGTCAGCTAAGTTTTGACATTCAATATTAATATTTTTTAACAGATAGCGACACCTGCATTTTTAACATTAGGAAATGTTATTTAAATATATATATATATATTTCTTTCTTTTTTTTGGAACAGGTAACAGCCTTTCTTTTTGTGCTTTAGGATGCTTTTAGCTTTTCATGGCACTTAGTTCTAGTTCACAGAAGGCTGTCTCATGTACTACATATTTGTGATGTACCCTCACATTTCAGTAACATTCAAGTCTGGGAATAGCAGAGGTCATTCCAAAACCTTCATCTTCAGTTTCTTTAAGTAATGCATAGTCGTATTTTTAGAGGTATGTTTTAGATCATTATCGTGTTGGAAAATCTAGGCTCTTTTCAGTGTCAATGTCATCAGTGAATGTGGGGCATTTAGCTTTCAGAATTTTGTAGATACCTGGTAGAATTTATTGTTCCCTAAAAATATTTCGTGTGTTAATTGTTGGCACACAACCCTTGATATAATAGAACAATTATTTCATTTATATTTGTAAATTAATCATTTAAATGCTGTTTTGACTTTGTATGATAAATATGTATTCCACCAATGAATAAAGGTCGCCTATAGGAATAAAATAGTAGTGCTGGGGGGATTAACACTTGAGCACCGAGCAGCATGGAGCTCTGAGGAGCAAACATGCCTCGGCCAGCCAACTTCAGAGCTTGGTTGATGCAGGTAGAAGGTAGATAAAATGCACAACTAAAATGGGCGCAGTTGGTTGCACATTCACTATATAAGGTGCACCCATTTTTACCCCCGCTTTTGAGGAGGGGGGAAGTGCATCATATGGTGCGAGTAGTACAGTATATTTTATAATTTTCTATCACAATGCAGATAAGTTGACTTTTCTCTAGTTAAATATCACCTACATGTTACTAGAGATGGGTAAAAAAAATTCTGAAAATGTGATCAGTTTGAATTTGTGAGTTAATGGCAAAGCCCCTGACATGGTACCATCATAAAACTTGCTAGAGAATTTGACCCTCTCTACAAGTTATTTGCACAGCTTGCAGAATGTTCTCTTCTGCCAGGTGGGTCCAGTGAGTAGCAGGCAGGATGCCAACGCTGGAGTATGGCACTGGCTTGCTTGGAGCAGGTGAGCCACCCCAAGTGCAGCTGGGGTTACCGGTATTGGTGGGGTGCCTTACAGTATCCGTTCCTAATCATCTAGTAATAGGGGTCAACGAGCCTATAGTGTAAAAAAGAAAACAAACATTTAGCAAAATGTATTTCTCCACTTGATCAATTAAAAAAATATTTTTATTAAGTCATCATAAATTCTATTTTACCTGAATCGATTGACCAAAAGTGATGGAAATGGAACAAAAAATCAATGGAGCAGTGATCAGACATGTTGATAAATTTCAGTTGATTGTTCAGGTATTTGGCAGGTTTTCTAGGTATATGTATCTGATTATACTATGCAGCATTTGCACAGGGCTTAAGCCAGCCATACACAGCACGATTCCATGGTGATCGTTGTGCGATCGATCGCAATGGGTTGATGCAGGAATTGGCAAGCAATTGCACCACGATTGCTCTGGGAATCTATGCCCACCACCTGGGGGAATCGATCCTTGCTCTAAGTAATGATGATCGAACAGGGAAATATCGATCGCTGCAAAAGCACACAGCAATTAATCGTTCAGGAATTGCATGATGAATCGAGCAGTGTATGGCCAGCTTTAGAAAAGGAATTAAGTAGGATTGAATCGATTACATTTTGTGGTAGTACTTTTTGTACATACTTTTTATAATTGGCACAAGCCAATTGAATCGAATAATGTGAAAAAGTTGATGCTTGTATGGTTTGTATGGCTAGCTTAAGACATTTTTGCTGGGTGTATTGATTGTCCACTGATTATCATTTGGCAATGCATTGTTGTTGAGAGCATAGTTCATGAACTCTGTATTATTGATTGAATTATTTAGAATTGCCAGCTACATTTGGGAACAACCAATGACAATACAATAACACAATAATAGTAACACATATGCAGATTATATGTAAATTTTTTATGGTTTTTCTACGCTCACCCCCCACCCAAAATAAAACATTTAATGGCAACAGTTAAAGTCATACATTTCCTACCACTGACCTACCCAGATAAGAAAAATGTCACAGGTCTTCTAAATAGAATTCTGAGGATTTTACCACATTCTTGAGTGTCATTTAAATGTACTTTGTCCATTCTACATTTCACAGAACTCTTTCTTAAAGGAGCATGGAGGTAAAGTATATTTAATAAAACACCAGGGGTGGTGGAAATGCCCATCCATGTCCTAACCTGTGGACACCAATATTTTTGTATGCAAACACAACATGACCTTTGAAGAATAGAGGCAATGCTATCTATATATATATCTTTATTTCTAATCAGAATAGTCACTATTAACAACAATTGCTTTCTAAAAATTATATTTTCCCATTTCTATGCATTTCTAACAACCTAGGTATCATGTTTTGTTATTTCATTAAACCAGTGGTTCCCAAACTGGGGGGCGGGCCCCCCTCATTCTGACCTTTTGTTTAAATGGGGAGGGGGGCTTAATAATGTTCCTGAAAAGAAATGGGGGACCCTGCAAGGAAAGTTTGAGAACCATTGGATTAAACTAAGGGGCCCTTTTTAAAATGTAAATATTGTCCATTATTTTTGCATATATTACCAGTTTTATCTTTTTCTGAAAATGCTCCATCTTGCACATTGTCTTTGTTGATGAATAGAATTATTATCCATTATAAAACAAAAAGAGAAACCGTTGTAGGTCACAATGCCTCTACCCGAGTTCAATCCTTCCCACCAGTTTAACTGTATGTAGTGAATGGGTAATGCTTAAAAATCATGAGATGTGTTCTCCATGTATTTTATGAACGTATGTAAAATCATTCTCTGTCTTCTGGATTTGTCCTCAACCATAGCTGAAGCTGAAAAATCAAAAAGAAAAACATATTTTCAATATTTGCAGCAATATGTTATTATTTGAATCACCACTTCTACAGTCAGAGTTCTGTCATTTGAAATGTTTGAGCAATAATGTATATGCGTTGTCATTCTACTCATAGGTAGTCCATTTAAGACATCTAATAAATGACAATGTATGTTCTGCTCTTGGCATGGGTCAATATAATTAAAAGTCCATTGACAAGAAGGTATAAGAAAGTAAAATCCAATAATTCAGTAATCAGAAATATATATATACAGTAGCCTATTATCCAGGACTCAAGTCAGGGACATCACTAGTACTAAAAGACAGGGGGGCTTAGCCACCAGGGATGCAGCATGGAATTACTATATTTCTACTGGGCTATGGATTATTTTTGGGAGGCCAAAATGGGCAAACGTACACTCCTGACTCAAGAAGACCAGAATGTGACTTGGCGAGCTGTGATTCTGCACTACATTGCCATTGAACCTCTATATATATGTGCAAATGCATATATATATATATATATATATATACACACACATATATATATATATATATATATATATATATATATATATATATAAAAGTTTGTTTGCCAACTAAACTGACTTTTTTACTGTACAAATACTCAGGTGTATGGCCAGTACAAGGAAGCAATACATGTTATATATTGATATGCAGCATGAAAATGTCACCAGTCTATTAGTCTAGGGCTATAAAAGTGCAGACACACACCAGCCAGTACTGTCTCCCTGTCAAACAAGTGGCCTCTACAGGTGAAAATATATATCCCTTGCCCTCCAGATAGCTTGGTTAGTGCTGTCACTGATATATTTAAGCCATAAACAACAGCTTCCAAGTCCCATTCTGATGGCAACCAGCTCCATGAAGAGTTAATGTTGTAATGGCAGCTATAGGTTTAACCAGAACCAAATGGAGCTATTACACTGGTGACCTCAGACAGGATTAATAAAGTGTCCTGTAAACCCCATATGATCCCTAAATGAAGACCATTATGAAAAAATTTAATGTATTTTATTTTACATGAATAAGTTACTGTTTAGCTTCCAACAAAGCCAACCTAAGATAGATAGATAGATAGATAGATAGATAGATAGATAGATAGATAGATAGATAGATAGATAGATAGATAGATAGATAGATAGATAGATAGATAGATAGATAGATAGATAGATAGATAGATAGATAGATAGATAGATAGATAGATAGATAGATAGATAGATAGATAGATAGATAGATAGATTGATTGGACTGGGGATGGAGGGTGTGAAATGGTTATAGATTAGCTGTGAATGTAACCTCAGCAGATCCTGACCTTGCCTTCTCACGAAGGACGAGTGTTTGGTTCAGTGTTGGGTACCTCTGACATGTTTCAGGCGTTAGGGAAGAAGCATGCAGACAGTGATGTATAGATATAGAATGCAGGAGAGTAGGAGAGGACATTGCCCTGTTATGGAGAATGGAGTCAGCAGTCTCTCTCTCCTCATGGCTCAGTCCATAGATGTTCATTCTCTCCTCCTCCTCCTCCCGCCTCTGTGTCAGCACTAGCGGCAGCACTGAGAACACAAGGATGCTGTCTGCTCACAGCTCCTCCGTGGACATCTGATGGCAGCCCGTGCGATGTACTAAAGCCCGAGACACCCCCTCCGATCGTGGTACGGTCCTCGGTAGCAGTGATGGTAAACGCCTGCTTGTGATCGGTGCAGATATCAGCGTCCACGAACTGTACCTGTCATCGCCGATGTGACGGCTCCAGGTGGATTTATCTCCTCCTTAGAAGCGGTCAGGCAAGGGCACGACTGCTGGGCTATGGCAAGACCCGTACTGAGCCAAGGAAGCCAGCCCGGGGGATCGGGGCTGCTGAAAGTTCCCAGGCATTAGGTAGGTACACTGTGCTGTGTGTAGGACGGGAGGTGGTCCTGTGTACACGTGACTCCGGGATGAAGGATGCTGAGACGGGGCGCCCATGTGCCGGCTGTGTGCTGCTGATGCTGCGCTGGGTGGCTTCAGCACTCTAACAAGTGGACAGCGCATCCTACTGACATTGGGGAGCCTCCTATATAGAATGCCCAGAGATGTGCTCACTCCATACCGGCTGTGTATTTATTTATTCTATTAGCCCCTGGCAGCATAGGACTAAATAAGCTGCTCCCCTTTATCTTTATTTCTGTTATTTAGACTTGGGTTAATGTATACAGTATATCTGTTTGGTGCCCTTTAGCGCATTTTTATTTTTTCTTTTCATCAAACAAGGAAGCACATTATCAGGGAGCAGCAACTAAAGTTATTGGAAGGAAGATCATCCAGTGCGAAAGGCGGATGGTCCTAGAAAGCTCAGCATGTGTAAGTAACAGTCAAGTCACATCCAATCAGATCGTCAGTGTTTACGGCACAACGAGCGGGTTTTAGGAACCGCTGTCACTGCTGACAGGGGACCCTAATGTGGCTGCAAGATGTTCTGTTTTAAGGACAAGGATGGGGATGTTATTGTTGACAGAGCGGGTTTTCCTATAGGGGAGGCTAGTGGTCTTATCGCTTTCAGGACATTGCAGGCCAAAAACTACAATGTATGACAATCCAATGGCAGGGATATCCCAGAGGAGAAGACTGCATGTCCTCCAGCTTGAATGCAACTGACAAAACACTTAACCTTGCATATGTCACAGTCTGCAGTTGTGTTATGACACTTGTCATTTTGGGTATCGGATTTTGTTGTACTCTCAGTAGTTTTGTCTGACTGTCCTTTGATTTGTTATTAAATATTAATCTGTGTATTTATGTCTTATTATAAATATATATATATATATATATATATATATATATATATATAGTTGACCCGTAAGGATGGTTTAACTACAAGCACTTACGATTATGTATTTATAGTGACTTCGAATGGCAATGGTCCTATCCTCAGGCAATTACTACAAATGATATGCTGTGCACTTACCCAGTAAAAGAGCAGGACTCTTATACCGAATCCTGTGATTATTTTAGTATCGCTTTCTGTGCGGGTAGCAGAATTGCACTAGCATTGCTTAAGCAGTCTTGGTTTATCATTTCCACATCAATGCACTGAACAGTCTTAGCCTCCACTTATTTACTTTCTATGAGCTGTAGATGTAGGGTGTCCTCTTGTTTTCCTGTTAGCCTCATTGAAATCCTGCGTGGAAGTAGAAAATGTATGGAAATATGTTCAGACCAATAATTATGGGTGTCAATGGGTTGTACACCTTTTTTTTGGCAAACCAAATATCAGCGCACAAAGAATTCTTTATAAGGACATTGCCTTTCCATGTATGATGGTAAATATTAAAAATAGCTGATTTGATTAGTCATAACCCCAATGAGAAGCACCCTATGGAAGAGCACATAGAAGGTCTTTGAAATACATATACAGTTTGTCCTGGAAGAATTACACTCGGCTTTGCAGGAGTAGAGGGGTTGTCTATACATAGAATTCCCAGTTTATATATTTATATTGTCAGCTCGTACCAGCTGTAAGCCTGAAAGAGATTAACTATTTCTTGCCTGCCGAATATATTCATGCCACCAGAAGTCATATATAATATCTGTACGATACTGTTTGAATACTTTTATTTATGTTTGAATACTTATTTTTCTTAATAAAGCTTATTTTGGAAAAAAAAATATATATAATACAGCCCGGCTCAGGCTCCCTCTGACTTAATTAATAACAATTTCTACTCAAGGCATCAGCGGACTAAAAACGTAAATAAATAATTTACAGGCAGTCTAGGTCAGTAGCGCTTTTTTCATTTTTTTTTTCTCTCTGTAATGTCAGGAAGGAGTTAATAACAAGTCTAAAACATACACTTATAAAGCTTATATAAGTATTTGTACAAAAGGTCTAGCTCTGTTCATATTACTTGTGAGTCAGGTTAATGGTAATGGTGGTGGTAAAAAGAATAGCCATGCCAACATAGACTTGTATCTTAAATTATGTTACCACTTACAGTAAATAGGTCGTTTTTGGTTTGTGGGGGAGGGATTTAGTATATGAATAACAGTGATGGTATATAAAGTGCAGTAAATCATCAAAACACTTATTTCTATTGAATTGTACATAGACCAATGATGGCAATAGATGAAAGCTGGTTGCTTTGGGTTACTGCATTCTTTGTATCACCGTGGTGGTACTTTGCATATATTCATTGTCATCTAGAGTATATATTCAGCCTTTTTAAAATAATTTTAATAATTCCCAAGCCCTCTTCATACCATATATCATCATCGCCATACGTTTTGTACACAACCCATTCGAGAATTTTGTCAACATTGTACCTTTTGGACTAGTCCTCCTTTGGAGCTACATAATTATGCAAGGAATGGCTTCCATCATCTAACAACCCAAAGTAAATTGGAAGATCATTTTTATTACCCTTATTAACTCTCAAATTCATGACGAATCAACTGATCATCAGCACTGATGTATTACAAATTTTTATATGGATGTTAGAATGCAAAAACAGCTTTTCTATACAATGAAAGAACTTAACTAGGAGATGTTTTAATTTGGGTATAGGCGAACTTGTGTATATTTAGGAATTACTGTCAAAAATTTGACATTTATGGTATATAAACAGGCTGATATCTGTATGACAGCTTATATCGGATTGTAGTTGTAAAATTATCGATAAAAAGTATAAAACATTTTGTTCCGAATGACATCCCTTTGTTAATTTGTAATGTATTATAAGTTTTCCATGTGTTATACTATCACTCTACGTGTATTCTGTTTACTTAAACTATCACATTGAAAACTTTTCATTCTGACAGGGCAATGTACTTACTTATGATGGGCATGTTTGTCTGATCCATATAAATTCAATAACGACATTCTTTATGGCTTAGTTATCTGTTGCAACAAGCACCACATCTATAAATCCGTCATTACATACAAAATTATCAGAATTCTACACTGAATAATCAACACAACACAAGAAAACACTTTTCAAGATATACCAAGCCAGCGTCCCTGCAAACCAATGCTCCAAGCAATTTCCAGATAAGCATTAATGACAAAATTGTTCATATAAACATTACCACTGCAGCACCATAGGCTGCAGTGCAGATATAAGCTGCTGCATCTTCTAGCCATAGAGCAACAGAGTGGAAGGGACAGACTGCTGTGAAATTAATCCATCCTTCAATCATTGGGCTTAGTTGCATGGGACTTGCTGCAGCAATAGCCTGTGCCTTTTTCTGCAGCGCTATCAAAGCAGAAGACAGTGTCATTGTACTACTGTTATTTCCAAGATATACTGGCTTCTAAATACCAAATTATAGCTGGTGCTATATAGAAACAAGCAACAGGTAGTACAGTGCGCTAAATGGTCTATTATGTATACCAAACTTTAGACAGATCATATTAGTAGTACATATAGAGATGATACACTACATATTCTATTATTAAAGTGTCAGGACACCCAATGGTATCTTCTATAGTTGTGTAAAAGTTCATTTTTGTCTTTAATAGATTTAAGAACAAAATAATATTTCTCCAACTCCTGTGCCCACCTTGGAAACATCTTACTTATCTTTTAGCATCTACTGTGTTTTCCTCATAATATGAAATAGACAAGAACATCCATCAGGGATATGGAAATCTTTTTTTGTCTGTGGCATGCAAAAGATTTTGTTGGACTGATATATGTAAGATGTATGTACTTTACATAGAGATATAACTTGTTAGGGTTCCTTTTACTAACAAAGTTATTGAGTGCATTAGGGCTTCTTGATTCCAGGCATCTTTGGACATTGGGGTTTTCAGGTGAAGAAGTACCGCATTTTCCGGCGAAAATATAGAGTTTGGGGTATACTCCCGGTATAAGACTACCCCTTCCAATGCACACAAAATAAAAATAAAAAAAACATCAGATTTGCTTTCAATGTGGTCATGGGCAAGTCACAGGAAATCCACTGGCAAATGTGCCGGCGCATGTAAAGGCCCCCATACACGGCACGGATTCGTGCCGGATTCCGGCGCGATGGATTCCGGGCGCGTGCACGCGGATCCATCGTGCCGGAATCCCCTGCAGCCCACCTTGCCCGTCCGATCGCGTCCGATGGATCGGGGGCACAGAATCGGATCCGAGGAAGAACCAACCTGTTGGTCTTTTCGGGTCCGATTCTGCTCTGATCAGGGGGCGTTGCGGTCAGGGAGGCGATCCATCGGACACGGATCCCTCCCGGATCCGGCCGTACAAGGTGGGCTGCCACGATCGGATTCCCTAATTGGCTAATCGTTCTCACCTGTGGATGCCGGCGGAATCGCCGGAATCCATCGGGTGCTGAATCGATCAGCCAGGGAATCCGTACCGTGTATGGCTAGCTTAATGTAGTTTTTTGGCCAGCTCAAGGAAGCAGCAGTGGAGCCATGGCCTTACATAGTTCTACTCTTTTTTAGTCATTTACATTCCTAATTTCACACCCGTAACTGCAACCTCTCAAATTAATGTTTACCTGCGGTTATCCAAGTGACACAATTTGTATACATTTAATTCAAAGAATTTTGGCAATCAAAAATGTAACTGATATTATGTCACATGATACAGTGAAGGTGTTTTAATGTGTTTGAGCTGCAATACCAGTTTCAGCCACTGGAGCCACAGCGTTAAGTGAGCACCTCGGCTTCATCTCACACATGGAGGAGGGAGAGAGGGAAGGGTGATAAGGGGGCGCTTCCGATGTCTGACAGGCAGACTCCTCTGGCTCAGAAGTTTTAGCACTCGGCGTATAAGACACCAGCATATACAGTAATTATCAATCCATGTGTCCATCCAAACATGTCCTAAGCACTCAATCATGCGTAGAAGATTAACTCCTAAGCACCTGATTGGATTCACACTGAAAAAAATTGACTTAATTGTTATTAGTTTAATAAGCCAGTTTTTTTATTCCATTCACAGTATCACTATGACTGCAACTCTCTAGTAAGAGCTTAAAGCCCGGGGCAGGGAGCTGCTTTAGTAAGGAATAGAGCATAGCTAGCATCTGTTTAACATGTGGATAGGTTAAGCCCTAAGTGATGTACATCTTTTTAATGAGCCTAGGCTCCTAAAATGAATACAATCAGGTTAACCCTATTATGTTCACTTAAGGATCTATTTCTCATTAGAAGGATTTATCGAACTGGAAGCTTTAGTAATCTTTACTAAATGGATAAATGTGTGGATTATTAAATAAACAAAAACATAATCATACTGCTCTTTTGGATTTCTGGTTCAGACCAAATGATCAAGAGTATTAACACATACGTGTCTTCATTGGTCACATGCACTTGTGCACTGTTGTGCACACGTGGAAATATTTTCCTCCGGAACCATTTTCCTATATTTCAAATATCGTTATACTATGTAGCACAGGCAATGATTGGCAGAATTCTTTAAAAAAGTGGGCAGGGCTAGCGGACGTTTGTGCAAATGAGCCAATCAATATGTCAAAACAGTTAAATTCTGTTTGCAGAACATGTTTTAGCATGCATGATTTCTCATAACATATTTTTTTAAGTGGAGAGTATAGATGTGAGAAAGCCTTGATTGTCTGGTGCACTAACAGAAAACAGAATCCAATTTGTACAGTTTTAGAGGAAATATCACAATGTCAAAATTATCTGGTAGCAAAGCATAAGTTTGCAGTGTGACAATGTGAAAGGCAGCCCACACATGTCAAGCGAGATGCCATCATGCAGTTGTCCTGAAAGAGAAACGGTTTATCTAATTTTGTACTGAATACAAAATCGCTATTTGTTATAAGGCTGGGAGCTAGGCTATGCTTCTGAAACAAGCTGCAGATGGAGCTGCTGCATGTCTGAAAGAAAGAATGTATTAAAGGCTTTGAAAGGAAATTGCTGTGGGTGAATTGCTTATGTTTATTAGACAAAAATACTAACTTTCTTAAGGAAAAAAATAAATAGATTTGCACATAAAGGGTCAGTTTAAAGTTAACTAGGCATTCTTAATCTAGTGGTTCTAATCCCAAAATATATAATATATATATATTTTCCGACTATATGTTGCACTTTTTTACCTTTAAAATCAATGGGAAAGTCTTATGGTCCGAATATGTAAAAAAAAAAATATATATATATATATATATATATATTTTTTTTTAGTCCCAACATTCCTGGGAGCAATAGCTATGCAGCCTGGGAGGAAGAGATGTATTCCATTCCCTCCAACCAAGCCAAAAAGCCACTGACAGGAGATCTTATCTGCATAAGCACTAGCAGTACCCATTCTTGGAACTCACTGAACTTATGGAGAGAGACATTTTACAATTACATAGCATGAGTTGTTTACATTAACATTGTGCATTGCAATAAACACATTTTTGTGACAAAGATTCATATCTCCTGCCATCTGTAAATAGCTGCTCATGGGTAAGGTTTTAGTTCCAGATTGTAAAATGTGTCTCTCCATTAGTTGATCAGTGTTTTCAGAGAATGGGTACTGCTAGTGTATAAACACATGATAAAGTTTAAGCAAAGACCTCCCTCCTGGCACTGGCCTTTTGGCTAGAGGAATATAGAAGGAAAACTGCATGGTCCAGCCCTGCCTACTTTGCTGAAACATTCTGTATATTCACTTGATATCTGAATGGCTGAGTCTCCCCCCCCCCCTCTTCTCTCCAAAACATTAGGGTGCATCTTATAGTGCAAAAAATATTTACCTGTTTTTTACAGGTAAAAAATTACCCTAAATATCTACCCATGTTGAGGGTTCCAATACATTCCAATAAATTGTTCAACTTCCTGCCTAATGTAACAGAAAAAAAACAAATAAAGAGAATAGCAATTGATTGGCTGCTCTTGCAGAGACACTCAATTCCCTGCTTATTGGTTTGCTATCCTATTGCCTAGGCCAGAGTTTCCCCAATGTCCTTGTGTACTATTTTTATCTTTTAAACAATTTTAAAAAACACGGCAGGTCAATCCCAATTCACTGCACATTAGAGAAAAATGTCGTCAGTTTAACAATTCAATACTTAAAAAAAAAGAGAAAAACCTATTGAGCCTATTGAAGAACCCTTTTTTTACATCTATAAGGTGTGGAAGTCATTTTGTAAAGACAATAGAAACTTTAATTAGATACTAAATCTAACTATTCCAAGTAATATTTAATATATAACAGCTTTTCACCCTTTTATTACCTTATCAAAGGTTTGTCCCTCGGTTCTCTGTGCCAGTGCTGACCCAAACCATCTGTCTATACAAGGGGTGTTTTCCTGAGGATATGTCCCAAGAACACTTGTATGAGTTACTTGCTATAAATGCACATGCTACATAGTGATTCAGGTGGGGGGGGGGCTCAGTGAAGGTGTTTGTCCCATTTATGGTATAGATGTATTTAACGGTAGGAGGAAAAGACAATATGTATTGCAACATCAACAATATTCAAACAAGGGCTCATCCGTCCACGTTTTGTTAAATTTGGGCTCATCTGTTTTTATTTGTAATTTCGTTGACAAGTAAAATGTTCACTTAAAAGGGAAATGAAAAATTTGAAAATTTCCTGTATCAAATAGTTCTGTGGGAAAGCTTAAAGAATGTTTAAAAATACAGGAGAGTAATTAGATATGCAAAAGAAGATAAAAAGTTGTGACATAAAATAACGTTGTCAGAAGAACTGAATAAGAGTATGTACAAGTAGAAATACCTGAAATTATGTACATGGTTATATGCAAGAAATACAGACTGGCACCGCCAAACATTAAAAAAGGGAATGGAGCTGTGTTGATTTTATAATGGATAACACCTAATTGCTCAGGGAAGTGGTAGAATCAGCCGTCCAATCAGCTGGGGCCCTGGGATATTACAGCCACACGCTGGAAATTCCAGAGTTCTCAATTAAGGGAATGGTGCCGGGTGACCAGAGGACGAGGTGGCACCTCACTAGAATGTAAGTCCAGTCTCCTGAGACCTGAGGGTCAGCAGCCGTCTCCATGATTGGACGGCTGATTCTCCCACTTACCTTAGCTGCGTTGAGCAGATACACTCTTTTATATAAATATTTTGTGAACGTCCTGTTGAAGTGACAAGAGTCATGATACGCCTATATAAAAGCAAACAAGCGTTGATGAATTTCTGTTCTTATCAATAAAGGAGTATTTTCAAATTCTATGAGCACCTCAACTCAAGCCTTTCTTTACAAAATTGGATTCCAGTTATTCACATTTATTCTTCATTACCGAACGGGAAGGATCTAGCTACCTAAACCACCGGTCTCCCATAGGCTGTGCGAGTGTGACCTCTGACCACCAAGCCCCACACTAAGTCAAGACAGCTTTTGAAACCATTTCCCCCTCCATGCACCGTTTCACTAAAATCGGCTGCATCTGTGATCTGCCCCTCGTAAAGTTCTTACCAGCGTCATCCTTTTTCCCATTCCTTTCCTTTTTTTTGAGGGGGGGGGGGGGTACGCCTTTTTTTTAGGTTAAACCTCATCAAGCTTTTATAGATACTGCATAAAAAAAATAGCTATAATATTTGGCAATGACATTTATTTTTTGCTATCACCACTTTCATTTGAGGGTTATTAAGACACTTCTTATTCAGAAAAAGTGAGACACTAATTATTTCTCTAGAGATTAAAAGGAAGGAATCATTTCTAGTTTGGGGAATCTGAACTTGTAAGGTTCTGATTAATATGCCAGTGGTCTATGTACATTTTACTTAATTTGATTCAGCAAAAAAACTACTTTAATTTGCATAACATAACAGATAACTTTAGATGCTTTTTAGCATGTAGACCAATAAACAGCAAGTTCACCAACATGACAGGGAAAGATAATTAACTGTCACAGGGTGTACAGAGTTCTATTCTATGCACACTAGCAACAGATGTGGTCCTCAATTTTAGTTTGTATTGAACTTTTAATCAAATTGAGTCTTGAAGTGTGTTGAGCATCTTAAACTTACAAACACAAGAGCAATAGTAAAGGTGCAGAACCCAACTTGTGGGATGAGTTTGTGTAAAAAATACACTGGCCTAATTCACCTCCAATGTTTATGAGTCTATATATATATATATAAAATTTGTCTACATTAAGTTTAACTGTCTTCGACTTAAGTATTGTTTTGTGATACTGTCATATCTTTGTGATTAATTGGCTATAGAGTGTGATTACAACTGATCAACTTAGGGGTTTCTTTTCTGTTACTATGATTGCTGTAGGTTCTTCCGATATCACTGTCCCTGAAGCTTGTAAAGAAATAGAGCTTTTATTTGGCAGATGAATGTGTTTTGCTCTCTGTGCCATGGCTTGGGCAAGACAAGAGACATAATCTACAGTAGATGGACTAGGCCACCAATCTTCTAGTCCGGGTCTCTGGTGAATGACCACTAGAAGCTTCTTTCTTGGCACAATAGAATGTGCTTAGTCTCCTGTTTCATTTTTGTAGAGGCTGTAGGCTGATAATGATACTTTATACCTTAGTTTATAATTAAACTGTAAGCAAATGCAACTAAAGACAGAGAAAGAACACAGAAGACAAATAACTGTGTTGTCTCCCATTTTCTTGTTTACTGATTAAAAGTCTTAATATTCCTTAATCTCCTTCAGGAATATTTTACGCTCAGACTCATTTGGCAGAGACGTTATATTTATCCGTGGTGTATTGCTGATGTGGTAATTATGTTTCTTAGATTCTCAGAACATTTCTTGATTTCTCAGAAATGACCTCAACCTTGTCCACTTCCAAGAAAAAAAAGGCAAACACACAATTTGAATTTGGTGTTTCAATGTGACTCCATCAACTGTTTCATTAGGATTAAAATAAATATTAAATATTTGACATTGGCTCAATAAAGCAAAGGAATGTTTTGTATAGGATAAGTGATCATAATAAAAGGTTGTTATGTTGAGCGGTGAAAGCTGTGTGTTTACAGACAATAGTGTTGGAAATCCTGTCTTGTAAGAGCAAGACCTGGGTCATTCCTCTGACATGCCGTTTATTTTCCTAAGACTTCAGATTTTACTTGCAGTGAAATGATTTTGTGACCTGACCCTTTTTTTAGCTTTAATATTTTATTAGAAAAAAATATACCTATCTAATAATGATTTCAAGGAATGCTCCAAGTGTTACTTGTGCGGGTGGTTTAAGTGCCATGTCAGATGGATGATCATGACATTTTGCCAATGGCAATATCACTGAAGTTCAACCTTCTTAATCACTAGTGGAAATCACACCATTGTTGTTCCAAATGCAGGTGAATCTCATTCACCACTGTGGGAATAGGGACATATATCTGATCTAGACAACAAGGGAACTACTACATAGAAAATTGTAAGCTAAGTGTCAAGAAAGTGTTAGAAGAATGTCATGTGATAAATAGAAAGTAAAAAAAAAACATTTACATACACATTATTTATGTATATAATGTTGGCTGCATGGATTTCTATCTCATTTATGATCATATTTCCCATTTAATGTAACTAGTACCTTACAATATACATCATACTTTATTTCAGTTATTTAACCAAGCCAATTGACATTAGCAGTTTTTTGTTTATTTCCATTTCCAGATACAAAAATAAATCAAGATCATGGCCTAAACCAACCACTTCACAGGTGGTTTCCATAACTGAAAGGTTATTCCTAATAAAATCACCTAAGCGAATGAAATCTCTAAAGGTAGCCATACACTTCTTGATTTGCACCCGATATTTCGTCTGATCGACCGCCGTGTGCACTTCCGCCAATCGTCCGGCGGTCGCTCGGGTGTCCCCACCTAATGAGATAGATCAGGAATCTCCTGCATGTCAGATCGCACTGTGATCCGACATGCGGATAAATTACCGGCCGAATCCAATACTTTGAATGGGGACAGTAAACAAAGGGTGCCCACCGATTAGCTGAATTAGATCCCACTGATGTTGATCCCTCATCTATCGAGGCAGAATCGTGTATGGCTTCCTTTACCTTCCTAGTGCTCTTGCAAGGTCCAGAATTATGTACCAAAAGAGCACCATAGACTCTAATGGAATTTTTAATGTTGTACGCCTGTAACTTCCCAAAATATGTCCGTACAAGGGTCTTATAGACATCCTGAATATAATATTGTTTAAAACACACAATTATTCTAAAAATAAGTACATTGCAAAAAATTTATAAAAGGTATAATTTGAATGATAAAATCTCTTAAATACTTATTTGGTATGAATGATTTCAAAACAGTATGTATTTATATTTATGTTTTGTTTATAATAAAAATGTTATTACAATTGTTTTGTTTTACTTTGAATTGTATTGGATACAGTTATCACTGTATCCAATACAATGCCCTTTGGCACCCTCTGAAAGGGTTAACTTCAAAGTGCACACCTGGAAATCACACTGGGGGCAGATGTGCTCTTTGTAGTAAACCTAAATTAAATTTGAATGCCCCCCCCTGATGTCCCATGCCAGATTTCCTGAATTCATTTCCAGATCTTGGGAAGAGATGGTCATTATGTTTTTGCCTAGCTTTTTTGACTTGCTGACTTTGCCAGTTATTACTAGTGATGAGCAGCATAGTAATTTTTAATTCTACTAATATTCGATTCTATATTCGCGAATATTCGCAATTGCGATTGCGGATCTAGATTCGCAATTATAATCGCCTTGTAATTACCTTTAAAATGAATGGTCATGTGTGCTATCTATTTTCGCATTGCGAATATATATTTGCAATCCATGCCCATAAGCATCCCAATGCAAATATTCGAGATTGCGAATATCCGCCGCCATATTCGCGAATTTTGCAAATTCTCGAATAGCCGATATTCGCCGAATATATTTGAAATTCGAATATTCGAGCTCAACACTAGTTATTACCAAAGCCCCCGAACATGTTATCATTTAAATTGTTGTAAATGTAGTGAAGGGTTGTAGGAACAAAACATTGTTCTAGTCTTTGCATAAATTAAGTTCAAACTTATTTGAACTTCAACTTATAAGTCAAGTCAAAATTTTGACTTTCATTTTGACTTAATTTATGCAACAACTACATGTGCTAGAACTAAGAGGGGAGATAACTCACAATTCAGCGAAACTCTAAGTTTCAAGACCATTTCTAACCTTAAGGTGATTAGAAGAACAAAATTGTTGACAATCATTGCAGTTGCTTTAGATGCCTATATTTTATGTGGCCCTTTGTAAAGGTTTGCTGTGTTTATTTGTGACATATTAGGAGGGAAGGTATCTACCTTTGGGTTTCTGTAGGACAATGTTGTCAGTTTAATGTCGGATAAGGTATGTTGAGAGACCTAGTCTTGGGTTCTATGTTGTCATGTCTCAATGCTTTTGATACAATAAATGATTTTAATTCAGAATACATTTTAATGAATTTCTATATTGTTTATCTCTCTATGTTTATTGGAGTTTTGTAGTGTGAAATAGTTTGGCACATAGACAACTTTGTGATTCATAGGTGGTGATCTCAGACCTAGCACTTTATTTGCATTGTGTACATGAAACCAGATACCATTTATACATTTTATATTATAAATATTATACTTACACCTATGTGCTGTTCCCCATTAATAGTACTGTAATAACATATTAAAACGTTTGTTTTTTTTCAAAACCCCCAGTTTTCCTTGTTGTTTGCAAAAACGATATCTTTATGCAAATAATTCAGTTGAAATACTGCAACAGTACAATGATTTATAGTCATGCAGAATTAATTTCACTGCTTGTGATAGCTCGCAGCTTTATTTCACCTTCATCAAAGCATTTTCCCTGCCCTAGCATGCAGTTATGGTGATAAAATATAGATAAAAGGTACTTCAGTTGTAAGCTTTGACTGACTCATCAGTGATCCAAGAAATGGAAGAAAACAACTTATATAAACAAAGTCATTGCTATTTTTCTATGTATACAGTAGTTCATTGATTACTTACATGTATTCTCTATGTGATTACCTGTCAGTCTGCTAAGCCAGAGTTTCAATCCACCAATAGTTACCCCGGGGAGCCTTCCAGACAGTATGACTGACAGATCCCTGTAAAAAAAAAATAAGTCCTCTGGTGTTTCCCGCCGGCAGAATAGTCTAAACCTCCCCCCATCAAACTCCTCTTTAATAGCGGTGCGGAAAAATGCATTTTCTCATTTCTCCAATAAACAGCAGCCAGGGACAACAAGATGCTATCAAGTACAGTAGGCTAAAGTACATTATTTGATTAACGAAAATTTGAGAAAGAAATCATTGTAACGTTTTCAGAAGGAAATCGTTGTAATGTTTATTAAACTCTTCCTGCAACAATTCTACTACTGATTAAAACAAATTATCTGAAATTTAATTAAGGGCAAAAACCAACCAGAGAAGATTAGCTAGATTCAAATGAATTTTAAGTTGTAATGAATATTGGATACACGTGAAATATTTGCAGGAGATTGTTAATCATTTCATGAACTGTCAAGTAATGTTTTATTTTTCTTTCTCTGGCGATACTTGAAAATTGAAACAGAATTTACCTATATTAAATGATAGCTGTTTTAAAATATGAATGTGGGAGAGATCAATGGATATAGAATGCATTATCTGTTCCAGTAATGTTGTGTTATTAAGCTACATATATGTAAAAAAAGATTAAATAAAATTTCATTGTCTAAACTATAGCTGAATAATTACAAATAATAACAAAATAGCAGACGCTCGCTCACACATTGCACGATGTCTTAAAGATGTCTTCAGTATTTGTTCCTCCTAAGAGCCAGTCCACTACGTCAAAGCTAAGGGTGTTTAAGAGGTATACTTTGGCACACAATAATGTTTTCAGGAAGACTTATGTATAGTTTTCATAGCTTTTAGCATAATTCATTTTTATTTTACTTACTTAAGCCCCCCATACACCTTAAGATTGATCCATACAATCTCCATTAGATCTACCAACAACTTTGTAATATAGTGGTCTCACTGATAAAATACATAGTGATTGGAAGGTATATATCACTGCTATGTAGTGCTGGGTCCTCCCTGATAGAATACATAGTGATTGGAAGGTATATATCACTGCTATATAGTGCCGGATCCTCCCTGATAGAATACATAGTGATTGGAAGGATTAGAAAGCTCCTCATATTACAAGGTTTTGGTAGAACAAAATGTGATTGTACAGAAATTGTATGGAAAGATTGTAAGGTGTATGGGGGCCTTTACATACTACATTTTTCTCTTTTGCCTCTATTTGTGTTTTGCTTGCTTGGTTTATGAAATATTTGGCAAATGTGGAGGGCAGAGTTTATATTTTCTAATGGACTGTCAAGCAGGCCATTTACAGAAATCTTTTGTAACTTTACCAGGTGCCTTTATGACTATTATTCTTTCAGAATTGCCAGTACATACGAATTCAGCTATTATAGAGAATGGGATTTGAAATCAGTGATAGCCTTGACCTCTCTGACGTCATTGTGCTGCTGCATGATCAATATCAGTGACCCGCAGTCCCCATCCAAAGTAATTTAAACCGACCAAGGTTTTCCAACATGTTGGAATCCTGTTCGGCCAACTTTTTCGAGCGGGATCAAGCCTGTATGGCTCAAATCTTGTAATAGATTCAACCAAAACTGGCCTCCGATTGTTCTCAAATTACAAAATCAAGCTGTGTATGCCCAGCCTAAGTAACAAAGGGATTATATGCTTACAGTCAACACTGATTATGAATCTAAAGAATGCCAAAACTTGGTTTTCCCAGCACATGATTTCCCTTGCCATTTAGGAAAACACATATACCCAGACTATTGGTAACAAGAGGCCTGGGCCCCAAACTCCTTGTGAGATCCCCCTGTTGCAATCAGCTCCATTTGCAGACAAACATCTGGCTCAACACTCACCTCCAAGCAAGTGTAAACTCCAGTGTGTATCTGGAAGGAATGGGAAGACCCACCCAGTTCCATCCCTCTCATTCAAGAGTGGACACTGCAAAAGGAAAATGTTCCTACCTATAGTTGCTATGAAATAAAATCCTGGACTCCTTCCAGACTACACTACTTAATGGGACCATAGCCTGAATGTAGGGTAAATGTGCCCCTATCCCAGTGGTCCTGTAAAAAAAAAAATATATATATATAATAATATATATATATTATGGTTGTCATAAAGCATTGTATTAATGTCTAACTTTGGCAAACAGTGTTGCAAGTGAGAATGTAAAATAAAATCTTCCCTTTAATAATCCCTGTTTGGAATTATCATCTAAATCATATTATGAGTTGCATTTAAATAGGAAATCCTCTTTAAAAATTTCTAGATTCTTGCAATTGTATACAGTGCTTCCAGTTCTGATGAGAAATGGGGAGCTTGGAAACGCAAGTCAGCTGAAAAATAAAATAATAATTCAGTTTAAAGTCCTTTCATAGTTTTCTAGACGTGTTCAGGAGAAAGTCAAGGACTTAACAGATGCTGACACTGAACAAAACACTTAAACAACAAAACAAAGTCTGCTTGGACATCTGCAGGTATTTTATTGAAATACTTCAAATGCGACTTTAAATGGTTCAGTGCATTAGACTTTAAAGGGTTTTCCATTTGAAAGAAAGAGTGGAAAAGACTACAGTATAAATGTGCAGAACTATTTCTCACTAATAGGATGGAAGAACTTGATGCCGCCTCCAACCTGTAAATCATATATTTGTTTATTTATGTTGTCCAGACCTATCAGTTAAGTTACATTGGACAATGTTGGTTTTTCTATAGCACAGGAAGGGTGAAGCCTTTTTTGCATTATTTTCTATTATGGGCATACCTAAAATCAATTATTTTCATTCTGATCTGATACAGTACTTTTTTATCACTGTACAGTGGCTGCGGGGAAAACCGAGTAGTGCAAATAACTTCTGTATTCCCCTACGGGAAAGGACATGCCAGTCTGTACAGGCACATCGGGGTGGTGGGGCATATGCGATGGCTCTGTCTGTCAGCGCCCCACAGACGCACTGGAAACATGTAACTCCCCTTAGTTTACAAACATGTAACTTTGTAAACTAAAGCTAGCCACACATGGTTTAATTTTGGTTCAATCGATGCTCGATTAGATCGAGGAATTCAATCGTCTAATCGAAAATTGATCTTAATCGCATCAACATACACCCCACATTGAGTTTGCGATTGTGGTGAGATTTCGATTCCAAAATATTACTAAAATCGTCGATTTTGGTATTGAAACGTTTAAATTCCAGATTGAAGTGGTCTATGTTATGTATATCTAATCTAATCGATCCAGGAGAAACACCACAAACGATGTCGACCAGTCGACGATGATTTTCCAACATGTCCGATCAAAATTCGATTCGATTTTCTGCCTTCATCTGAAAACCATGTTTGATTCATTTTCAGGCGCGGTATGCTTATGTAAATTATAGGGGGAAAAAGGTAAATATCGCATCCTACTCTCTGAAACAGCACCCAAACCGCAGGAAAACGAGAACAGAAAATATCATGATGACTTCCTTTAAAACAAGTCTGTTTTGGTATTTTTTGTTTCAAAAAATGAAGTTAGGGGAGAAATACATCATTCCAATTATGTTGTTTCAGTGTCAGTCTCAGTAATATGTGTATTAAAAAAGATTAAAGAAAAAAAGAGGGGCGTTTGATTGACACCCATAACATTATATGTCTAGAAAATCAAAATGATACCAACATCATATAAAAAAGTCAATAAATTCCATTCATTGTTAAATTTGTTGAAAAAACAATACATCAGTTTTTAAATAGATTTTCACATATGTTATAAAGTTACAGCCAAGCCACATTATTATAGTTTCCATTTCCTAAGCAATCTTAAAGCGGACCTACCACCAGGAATCTATGTTTTCATGAATGGCACTAGAAGTGCAAGTAATAGGGAGAAATGCAGTGAAAACCCCCAAAAACTTCCCTGTATTGAGCAATTTAAGAAGATATTTCCGCAGCTCTTCTCACTTCCTGGTTCATTTTAGGCAGAAATAGGCAGCACGTAACAGGAAGCAGTGATCTGCTTTGAAAATTCCCATAGAAGATCACTGAATGCCCCCCAGTGGCCACCCACGATATTGCACCCCCAGTTTTCCTGGTTCAGCGAACCAGGAAGTGAGGGGAGCTGTGTGGTAATCTTGTTAAAATGGTCATTACAGGTAAGTTTTTGAGTTTTCTTACTGCATTCCTCCCTATTATTGGCACTTCTAGTGCCATTCATAAAAAACATAGATTTCTGGTGGTAGGTCCACTTTAAGTTAAAATATCACAATTTATACCATACATTTTAATTTATGTAAAAAAGCCATAGTTCATCTATAGTAATATGTATGCTGCCACTTTTCCCTCTTATGGAGCTTCTTCAGGGCAAAGATACTTTGAATGTATCCATTTGGCATGGATGCAATTGCTTCTGTAAATGCTTGTTACCTTAATTTTCAACAAATATACGCCTTAAACAGCAATTAGTGAAATGTCTAATTTTTTATAATAATTTGTACTTTTTCTTATGATCAATAAAGCGGGCTCCTCTTCTAGTATAAAACCAATATCATTCTCTTCTATCCATGGAGTATCTCATGCATAGGCTTGTTTTTTTTTAAATTAGATTTATAATCCTGTCTTTCCTTTTAGCAATTCAAAGGGTATACCCTAAGTTCCAGAAAGGGACCCAACACCCCACTAAACTCTCTTTTAAATCTTTTAATAATCCTGGTACTATGAGATGCTATGATTTTAATAATAATGCATGCGTAAAAATTCTTTAAAATACCCTGTTCTCATGAATGTTGCTTTCTGATTCACTCTGGTACTCTATGCTGACCAAGCTTAAAAAAAGCAACTCCCCTCATCACGTTACACAGAAGAAAAGGCTTCAGCCAAGTATTTTCTGCATAGTTTGTTAAGTATAATGTCTTGTCTTTAGTGCTCCTCAGCCTTTTCAGATGTTTGGTGTGGTTTTAGTTTTTTTTTTATTCACAATATGTGCAAGTGGAGGATATAAATGTTATACATCAGCAGCCATTTTATGTTGCATTGTGTTTATTTAAATTAATATTCTGCTAATAAGGAGAAAAGTCACTGAATCTCTAACATAGCTGCAAGTTATTTTCAAGTGTGTTGTTTGTTTATTTCTTTTATTAAAGACATTCTGAGAACAACCAGTAGGTGGCCATAATGTATGATATTCTAGCCGTATGTGTGTTAATCACCTTTTTAGACCTGTTTTTGGAGTGTGATTCTACAGTGAGGAACAGCAAAGCTTGTTTATCCGGAATTAAGTTATTTTCAAATGATCTGTTCCTTCAGAAAAACACCTGAAGTTGACGTTAGCACTGGTACAGCACAGCATCCTATTTATTTAATCACAGTCAATAAAAAGTATTGAAAGAAACAGGCTACTTTCTTCTGAGGATCCAATGATTTTAATGAGTTACAAATATAAATACAATTCAGTGCAGAGTGGTTTATTGTCTCTTTTAATACAAGTAATGAAGTGTGCTCTGTATCTTGAAGAAGTTAGTTTTATTCTTCTGTTTATGTACTTGTACTACAATATAAATAAGTTTATAGTCAGGGGTGTTTCTAGCATTTTGGGGTCCCTATGCAAAGGGGGGGGGGGGTGCTATCACAAAAATTATTGGGGGGGGCTGCTAATAGAATAATGTGTGCAATATTTTCTTATAAAATGTTTTTGGTTGAGTGGATATGCATGCGTGGGGGTTGTCAGGGCCCATAGGTGTCTCAGGGGCCATAGGCACCCACAAACAGGCCTGCTTATTGTTGATATGAATGACAACTATACGGCTGTACTAGATATCACTTACCTTAGATATCCCACCAACAATCACTGCCTCCACACTCTCTTCTACCTACCTTGTGTACCTTCTTAACTTCTTCTTCTTAACCTCCTGGGTGCTATGCCGGAACTCAGCTGATCAAACTGCGCCCGTGCTGGGATCAGGCATAAACAGCACCCCTCCGTGTGCCTGCGGCTCTGTAGATGAGCCGGAGGTACACGGAGCCCTTCCGGCCCCGTGTCTTCGGCGTCATCTATGGGGGCGGGGGGCGGCGCCATAGACCTCCATGTTAATGTCTATAGTGTCTATTTGACACCAGCGGTGTGTAGAGGGCTGGGCAGAGAGCCAGCAATCACGGCGGAGTACAGTGTACTCCGCCGCAATTGCAATTGCGGGAGAAACAGCTTTTCGTGCCATAAAAAATGGCGCGAAAAGCCCGTAACGCCCAGAGGGTTAAAAGATATGTAGACTGTAAAAGTGCACTTAATGCTATTTCTTGCCCTAGACGTCAGGATGTCAAAATCAAATACACAATAGGTCAAAATTACAAACTTACAAAGCCACTGGCTAACCTTGATATTTTTTGAAGAAATGTCTATATTGTGGAAGTGTTTCTTTCTCATAAGATAAAATGATAATCCCTTTCATGTGAAAACACACTTAAATTTGCTTATACATTGAACCTGGATCAAGCAAAGAGAAATACTATAAAACGTGTGAAATCAAATCTCCAACAACCACACATCTGTAGAATAAAATGTTTTGATTTTTAAATCTTGTGAGCCAAATATGATTACAATGTATTCAGATTTGGCCAGCAGGCCTGAGTTTGACACCCAGGCCATAGACTAATCTAACCCACACTCCAACTTTACAGATCCATATTTATCAAGATCTGCCAGATTCTGAGGTTTGCAGAAATCGATTGCCGCATGTTATCTCTGCTGGCCAGGTCTACACAGCATATACTTAGTCTACTACTATTGACCCCATCTATATCACAGTTTCAACAGAAATCTATACTGCTTGAACTATGATGCTTGCAGGATTGCCAAGATCCAATATTGGATGTCAAGAAACTGAGGGGCGCTATTGGCAGATCTTGGCACGTATGTCTGTGTTGGGGTAAGGTGGATATGGTTAGGGTAGAATATAGAGTGAAAATGAAAAAGTCCCCTCTTGAGTTGACTGAATAAATAAACTTGCTTGAAAAAGAATTCAGGGAAAACTACATTTCAGGGTAGTTGTAGTCAGTTATAACTGACTGAAGATTAAAATGGGAATGTCACACAAACATTAAATTAGAAAATAGATGGTGTGCACTTGTAAAAAAAAATGGTTCATTGTGTGTTACATTGTGTGTTCTGTCAAGGCTGTCAGTCTACATAACATAGACACCTCCAGCCTTCCTTCTCCTTTCAAGTGCTAGCCAAGAACGATGCTGCTTAGGCTCTATATGAGGGAATGAAGCAATGTCTCTGAAACGGCTGATAAAGGCATGTTTAGTCTTAGATTCTTCTGTATATTTAACATAAAGCCAGGTATAGTCAAAGAGATCTTTTACTGGGGTTTCTAGCACCTTTAGGACCATTTCACTCTAGCCGCGTTTGTGTTGCAGTACCGCAATGCAGCACAGGTGTAATGGTAAGTGCACAGGTTTCCATAGCAAACCTGTTGTACCGTTGACGGTAACGCCCAACGCAGTGCATTTGCACAAACATCCTGCAACATGCATATTTTGACATGCAGTGTAAGTACCTCCCAAACACTTGTGGATGTGAAAATGTGGGCTTTTATTACCAGTAATAGGCACAGTAGACTGTTACAGCTATCACATCTGTTACCAGTAAAAACCATACCGCAGCACAGTTAGTGTGAAATGGCCCTAAAACAAGAAATACAAATGTTCAAAGGAAATCACTTGTCACGGCGGGTGACACCAGAGCAGCGGTGACACCGGTGAATCTAGGGTGACTGTCACGGCGGGTGACACCAGAGCAGTGGTGACACCGGTGAATCTAGGGTGACTGTCACGGTGGGTGACACCAGAGCAGGGATGACACCGGACTGTCACGGCGGGTGACACCGGAGCAGCGGTGACACCGGTGGATCTAGGGTGCGGACCCACTGGACCAACTTGCACGATTGGCAGGGGTGCAATCTGGGGTGCGGAGTCTAAGGGACTACCTGGTATTCACCAGAGCTACCCGCAAAGGGAGTTGGGTTTGGCTGCGGGTAATCCCCAGGTCGCGATCCCTAGAAAGCACCCGTGCAAGTTGGCTTGCTGAATTGGTACGTGGTACAATACGTTTAAGAGTAACGAAAGTCCATTTAAACTCGCCAAGGTCGTAAGACGGGAAGTCAGACGAGATGCGGGTATGCAGTACCGAGGGTTGAGACGAGAGCGTAGTCTAAGGAGCAAGCAAGGGGTCAGGAGCCGGGAGGGAGGAACAACCGAGGAGGAGTGCAGGACCACAATGTCCAGCAGAGGGAGCTCCAGAGAGGCGGAAGGTTAACCCTAGGTGTCATGGATGGATTCCAGAGCTGGAAGCAGACACAGATCCACCAGTCCTGTTAGGATCTGTGACATCACTCCTTATATTTTCCTTCTTCTTACATAGCCATATCTACACCCACTCAACTTCAAACATCACTAGCAGTGACGGCCGAACTGCCCGCAAGGCGGACAGTTCGGCCGCGAACAAGCATGTTTGTCCTCTTTCTCGCCAGCGGACAGTACGGGTGTTCGACCCGCCCTGTTTGCTGGCGAGAAGGAGCCCTCTATTCTTCCTCTGGTGCGATCATTAGCAGCGAGATCCCATCGCAGGAAGAATGTTTTCACTGAAGACCGGCTTGTAAACCACTGACGTCACATCCGGCACCTGGAACGCATAGTTCCTGGTTGTGCTGACCGGATGTGACGTCTGAGATCTGCTATCCTTTGTTTTTGTCTTCTTCTGCTGCATGTTAGTGTAGGAAATGGGTACAAATGCACTTTTTTAAGGTTCATTTGTTCCTTTAACAATACTGTAAGCCACACTCTATTTGACAATTGTCTGCTTAGGAACCTTTTTTTCATAATTGCGCCTTTGTTTAAAGTAATTTCAGTTTTCAATGCAGAGAAAAATCTGTTGCATTCGTTATACTTCTGTGTAATGATAATCATCTCAGGACAATTACAGAGTAGTTATGCATGAACAAAGAAGATGCTTACCCATATAGCATTTGTTTTCCGAGTGCACTAGAAATACAATGACCAGTATAATAATCGTAGCAGCATTTTGCTGCCAAGCAGTGGCACGTACAGCTTTGCAATACTGGGATATTAACTAGATTAGGTTAACAAGAGGCCTGGAAACACAGGAAGCATCATAAGCGGAACAGAAGCAAGCCTTCTGGGCAAGACAGAAACTGTCAGTGGATCAGCACTAGCCAAGAATCACTGCTGAACTGCCTGGCTGCAGTAGCGACAATCAGGATACTATGTGAAATGGCATGACCCTATCCATTCAAAAATCTGAAGGAAAGCCAATTCCGCACAGGCAGCTATCCAAGGTACTGCAGGTGTTAGGTTAAAATGGTTCCTGACAGCTGTCCAATGTGTAGCAGACACACCATGACACTGTTTTTTACCATCATTATGGGTTTCTTCTCTTTATTATAACACTATCATTTTAAGCATTACAGGATGAGCTGCTGTTATATGAATTTGCTTGTGAACATGACCGCACATAAGATTTCAATTACAAAAAATGGAAATAATTTGTATGAATTCATATGAACTAAAAGCTATAAAGACGTAACTGAAGCAAGTCACATGGTGCAAGTGAGTCTATTTCTGTGTTGGCTGATCTTTTTATGCTTATAGTATGATTAAGGGAGTATGATTAAGGGAAGCTGTGTATATCTGACTATGATAAGGGGAAGCTGTACATATATGACTGTTATATAGGGGAGCTGTGTATAAATGACTTTGATGCAGGGGAGCTGTGTATATATATGATAAAGGGGAGCTGTGTATATATATGATAAAGGGGAGCTGTGTATATATATGATAAGGGGGAGCTGTGTATATATATGATAAGGGGGAGCTGTGTATATAGATAGATAGATAGATAGATAGATAGATAGATAGATAGATAGATAGATAGATAGATAGATAGATAGATAGATAGATAGATAGATAGATAGATAGATAGATAGATAGATAGATAGATAGATAGATAGATAGATAGATAGATAGATAGATAGATAGATAGATAGATAGATAGATAGATAGATAGATAGATAGATAGATAGATAGATAGATAGATAGATAGATAGATAGATAGGCCTTTATAATATGTCACCTTTCTGCATTTATGATGCTGTAACCCTTTACAAAATATTATTCTATCATTATTACCTTTTTTACAAATATATCTCCATTTGTAAATCCATTTATCTGGATTCTAGGTTGTTGTTTATGGCAATTTAGAAGAAAAACAAAGAAACCCAATTCTAAAGCATTAGTGTCATACCCTTGGGAAATCTTTCCTGAAACAACTACAAGTTTAAACCTTTCAAAGGATAAGCTTCACTTTATATGACCGACCATGTTTACAGTAACTGAACAGTGTTGTTTCCGTGCTGTAATATTTTCTTTACATTCTACGTTAAGAATTCCAAATCAAAATACAGTATGATGTTCTAATAACCTCCCTGGTGCATACCTGGCAACCCTCCTGTTTTGGCTGGGGGAGAGTCACATTTTATATGTGTCTTTCCTGGCCAAATCATGATTTCATTAAATCTGGACATTTCCCAGGTATTGGTTTTTACAAAACACGGTAACTTAGGACGGGGGGGGGGGGGGGGTCGTTCTCCCTCCTATGTTCCCACCCCACTTTTGCAGATAATGTATGAGAGAAGTTAGCTGGGAGAGTTATGCCCCTCCGTCAGCCAGCTAACAAATAAGAGGGAGAGAAAGTGAACTTCCTGATGCTGAAAGTGACATCACAGACGGAGGGCATTACTAGCGTGGACATTTGTGTGTCTTTTTCGTTATCAATGATACTGGGGACATAAAGCTTGGAAGCAGGAGATCGAATATTGTGCTGGCTCTTTGGTTTAGGTAAGCAAATCCCAGGTATAGTTAACGGTAACTGGTCATGAGAATCATTCACAAGCCAAATCTCTGTTAGAATGCTAGGCAGGTAAAAAATGTCCTTTATAAAGGAAACATCTTTTAAATGAATAAATACATTAAAATGTAAAAATAAAAAAACTACAGGTCCTCAATTTTTTTGAACTTCCTCTATTTTGATATTTTGCCCCCTGAAATATGTCTTTTATTCAGGTTATTCTGGTGTTGAGAATACGTACATCTTGGCAGTTAAGCTTGGCTGGAGTTAATGGAACTAATTCCATCCCCCTGGGATGCAGAGCTTTTGCTCCGTATTGCTCCCTATTGCTCCCAGGAAACTAAAAAAACACAAAAAATTATTCAGATTTTAAGACGCAGGGATGTTTGCCCATTTATTTTCATGGTAAAAAGTCTAATAGTCCAAAAAATATGGTACATTAGTTCGGAAAAAATATTATAATATATATAAAGCAAACACAATGCTAACACTTGTTAAGGGACCAAAAGAATGGGACAATTGGCTTCTCAGCTGTTCCATGGCCAGATGTGGGATATTCCCTCATTATACCAATAACAATGTACAGATAAAAGGTCCAGAGTTCATTTTAAGTGTGCTATTTACATTTGGCATCTGTTGCTGTCAAATCTCAAGATGAGATCCAAAGAGCTGTAACTATCTGTGAAGAAAGCCATTAATAGGCTGAAAAAAACAAAACAAACCCATCAGAGAGATAGCAAAAACATTAGGCGTGGCCAAAACAACTGTTTGGAACATTGTTAAAAAGAAGGAATGCACCAGTGACCTCAGCAACACCAAAAGACATAGTTACCTGTTGAAAAAAACACCCTTCACAACAGTTGGTCGGATCAAGAACACTCTCCAGGAGGTAGCTGTATGTGTGTCAAAGTCAACAATCAAGAGAAGACTTCACCAGAGTGAATACAGTAGATTCACCACAAGATGTAAACCATTGGTGAGCCTTAAAAACAGGAAAGCAAGATTAGAGTTTGCCAAACGACATCTAAAAAATACATCACAGTTCGGGAACAACATCCTATGGACAGATGAGCCCAAGATCAGCTTGTACTAGAGTGATGGGAAGAGAAGAGTATAGAGAAGGAAAGTAACTGCTCATGAACCTAAGCATACCACCTCACCAGTAAAGCATGGTGGTGGTAGTGTCATGGCGTAGGCATGTATGGCTGCCAATGGAACTGGTTCTCATGCATTTATTGATGATTCTGAAGTGTTTTGGACAATATTATCTGATTCTCATATTCAGCCAAATGCTTCAGAACTCATTGGCTGGCGCTTTACAGTGCAGATGGACAATCACCCAAAGCATACTGCAAAAGCAAACAAAGAGTTTTTAAAGGGAAAGAAGTGGAATGTTATGCAATGGCCAAGTCAAGCATCTAACCCGATTGAGCATGCATTTTACTTGCTAAAGACAAAACTAAGGAGAAAATGCCCCAGGAACAGAAGCAGTAGAGGCCTGGCAGAGCATCACCAGGGACGAAACCCAGTGTCTAGTGATGTCTATGCGTTCCGGACTGTAATTGACTGCAAAGTATTTGCAACCAAGTATTTAAAAGGGAAAGTTTGTTTTTTGATGATTATTCTGTCCCATTACTTTTGGTCCCTTAACAAGTGGGTGGCACATATGCAAACTGTTGTAATTCCTACACCGTTCACCTGATTATAATGTAAATACTCTCAAATTAAAGCTGACAGTCTGCAGTTAAAGGACATTGTGTTTCCTTTATTTCAAATCCTTTGCGGTGGTGTATAGAGCCAACAATCTTACAATTGTGTTGATGTCCCAATATTTATGGACCTGACTGTATACATATTTTAGGCTCCTATAGATCACCATATGTTACATTTGTACTCTGTACAGAATGTAAAGTAAATCCCTTTGCTCCTGTATAGCAAAATTAAGATATAAACAGGTTGACTCTCCCATACCAAAATTATTATTTTTTTAATTCACACTAAGATTGCAGAGCAGTGAATCTCTTTTTACTGTTACTCAAGTTCAGACATGTAAATAATTGTCCGTAGGTATAAGGGGATAGAAAAAAATCTAAATTTCATAGAGCAGTGGAATTCATTTATATATTTCTATCTTAAAGCGGACCTACCACCAGGAATCTATGTTTTCATGAATGGCACCTGAAGTG
>CM070040.1:37589837-37603686 GCA_036250615.1 Ptychadena robeensis
TAAAATTATTCCTCAAAAATACCACTTGCCTAATAATTCTGCACTCCCTGTATATAAATTAATACAATAGGAGAAAGTACAGAAACAAATGTTCTTGTTTTACCTATTACTTTTGAAAAAATTGTATTAACATTTCCTGTGTTCTTTCAGTTAATTCTGTTGTGATGTTGTGAAAAAGTGCAGTTTTTAGAAATACCAACCAATTGAAAAAAGCCGGTTGTTTTAATTTCATTTATCGAACAAAGGAACTATTTTGAGTAGTGCTTTTAGACATAAAGCCCTATTTCTAGATTACACTAATTGATTTTTTGTTTGGATTTATTTTTGAAAGAGACTTGTCAATAACTACAAGTATTCAAAGTAACATCCATTTGTTTAATTTCCCCCACATATCCCCCATCATTTCCCCCACATATTAAACTTAAATATCAAGTGTGAGTGTTATGTGAATACAACGGTAAACCAGTTGAGGAAAAAAGGAAAAAAAAACATTGGCTGTTCAATTGTTTGTCAACATATTTCCAAAATATAAAAGTATCCAAAAATACTGTCCAGAAATGTAATGCTTTGACCAACGCTGCCTTCTTGCCTAATCAATCATATAATTGATCAGAAATATGTCATATTTTATAGATAGGCTTAGATTTTTCATTTAAAGTCATTTGAGCTGCTTTGTTGATGACTAAAGTTCTGGCTATGTATGGTTTTGATATACTGCAATGCAGTGCCCAACACATTGATCACATTCTACCTGTAAATCCCGAAGGTCAAATCTTGGAGGGTGTACTTAAGAATCGCTATAAACTATACCTTTTATCTTAAACAGCAGCTTTCCTTAATGATTAAGCCTTTCTGGGCAAAATGCATCAGAGACATGATGCATGTTTGTGTATGTATTATGCTCTTGTCATGGTGAGTGGCACTCACTCAGTTTGTTGTTTGAGTACCTTAGCTCAAGTCTCAGAGGCCAGCAGTCACAGAAATTAGTGCTTACCTGGAGCAGTGGAAAAGTTCTGTGGACTTTTTTTTTTAACCTTGCTTGGTTTAGCTTTTTTTGGTGTATAATGTTTCGGGTACCCAACAATTAACTGCTCGATAATTTTTTTTTATTTTTTTTCTGAAATAAACGTGGATCTCCTAAAGTAAGCACACACAAGCACAACAATTCTGGTTTAGATATAACAAATATTGGCTAAGTAAGTCAACCTCATAAATAAAACACTAATGCCAAATGTTTCTTGGGCTCACTGCAAATTAAACAATGCAATAATTGGTGAATTCTTAAGTAAACAATCCATATAGATATCTTAGAGAAGTGTTAATAATAATTCATAATAATATAAGAAAAAAATAAAAAAATTAATTGTCTTCTGACATTTTAGTTCTTTGTATTTGCATACACACAAACACCTACAGTCTATATATACTGAATGAAATACGATATAGAGTTTACACTTTTAAAATATCCTAATTTTACCGATAGATGTTATCTCTGATTATGTCCTAGGCATACCTTTAAACTAATTGCTTTTCATATTGCAAATAACTTCAGGGAACAATTTTTAATAGCAACACAGTCCCCTGAGTCTTCTGAAAGTAAAACAAATTTTTTGTACAACCAAATTTATTCCCTAACAACTACAAGTGTATTTCTGAATATCTTACACTAATGTGCTCTCTGATCATTTTCAGAGATTATTTTGCACTTTAATTGAAGCAGGAGCTCATTAATTTTGGAAGCAGTAAATACAGAGATATATTCAGCTGATGTGCTATTTTTACTTAACAAAGGTTTTAGCCCTACCAGAATCAACAAGACTTTATAAGGGGGCTTTACCAATAAAAAATTATAAACAATTTTGTCACTGCTCCATGCATACATTATATAACTTACTTTGGTATAAAACTCTACATCATACAGAAGTGCAGTATATTCCTGCTATGATTTTTTCATTACAAGTTTGTATTGTATTAGTATTGTATTTTTATTTGTTGTTTTCTTTTATTATTATTATTTATTTCCTTTAATTATTTGTTCCTTTTTAGAGCTAATGCCACAACAAAGTACAATGTAAGTCCTCAAGTGTAGCCACAGAAGTATACTTCTCATGAGCATTGGTGTTATATAACAGGGGGTATCATGCCAATCCAGGTTATGTTGGAATGTTGTCATATAGTTTAGCCCAAGCCCAAGGCTTTAGTTTTGAATGGGCGTGGCAAAATGGCACCGCCGCAAAATTTTTATAACTATGAATAGGAAGAGTACAACAGACATTGCCACTACGTTTTGTAATTTTTCAGCCTTGGCCCAAGAGACAGAACTGACAATGATGCTATCCATTTCAATGTAGCATTGTCACCTTACAGATAGAAGATCATTTTTGGTAGGCTTAAATAGATTACTAAAATGTATAAAGAGTTTCACAGCAAATACACACTAACAATCAGTAGTGATGGCCAAACATTAGCCAGTGAATAGGCGGATAGGACTTATAAAAGTCTGAATTCCTCTTGTTCACGGGGAGATTCAAATTTCCCGGATGTGACATCACTTCCAGTACATAGAACGCATAGTTCCTTGTACATATTACCAAAGGAAACGTCAGTGATGTCAATTCTGGTTTTCAGAGCTAATGTTTTACTAGAATTCCGGGTTCCCTACCCAGTCTCTAGTAAAAAAGTGCTCTTGATCCTGCCGGTGGAAGAATAATAAGCTGCTTCTTGCCAGCTAAAGGGGCGGGTCAAACAATCACTTTTTCTCACCTTGCAGACACTTCGGCCATCACTATCTATCAGTAGGCACCAATGAAAACCTTGGCAAAAGATATTTTTTTACATATTTTTTGAAAATCATGGATGTTCGCATTCCTCGTAGCTGGAGAGTAGTACAGGCGACTAGAAGGAACAGGCAGGGAATTTAAAAGTCTGATCCGCCTGTTCGTGAATGGACCTGGCCAAAGTTCGGCCATTACTAATAGAGAGGATGTGTGTTCTAAGAAAATAATTTTGTCAATCAAATGAGGAAGTAAAAGTATTCCTTACATGCACCTACCCAAAGGATAAACATTACAGTACAGGGCTTAGCCTCAAGATCAGAGCTAAAGTTAGAGTTCAACTTTAAACAAAGACACATAGCATTACAGTTATGTTATTGTTTTTGGTACATTTATAGTTCTTGCATCTGAAGAAAAAAAGAGTTGTGTATTTGTATGTAAGTTTTTAAATGGTTACTTATGAATTTAATGTGACAACAGTGAGCATTGTGCCAGACAGGAATAAGATCGAAATGAGCCTGAAAGGTCCAACTGCAATTACATTAGCACTAATTTCTCGAATAAAATGTTAGCTATTACATTTTCCACTAAAAGTCAATATGATGCATTTCAATAATTTAATATTCTAGCTCAGGGCAATGAAGTCAACAACATATAACATATTCCATTTCCTTATGTTTGCAGAATATACTTAAGTATCCATACAGTACATGAATGTTCGCAATGGTAATATATATTCGACAAATGGCACGTATTTGTGAATTTGTGAATGTGCGGCCGAAAATTCGCAATGTTGAATATTCAACATAATATCACTGTAATTGGTTATCAGCATAAATTGTGCATATCTGTGCGCATTGCAATGCACAATACATGCAAGTCTATGAGGTACCATTGATCACACGTATTCATGAATATTTGCAAAAATATGCGCATACATATGTGCAATGTAAGGCTGTAGAATGTAAACTAACCAGATTATTTTGAATATTTAATATACCTCCACACATTTGAGAAATTACATAAACTCGAATTAAGCATATGCCACTCAACATCAGGGCTAGTTCCCACTGGGCAGTTATAACCGCACCCATGTTGTTCAATGGGCTAGGGGGGGGGCGCTTTTGACCGAGGGCCGCACTCTTCCCTGGCCACCCACCCACTCGCGGCCATAGAGATGAATGGACGCAGATAAAAACAGCATGAGATGCGGTTCTTAGCAGCGGCGGTTCTTCTTAGCGGCGGCAATCGTGCCGCCGCCTGCCGCATGAATAGAAACAAGCCCTTATTAAGTTGTCTGTATAAAAATCTACTGACACTTCAATTTCTACCACTGTGATATTCTCAAAGCTCTATTTATATTTTCTTAGTAGAAAAGTAAGGAACATCTCTCTAGCTAAGGATCCTGAGAAAATATTGTGGGGGAGATTGTCTGGATATAGAAATATGGAAGAAAAGTCTGAATAGAGTGAAGTATGATTATATCGACTTGTACAACTTATTGTCTCCTGTGTTGCTGACATTTTAGAGTAAAGAGCTAAAAAAAAATACTTGTGTTACCTACCTACTTGTGTTACCTACCTTTTGCAAGACTGGCTTTACAAAAGTAAAAGCAATTTATAAAAACAGAAGAAAAATCCAAAGGGAAAGTGGTATACTTTATGTAACATTTCACAACTTGTATTTACCTTTCTGGTGGTCCCATCCATCAGGATTTGGTTGTTGAAGTGGTACAAAAGTAATAAAATGGGGACATGCGGGCTGGCCGAACCTTTGGCTGTATTTTCCATCAGGCATAGGCCCCAATAAAGTTCTGCAGAGAGAAACAATCCCTGCTGGCATTGCTGGTGGACACCATGGGATATCCTGGACCAGTAAATCTACCTATAGCCACATAGGGGCTAGGAAAAAAATCCTAGTTAGGAAGTAGAATGATCAGTTATATATCTACCCTGGAATTTTAGCATTGCTTCTTTCAGGAATGCAATGGTTAATTCCAGGGATGGTTACATGTTTCCCCACGGGAGGGTAACATCTATGCTAATAAGGGTCTTCAAAGTAAAAACATGTTGTGGGACTAAATATAGGGGTAACTATATTACCCTAATTAGTGGTTAGGATTGTTTATTAAGCTAACATACTTTTACACTGCTAATCATTATTAATTTTACAATGTTTTAGTGCGTTAAACTACATATATGAAAACATCTTCAGTGTCTTTTATAATTCTTATTTTAGCTAAAGTATCATAACACCATGTCTGAGTTTTGGCCATCTTGACCTTTTGTTAGAAAAAAGTGTAAAAAAAAACTAGAAATCCTACCTTATACTCCAAAAAAATTATATATCTTAATTATATATTTTATATCCATTGATGCTCTTCTATATATTTGATATATATGTTAAACCAATTGTAATACTGAAATGCCATGGTTACAGGTATTGACAAATGCTTATGGTTTTGATCTAGATAGATCTTCCAGTTAACTGACTTTTGGTTACCTAAGCTTCATTCTAAATAGGCTAAACAGAATCTCTTTGAGTGTACCTAGTTGAAGAATGCAGTAGACCAGTGGTGTTAAACTCTGGCCCGCAAGATTTTTTTTAATCTTGTGTCTTTTATTTAACACTTGAGTTAATATAGGTTCTGCTTTGCTTCTTCCCTTCACATTTTGTTAAATATATATTATGTTAGTTTCCATATGAAAAGGTTTATCATTATATCTAATGAGAGGGAAAGACTTCCTCCATTGTTGTAATGTTTTTTTTATAGATCTGAAGGTTGGTCAGTGACTTTTTCCAAGTTATTAATTTTGGCCCACTGTGTATTTTAATTTGATACTCCACAGCCCCTCCCGCAGTGAGCGGCTCGGGCCACCACACAAGGGGACTTTGTCTGTCTCATGTTGACCCATCAACTCTTGGATATCCACATGATTGACACAAATATACAGCCATTTACATATTTCTAGAACAAGTGAATCAAGAGTATCCTGAACAGACTATTAATAAATCTTTTCTGTTTGTACATATTCTTTCCCACATATGCTGATATATCTGGATCATTTGAATGTTTAATTATATAAATTGTGATGTAAATGTTTTAATTAAATTATCTACTATTATGCATAACTGGCATGTAATGGATGCTGTGACCCCACTTTGTGACAATGTGAGTTCTAGTGGCCCTGTTATCCAGGGACCGGGGTGTGACTTCTCACCCCACCACCAGGGTTCTTCTTTTTTTTTTATTTGATACCCTTTACTAGCCAAGCTGTGCACCAAGGGCAACACTCAACATAGCATCTTAATTCTCATGTTTGCTGAGGACATTACTTTAATCTCTAAACATGCAGTACTTACAAATCTGGAAATAAGCAAAAAGAGCAAAGTCTGTGAACTAAGTGCAGTTTCCCATAGCAATTTAGTCAATTTCTTGTCTGTTCAATGTCTGTTAGCGTAAAGCTGTGACAACATAAGAGTGAGATTGTTTATTGACCAATCTCACCCTTTGTAAATTACCATAATGGGCTTATATTTTGTTCTGGTAGACAACATTTAATGCGCCTTGTTTCTGCTACCCAATATTTAGAAGTCTAAACAATTCTGCAATTAAAAAATGTGTAATTTGAAGTTGTTGTTACAGCTTTCACATGTAAGATTTAATAAGAGAAGCTCTACTGAGAGTCTCACTAGGTATTGTACAATCTCACCTCCCTTGAGACCCTGGTTTGCCTCATTAGTGGCAGCTGAGGAAATTATCACTTCACAGGCCAAAAATCCTCTCTAGCAGTTGAGGTGATTGATGTAACAAGGCTAAAAAAATAATGATAAAACGCTTCTTCCAAAAGATAGATTCAAATGGCAGCAACTTCAAAGGCAATTAAATGTGACAAAGAAATAGTCTTACTGGAATAAAGCATTTTCAAAGAGATGACAGGTAGGAAACATATTGTTTTCGTCGTGCAGCATCCCTGTCTTGTATTTATTTTTTAAATGTCTGTAATAAATATAAAATGTCTTCAGTTTGAAACTTGAGGGTGACAGTTGAAGTAATATAGTACTTTTAGACCGTCATTGAAGAATATGGTCATAAATTATTCACCAAAGCCAATATGCTGAAAGTAGCAGTGGTTAAACAAGCTGAGATGAAACCACACAGAAGGTAGATGACTATGTATTCCATGATATAAAAACGCTTGTCTTAGACATGCCATTGGTGGGCAGATCTCATAGGCAATTCATTTTAACGTGTGTGACGTTTCAGTGGGAAATATGCTCATAAACAAGTCATATTTAGAGATAATTGTCAAATAATAGATAACAAACCTGCTGGCACTTCATTACAACCATTGTTCTAATCCTATTTGCACTAATTAACTTTTTATTTTGAATTAAATGAGAGAAGTAAAGGTATTTGTGTTCTGAATGATACCTTCTGGGTGCACTAGGCATGTGGCCTAAAATTCTTATTTGCTAATGAAATTAAATGTTTCCACATCTCCATTTTTGAGAGGGCTGGAGATTGTGGAATAAGGGGTTACCATCAAATAACTGATTTTACCATGGGAATGTCTACAACCTAGTGAATTGGTAACATTTGTACCATAACATTTTAACAGTATTATCTACAAAGTTTACAGGCTAAAATAAGCCTTAACCTCCTGGGCGGTTAGTCCAAGTTAACTAGGGGTGAGCTTTCTCTGGCGTTTCTTTCCAGGTCCGTCTCACTACCCCTTAGCGCATTTGCATTTACCTGTAGATTGTGATCAACATCTTGACATCCCTGCTCTAGTCCATAACTAAATGAAGCCCAAATATTATATGATTTTTTTAAAATAAATATAACATGCAGCAATGAGATTGCTTACTGATAACGATTATACTACTTGATTGGTGCTTCTGATAATCTCTATGTCAGACAGACTCCATTTTATTGGCATTTTAGTAAAACAATGTATAAACTCGTTACTAGTTACTAGCCCCTTGAAGCTAATCTTGGGCTTTATATTTACCATAAATTTCAGATGACACAGTAACTTCAAAGCCCCATGATGAAGTCTAAGCAAAATATATAAACAATACAAGTTGAGTAGGAGTGCAGAACTCTATAATATATATCATGCAACAATTTTTATAGTCACATATACAGAGATTAAAAGAGTATGACTAAAAGTATAACAAAATACATATACACAGTAGTAGTATTAAGCCTTTTGAAATATATATATATATATATATATATAAAATATATATCAAATGCTTCAGCAAAGGTTCTTAATTGTAATAGCAGCAATGGTGCTAATGCATCCCTGCTTCAGCACATATTGCACACCCTGATTTTATGAGTATGTTATAGGAATAGCTGATTACATTTATTTTGGGCATTCTGGAACCGCTGGATATTTTCTTTTTTTTTGGCAATTTGAGAAGAATCTACACCATCTGTTGCCTTGACACACAGAGATTTAGTAATCAGGCACAACACTAAGACTGAAGTCATCTAGGGAGGTTATTAATTAACAAACTTGGATACGGTTCAGAATCTAAACCGTATCCAAGTCACGCCTAACAAGAGCAGTGGACTTTCAGAAATGTTGAAATTTGTAATGACTTCATTTAAATTCAGAAGCATAAGACAACATAATATATACTTAATGCAGTTTTTTGACAAATGTTTCTGTAAAAGTGATTATTGTGGGAACACACCTGATAGCAAAACATATACCTTCATTTATATTGCATTCCACATTTAAGAAAAATTTATTTTGTAGTGATATAAACTGGAAATCTGTATTTCTTGGCAAATTTTAGAAGTTGTACAAATATTGGGTGATGCTAACCTGTACGTGACTGTTAAGGTCCTACATTTTCTAAGAAATAGTATATCTGCAGTTGAGGGGACTGGAATTGCTGAAGTTTTCTATATTCTTAATGGACCGCATAAGCATTTGGAGAGGAGGACCCGCCAATCTTTTCCCAGTCAGCCTCTTTGGAATCATCATTCGTCGGGGAGGGCTCCATGTCTAGGAGGCGGTGATTGTTTTTTTTTAGCGGTATTATTGATGACGCTGGAAATGTGAAGGGAGAAGGGAGAGTGATTTTATAATGTAATCCACGGCTTTTTAAAAAAGGTGTCACATGCCATTCATGCAGAGGGTTAAGAAAAATTCATCAAGTCCATTTGTTTTTACTACCACAGCTACCTAACCTGTTCTTTGCTTTAATTATCCAATAGTTTGAAAGGAAAGAATACAGACTAATTCAAAACAATAATCAACCAAGAAAACTTGCTGGAGATTATAGCTGGGAGCCTAGACATGTGTTTGGGGGAGGGGTTGGTTCCCGATAGCTGCACCTGATATATGGTGGACGTGATATCTGGGCATGATATATGGAAAACATGATATTTGCCTTGCCATGTGTTGCACAGGCCCATTGCAGCTATGCTGTTGCTTGCTTTTTTCTATCTAAAAGACATGATGGCTGCATATTTTATATGATCCATGCTTGTAAAAAGCATTGCTTTATAGATGCATATAGCAGACAATCTAAATATATTATTTCAAGTATGATATTTTTTTTATTTGGTTCTTTCATACACAGTTTGCACCCCTCCAAGAGTCTTAAAGCGGTTTTAAACTCAAATGAAAAAACCAGACACACATTAAACAGACACAATACTCACCTGTAAGCAGTTCAGATGCTGGAAAACTGCTACACAAAAAAACTCACACTATACTCACTTCACTTGCTTGCAGTTCTCAGGCTGGCATCTTAGATCCTGGAGACCTGCAGCCACTTCCACCCTCACTGCCCCCCTACTCCCCCCCCTCCACTCCACCTCCTCCTCCTGTCTCTTCTCTGTCTGAACTGTAGAGACTCATGGGGGGCGTGTGAAGAGGGGGAATCATCTGCTGATGATTTCCTGTCTGGGAGAGATGTCCCAGACACCACTTCGGCTGCCTAGGCGCGACGTAAGACAGTGGGAATGGAGCACTCGTAACAAGTTCCCGTCCAGCTTTCTGAATAAGATTTGTTTTTTACAATTAAGGATGTCAGCAATATCGGCTGAGCTGCACATGATAATGCTGATTGACCTCCCAGGTGGTAGGTCCGCTTTAAGAATGGTGATTTAACCCTTGATGTCAATTGTCACAATGAATGTAAAACAAGACCTAATTCTGTACTCTCTATTTAATATGTTCTCTTTGAGGCCAACATTTGACATGACAAAAAGAACCTGGAATAGGGCAGGGGATTTGTTTAATCTTGGGACAAGATTTTAGCTTGGAAAGAAAACATCACTGCATTGTATATGGTAACCTTAATGCCGTAATGCCGTTATAGTCATAGACTGTAACCTAATGCGTGATCACATTGTGGATCGATGGATCGTTGAAAGGTCTTCTGAGAATCTATGCAGCCCACCAATGTACCTGCCCCTGCAGATCGAATGTTGCTTCCTGTTAATGCCATTCTTAAATGTAATCATTCCAACCCCCCCCCCCGCCATGTCATCTGTAATCATTACAGATGCTGTGTCTTCACCGCGCCGAGCCGTTCCGCCGATGCAAGACTGAACGTAGTCAAGTACGTTGAGGCTCTGCATCGTCGGATGTGTAAACGTCGGATGTGTAAACAGAGCGGGTAAGTCTATGTGCTACGTCGGGACCCCCGCCAAGCAATACGCTTAGCGGAGGGGGTCCCGACATATGTGAAAACAAACCCTTACTTCTTCCAAATCCATTATCTGTTGTGTGGTACAAAGCGGTAAGCACACAAACATTTCTAAATACAGTAAGGTCTTGGTATCTGTCATAATTACATTAATTATCACAGATAATTACACCCCACCTCACCTACACACACTCAATTACACCTCAACACCTAGAAAGTTTTATATTTAATAATTTCAGCAATATTAAGATATAAAACCGCAAGACAATTAAACATTTCCTTCAAGGTAATACGCTACAAACTGCACATTAGACCACCTACAGCTATTAATAAATGACCCCTACCAAATTCAAACTAACCACCAGCAGACCAGCAAAACCCTTAAACATGCAACATGAAATGAATGTGTCCACTTGCTTTTATTCATGACGGGACTACTGCGCGGTATTGGACATATACATTGGCATTTATTTGTGTATATTTAATGTGTTTATTGTTGTATATTTCTTATTTGTTTTACTTTTGTGGTGAAACCTCACCAAAACATATATGTCATATATATATCGGTTACATGTAATAATTAATGGTATTATTACATGTAACTGGTAGGGAAATGTATATACATATTAACTGTTATTAATTGTGGGGTTTGCTTGTGATGTATGTTATATGTTGTGTTGTTGGTTGTGTGGTGTTGCTTATGTTGTATGTTATATGTTTTTTTATGTATATGTATGTTTCATGTTTACCAATTGTCCGGCTTCATTAAATGTGTGATTTTATGATGTGCCCAATATTTTATTTCAGGCTTTGACTATCTTTTGTTTTTTTCATGCGGTTGTTGTGTTGTATGTTATATGTCGTAATGTATTTAATTAGGACATATAACATTGTTTAGGGGAAATATATGTGGATTAGTGTGTTTTATGTGGTATATAATATTGGTGATTGTCGGATAGGGGTTAATGTAATAGGACTGATTATATGGTTATTCCAGGTTTTCTGGAACATTTTTAGGGTACTATTTATTGTGTGATGCATTTACTGTATGTATTTATTGGACACATTTATTTCATGTTGTGTGTTTTAGGGTATTGCTGGTGTGCTGGGTGTTAGTTTGGATTTGATAGGGCTCATTCTGTAATAGCTGTAGGTGGCCTTATGTGTGGTTTGTAGTGTCTTGCTTTGAAGGAAATGTTATATTGAATTGTCTGGATTGCGGTTTTATATCTAACAATTGCTGAAATTATTAAATATAAAACCTTTGAGGTGTTTTGGGGTAATTGAGTGTGTGTAGGTGATTTTTAAAAGTCATGTTTTGCTGGTATCTGTAATAATTAATGTAATTATTACAAATACCGTTTTTACTGTATTTAAAAAGTGAGTGTGTGCTTAGCGACAGGGGATAATGGCTTTGGAAGCAGTAAGGGGTTAATATGACCTATTATTCCTTCCATGTTATTATCTCTAAAGATTATTTTTTATGGTTACAAATAAATATATATGGTAGGGGAGCAGTATAGGTAAAAGGTAAATTCCCCGTCTGTTCTGAATCTGAATTTTAAAAAATGGAAGTGATGTCAGTGACGTCACTTCGGGTACCTAGAACACATAGTTCCTGGTTCCGATTACCAAACATGATGTCACTGGTGTCACTTCCGGTTTTCAGAGACGATATTTCACTAGAGACCAGGTAGAGATGGGTTCTCTACCTGGTCTCTAGTGAACAGATTCTTCCTCTGGAGTATCTTTCTGCACCTGATCCGACCAGTGAAAGAATAACAAACTTCTTCCAGCTCTGTTTGCAAACAGGACGGGTCGAACTCCCATACTGTCCACTGGGAGAAGAAAAGCGGCCATCACTGTGCATACGCACCATCTATTTTGGGCAGATAATATAATTCTTATTAACTTGGTTTATTCTGTACATAACAAGCAAATAGGCAAATAAATCACTTGTGTTTATCAGATTATATTCAGGAATACCTTTGTTGCAAATTAATTCAAAGGAAATTAACAGATGCTTAAGCTATTATCCTGACTAATGCATCATGTTGTCACTGAGCATTTACAAAACAGGAACTTTTAGAGTTTTGGAAGTACTGATTTATTGTGGGATGCTTTATCTATATATTGAGAAAACAATGCAGTAATTACTGTGGTTTTTAAAAAAAAAATGTTTTTATTATTTTGAAGCAAGTGATGATTCATTATCTATATTCTAGCTGAATGCCTAGGAAAGTGTTGAAAGATGCATGTTTCCTACACAGCATTATCACAGCACTATCACTGAGATATATGACTTGTGGGTGTGAGCTGGGACTTTTGTAAAGTGTATTTGAAATATGATAAACACCCCTGTATGTTAATGCCAGCTGATACTAGCAATGCCCTTATGCCTTATTTCACCTTAGAATAGAGATATAGATGCATGCAAATTGGTTCTTTTATGTCTTACTTTATTTACATCTAATAAGGAAATTACAGTTTGATAGCACTTTATTACAATGTAAAGGTAAAATATGTTAATATGCAAATAGGGTATATTAAGGTTCCTTAACTATACAGCTACAACATGTCAATCATACCTGCCAACCCACCCTTTGGTTGGGAAAGTCTTGTTTTTTATATGGCTTTTCTTGGTTTCCCCTCTTGTGCAGATGATAATCGGGTGGGACATTACTAGGGAGAGTAACACCCTCTTCCTCCTAAGTTAGGCAGTGACGTCACTTCCGGTATCTGGAACGTGGAAGATTCTAACAAAATCGGAAGTGATTGACAGCTATGGTCAACTATTTGGAGTTAAGAAAGTTTAATAGTACTGTACAAAATCTTGTCTCAACTTCTACATAAATCCTATAAAATAAGTAGAGATGGTCAAGTTTTTTGACTAGCTGACATTGTGAGCTGATTGCAAAGCCTCTGAAAATTACAGTGGTGTGCAAAACTATTTGCCCCCTTCCTGATTTCTTATTCTTTTGCATGTTTGTTACAAAGCTCATCAAAAACCTTTAACTATTAGTCAAAGATAACATAATTGAACACAAAATGCAGTTTTAAATGAAGGTTTACATTATTAAGGGAGAAAAAAACTCCAAATCCACATGTCCCTGTGTGAAAAAGTGATTGCCCCCCTTGTGAAAAAATAACTTAACTGTGGTTTATCACACCTGAGTTCAATTTCTGTAGTTACCCCCAGGCCTGATTACTGCCACACATGTTTCAATCAAGAAATCACTTAAATAAGAGCTTCCTGTCACAGACATCATGCCAAGATCCAAAGAAATTCAGGAACAAATCAGAACAAAAGTAATTGAGATCTTTCAGTCTGGTAGAGGTTATAAAGCAATTTCTAAAGCTTTGGGACTCCAGCGAACCACAGTGAGAGCCATTAT
>CM070040.1:37603786-37615816 GCA_036250615.1 Ptychadena robeensis
ACATTTTGTGTGACAAACATACAAAAGAATAAGAAATCAGGAAGGGGGCAAATAGTTTTGAACACCACTGTAGTTGCCTATATGCTTTACATACAATTACAAATACTGAAATTATGCACACAGCAGGAGCTACCCGGTAACTGACAGTCTAAATTTCCCACTTGTGGCAGAAGTTCATTGGAGTACCGTATTCATAAGATACCCCTAGGTTTTGAAGAGAAACTCAAGAAAATAAGATATTCTTAACGAAATGGCATACACAAAGATCTAATACAATAATTTAACAATAATGTGTCCTTCATTAGTTTAGAATATCAAGGAATGACACATTTTAATCGTTTATATTAGGACAATAGAATAATTAGAATAATAATGAGTCTTTTATTGATTTTAAACATCAGGCAATGACACTAATATACTTTATATTATACTTACAAGCCCATCAAACCAATCATTATTTGGACAGTAGGGAATGCTGAGGATTGTAGTACCTCAGAGGGCAGTGCTTTCTTGCAAACATAACTGCAAGCCTCTATTTCTGACCCAACCCCCTAAAATGCAGATACATACAACACACGCACAGAAAGATATACAGACAGGCACATACATACAACACACACACAGAAAGATATACAGACAGGCACAAACATACAACACACACAGAAAGATATACAGACATGCACATACATATAACACACACAGAAAGATATATAGACAGGCACATACATACAAGAAAGGCAGTACTGTAAACATGTGCATGTATAAAACGTGACACAATGCATATAGTGTGAAAGGGCCCAAAATTATTATACTTTTTAAAGCAACTGTTCATGGTATGTTGAGCTACTGAGTTGATACTGTTATCATCATGCAATAATCCTCTATGATTTGTTCTCAAAGTTTTACATAGAAATAAGGATTTTTTGGTTGGTTGGATTTCTCTAAAAATAGCTGTCCTTATATTTATTTTAGTGTGGCATTCGTTTCTTTCTAATTACTCAATTTGTTTTTAAAGCATGTACTTCAATTTGTCCATGGTCTTCATTTGGATCTTTCTTAGTTGCTTAGAACCAAATTAAGATATAATGTAAACTGCTATTGCTGACCTGATTCTAAAAACACTGCTTTCTGCTTGGTGTTCTTATACTGTAGATAAAGTGAACCCACCACCATAAATGTATCTTTTCATTAATGGCACTAGAAGTGCTGATAGTAGGTAGGAATGCATACAAAACGTAAGTTAACAAGATCCCTTAGCTGCCACGGTCCGACCCACCCTCCCTGGATATCCCCGCAAAGATAGACAGGTAAATCTCTAATATCGTCCATTAAACCAAATGACACAAATTTCCCCATAGAAAACCATTCTACAGGCCCCAAGTGGCCCTTCGCGATATTGCACCATGAGTTCACCCCCGGAATCTTGGAAAATAAACATGGAATCTCTCATACAATTCCAGGGAACAGCAGGTAAGTATATTTTTTTTGGATTTTGGAGTGCTATGCCCCCATCATACCAGCTCAGAGCAACATCAAACTTTAATTTTACATATTTTTTTTAGATTTTAAAAATACATCCGCTTTAAGGCAGCTGTATGCTTGTTTTGAGAGATGGTCTAATTTTTTCAACTAGCTGACTTTGTAAGTTTATTGCAAAGGCCCTGAACATGCTCTCATGTCTAAAATTCTTGGTAATATGCTAAGGGTTGTGGGAGCAATAAAAAAGTATTGCTCTAGCACATGTAATTTGTAAGTTTTTGTAATTAATTAATGTGAAAGTCCAACTCCAACTTTATTTGAACTTAATTTATTTAAAAACTAGAGTGAAACTAACCTTTTTTGTACATAAGTGATGATACCTCAGGTGATGTGCACTTAACTCACAAAGTTGAACTAGTCAAATTTTCCAAAACAAATTCCACCATCTCTACTTGTTTCTGGTGTTTGACTAAAGCTAAGTCTAATGTTCAGAATCAGTTAAAACAATTAAAGCTTTTACTCATTTTGAGTTTAAGTTTACTTCAAACATCCTGACATCCAAACACATGTAAATGATGATTGGTAATAATGGGTGACTATTACCTCCACACCTAATAAACACAACTTCTGGTTCTATGTTGAGCTAATGGATGATCCACCAAATAGTGGTTTGAACAGAAAAACCTTTGTTTTAGTTGTGCATTTACCAGAAGTACAGATATTGTTGGTATCTCATTGCTGTGTTTTAAAAGGACACATAAGTCAATATTGATATAGCTGGATTTATTAAGTTAAATGTATTGCTATGTCTATTCTTTAATTAGACCCTTTTTTCGGAAGTCATGTCTTACAATCTGGATCTTGTTTTCAGCAGTTTGTCCCAGGATGCTGCCATTCCATCAGCACGCATTACATTAATATGCAACACAAACCCATAAGGGTCTTAAGATCAACAGCTGCAAAATACTGCCAAAGGCATAAAAGAGAGCTTAAAATATTGACATATATTGCCTAAAGCTAAACATAGTAAAATTAAGCAACTGTAACTTTGCTATTAAACTTAAAAGCGATTCAAGGTTTGGTGCTACTCATGGTATATTTAGTTAATGTATGATATTAATAGGGAATTGAAAAGAAGGTAGATATTACTGGCAATGCTAACCTGAAGTCAGAACTCCAGGGGAAACAAAAACTGTGGCAGTGGTGCTAGCCATGCACTTCAAAATTATAATTTTATGGTTATCTAGGGCAACCTAGGGATCAAACTTAGCTTTAATGTAATTACTAGTGATGGCCGAACATTGGCCAGGACTGTCCACGAACGGGCGGGTCGGACTTCTAAAGACATCACATCCGGTCCCTGGACCGCATCCTGGAATGCATAGTTCCTGGTTTAGGGAGCCGGATGTGACGTCACTGACGTCACTTCCTGCCCCGACCCGGTTTTTTCACTAGGAGACCGGCTTTATGCCCGGTCTTCTAGTGAAAAGATTCTTCCTCCGGCACGATCACACACGGAGTGCTCGCCGGCGAGAAGATGGGCGAACATCCATGTTCGCCGCCGAACTGTCCGCCTTGCGGACAGTTCGGCCATCACTAGTAATTACATTTGGCCCACAATATTTTTTTATTAAATGTTATTTAAGAACATAATCACTCAGATGTGCATTTGATGTCACATGTGTTATAGTATATTACTTTACTTGTTCCAGATTTAATATTTAAGCAAAAAAAAGTTTGCTTCCACATAAAAGGTTCATCATTATATTTGCTAAAAAAAGAAAAATTCTCCACAATTATAGATATTTTTTTTAATATAGTTTATCTCAAACATCAAGATTGGCCTGTGACTTTGTCCAAGTAAATTTTGGTCCAATGTGTATTTATTTTTGACACACCTGATTTAGGGGGAAACTAAGCAGACATGAAGCATCTTTAAAGAAGAATGGAACCAGTCTAGCAGAGGAGGATGTCTGAATAACATAATTAAAAGTCCTGTTTAGGTTTCCTCTGGAGAAAAACAACTATTTAACAACAGCTAGTGTTTTGACATTTTATATGGATTTGGGCTTTAAAAATATAAAAATCTTTAATCCACAAGTGGACTGGACAGTAAAGAAGAACTTCACCATCTTCAATAAAATGTCAAGAACAATTAAAGTGCTCATGAAAGGTATGCCTAAAACCCTCAGATGTGTGTAAAATAAACTAAAGAACATGGGTGCCACTTTTGCAATATATCATATCTAAACATTACCCAGTGATGAGTAGTGATGGCTGGCGGACAGTTCGGCCGCAAACATGCATGTTTGCCCTCCTTTTAGCCAGTGAGCAGTATGGGTGTTCGACCCACCCTGTTCACAGACGAGAAGGAGCTCTCTATGCTTCCTCCGGCGGGATCAGCAGCAGCGAAAAGGAAGAGACCACATGAATCCGGTCTTTTAGTGAGAAGCCGGCTCTAAAAAACCCAAAAGTTGCATCAGTGACATCACATCTAGCTACCCCAATCAGGAACTATGCGTTCCAGGTACCGGATGTGACGTCACATCCGTTTTTTCAGATTCAAATTCCCCGTCTAGAGGCGGGGAATTTGAATCTGCCTGCGAATAGGCGGACAGCGAACTTCTTTAGAAGTCCGATCTGCCCATTTTGCATCACTAGTTATGAGTAATTACTCTATTTTTTGTGATGTAGCTGTGACACAAATGCTATTTATTTCTAACATTTTAGGGATTATTCAACTTCAGTTTTTTTAAGAAAATGCATTTTCTTTGTCTTGAACTAAACTTTTATCTTACAACAGATTTGAGAAACATGGTAAAGGCATTCAAAAACTAGAACACCTACAGTTGTCCATAAAAGCAATATACAAATTGCTGACATAACACAAATGGGCAGTGTTTGCAGGCTGAATTGAAATTTCCTTTTAATATTTCAGACATCTAAATGCATTATTGGATACATAAAATATATCGTAATTTATTATCTGCATTTTTTGTATATTTGTATATATTGTTTGGAAATGTTCTTATTGCTAAGTGCTGCTAGACAGCCATCTTTTCTGTACTTAACTAAGGCAGCACATCTAGGCTGCCTCTTTGTTTCCAGTCCATGAATAGACAATAATGGAAGAAGAGTAGGTTTAGGAGCAGATTGAATAAAATGTTTACTTTTCAGGTGAAATTTGAACTTTAACCTATCAATTTAGAAACTAGCCTTGAGTTTTCATGTGATAGTGTTGATAGTGAATGTTGCCAATATCAGCACTTTTTATTGTCAAAATTTTGTATATGTATATTATGTATATTTTTTTTCTTACCCATAACATTCATTAATTTATTGAAGAGAAAAATTTGCATGCATATGCTCCGTAACTGCATTTTTAAAACTATAATACCTAAAATTTTTACAACAAATTGTCCATAAAGGATTTATTTCCATGGATACAGTCAGCCAATTAACATATAAAAAACTGAAAGAAGATATGTTTAATATCAGCATTTTCTGCATATGCTTTCCAGGCAATTTTCACACCTAAAGATAAAACTAGCGAGGATCTGGTAGAAATGGGAATTAATTTCTATATACAGATGTCTTCACACTGGGGTTTTAAGGCCTTTTTAATGCTTCCTCATATGTTCATTTGAAAAAAGGAAATCATGACAATATAAAATAGTAATTATGTCTAATGTTAAGCCATGCCTTGCATTTGCTATATCAATATCACATTATAACTAGTGTTGATCGCAAATAATTTAATCACAAATTTTTATTGCAGATATCGGCACTCAAATATATTGCTTTATTGTTATATATATGTGAATATTCAAGATTTTTTACATCAGTACCCAAAACTACAGTGCATTGCGTTTGAACTATGCTCATGTAAAACTCATGTAAAGGTAATAATGACTGGAGATCGCGAATATTAGGCAAAAAAGTGCGATATTTCGTGAATATGAATATTGCAGCTGCTCGTCAATAACTACAATAATAATAATTGTAGTTAAAGCACAACTGTCATTTTGCAGCAAGGTGTTCTACCTGTGTAGGGTAGGGAGGTTAGGACTTGTGTGTTATAATTATGAAAGATGTCATATATTGGATAAGGATGAAAGCATAAAAAAAATCGTAACACTGTGTATACATTGTGGCTTATAAAGGTGTGATGTGTGTCATTTCCAACTGTGTTTTTAGAACCAGTTACCATGGACACCACTAGATGTAATCACTAGGTAATGAAGGCACTTACCACATATGTCTATGCTGCGGGGGGTTGAAAATATCCATTCAAAATATATAATAATAAGGACAGATGGCCACCTTTACTACATACATATGAAAAGGGTAAGTAGAAGCTAATCAAGTGCATTTAATTAATTGATCATCATCTGGGGTAAATACCTCAATAAAAGCAGATGTTTTGGCAGTTTGCTGGTCTGGAGCATGCAGGTGTAATTTAACACAGTGCCAAAGGGGGAAAACATTAGCAATTATGTTAAAGAACGCTCTTGATAAATAAAGTGGTTGCAAACCGTTCATCTTTCAAAATAAAAAAATATTATTAAAGATGGCTGCCCAATTTTTACCTTAAGGTCAGACAAAAGAAAAGCTCAGAGAAATTTCTCAAATGCAATAGCTACATAAATTCTCATATGTCACATGACTTCTTAGTAAGCCCCTTTAGTATTTGTAAAATACTTAACAAGGATGACTTGATTGGAAGTATTGTCAAGGGGAAGCAACACTGCTTAGGTTTGAACATTAAAACTGCCCAAAGTGTATAAATAATATGCACATTTTGGCAAAAGCCAAACACAGCACAGATAACTCCTTTAACTGTCTAGCGCCATGTTGTGGGGGTAATGATTCAGGCTTCATTTGTAGGGAAAGTACCTGGGCAGCTTGCAAATGGAAAGCGTCGGTCCTCGACAATTTTTTTTTCCAATAAAAGTTTATTGAAATGTTATGCATAACAGAAAAAAAGAAAAAGGTAATGTCATAAACTTTGTCAAATACATCCAAACAAGGTATAGTAAGCATAACATAGTAATTAGAGGCATATACATTGTAGATTATATTATAGGATATATTTAAGAAAAGTGTCCATGTGAAAATGTTATAGGATAATACCTGACTTAAAGAACAAAAAAAAAAATCAAATGGAAAGGGGGGAGGGGACTACAGGAGCTGGGTGGATAAGGATAAAGGAACCACAACAGATTGTAAATGACTGACATGGTCCATGGCCATTTTAAGATCTCTCCAGAGATGTTTAATTGAATTCAAGTCTGGGCTCTGGCTGGGCCACAAAAGGACATTCACAGAGTTGTCCTAAAGCCACAATGTCTTTAAATATCTTGGCTGTGTGCTTAACCTCCCTGGCGGTTCACTGAGGTGCAGATTTCTGTACCAAAAGTGATACAGTGTTTTGTAGAAATGCTGCAGGCACACAGAGAGCCAGCAGTTCACGATCACGATCAGACTGCGCCAGCACTTGCTCCAGGTGGGCGCGTTCATTTTGCGATTGATCACCAAGCGATCACCCCGAATGCGCATGGTGATCATTCGCAAAATCGGCCACAGAATAAAGCGCTATGGCCGGCTTTAGAGGTACAGAAAAAAAAATATATATATATTTTTTTTTAGAAGTTTACACTTGTTTTCTTTTGATTTGGATTGGATAAAACATTTATAAAACATTTATCCAATCCAATCAAAATAAAAACAAATGAAAAAAAAATGAAAAAAATAAATCTAAGAAAAAAATAAAACATTTCTGTACCTTTAAATCTCCCGCCCGCCGGATGACGTCATCGGCACACGAGAGCCGATCACGGAGATAGCCGGAGACCTCGGCTATTTCCGGATGGGCTCGTGTGCAGCCGAAGATGATCCCACTAGCAGGAACGCTCAGCGCGAGCGTTTCTGCTAGCGGGATCCACTTTGAGCTGGATTATAGAAAGACATCCAGCTCAAAAGTAAAAAAAAAAAGATTTAAAAAAAGACGGGGGATGGGGAAGATGGCGGCGGCGGAGCAGGTGAGCTCCCACGATGTGCCCGAACCCAGTTATCGATAGTTGCAGTGTGCCTTTGCCCGAACTGGGTTCGGGCATATCGCTAGGGAGGTTAATACACATATTAAGCAGTGCTGTATAATACATTAGAATGGAGATACAGCACAATATAATACACACAGGTACAGGTTATGACACAGGAGGAGTGGAGGACCCTGCCCGATCAGGCTTACAATCTAATAGGTGGGGGAACAGAGTATACAATGGGTGGGGGGGATGGGACTGGCATGGTGGTGAAGTGAGAAGATGGGTAGGAGAAACTGAAGAGGTGGGTTTTTATGGCCTATTTAAACGTACCAAAGGTAGGAGCAAGTCTATTGGGGGCAGCGAGAGAGTTCCAGAGAGTAGGAATGGCCATAGAGAAATCTTGAAGCCGTGTATGTAATAATGTGATTAGTAGGTCACTGCAGGAGCAGAGGGGGCAGTTAGGGGTGTATTTGTGTACAAGGTTGGAAATATAAGTGAGGCAAGTCTGAGTTCAAGAGCTTTCTGGAACAGGTTTTCATCCGTGTCTCTGTACATTGCTGACTAGTCTCCCAGTTCCTAATGCTGAAAAACATCCCCACAGCATAATGCTGCCACCACCATGCTTTACAACAGGGATGGTATTGGCCTGTGATGAGTGATGCCTGGCATTCACACCCAGATGTTCAATCTTTGTCTCATAAGACCAAAGAATGTTGTTTCTCATGGTCCTTAAGGTGCCTTTTAGCAAACTCCAAGCGGGCTGCCATGTGCCTTTTACTAAGCAGACACTTCAGTCTGGCCACTCTACCATACAGGCCTGATTGGTGGATTGCTGCAGACATGGTTGTCCTACTGAAAGGTTCCCCTCTCTCCACAGAGCACCTCTGGAGCCCTATGGTTGAAAAAGAGCATCTGCTCGAAACGCATCCCATTGTTCCTATTGAGCCCCCCAGTATCTGTAAGCAGGAAGTGATCTCATCCCCAACCAGGAAGTAAGGTCCTCCTGGAAAACCCTGAGAGATCCACCCTTGTAAATCTCTCTCAATGTGCGTATCTTGTCTGTTGTTTTGTCTCATTTTGTTTCATTATGTTTTATCTTATCCTATTCCACATTATTTGACCATTTGTTGTACTAGGTTGTGCGCCTCTGTCCTTGTTCTTATTTGCCTGTTACAGGGGGCCACACTCCTCCATTTTGAGAGCTGCACACCTACACACAACTTTAACACCAACCCCTCATACTGACTCCATTTTACTCTGTGATCTTTGCTCAGGCACCATACACCAACTGAGGGCCTTTCTGGCCACTGATATCACTATAGCTGTGTAATCACTGCTAAAGGTTGTACGCAACTACCCATTATCTTTCTTAGTCACCTCTGGAGCTCTGACAATTTTACCATCAGGTTCTTGGTCACCTCCCTGAATAAGGCCCTTCTCCCTCGATCACTCAGGGTAGATGGCCGGCCAGCTGTAGGAAGAGTCCTGGTGGTTATGAACTTCTACCACTTACCGATAAAGGAGGCTACTGTGCTCATTGGGACATTCAAAGCAGAAGAAATGTTTCTGTAACCTTTCTCAGATTTGTGCCTCAAGACAATCCTGTCTCAGAGGTCTTCACAGAATTACTTTGACTTCATGCTTGGTTTGTGCTCTGACATGGACTGTCAACTGTGCGACATTATAGAGACATGTGTGTGCCTTTTTAGATCATGTCCAATCAACTAAATTGATCAAACCCTAACACTTGCATAGTTCCAAAGCAACCTCTACGGCATATTAATTGTGTCCATTGCAGATATTTCTTATGTTGATAACTGAATAGAAAGTATCTAAAATCAAACAAGAAAAGTATTGGTTGTAGTTAATTATTAATTAGATATTGTGAGTAAAGCTGGGTCAGTGTGTGCATGTCCATAGTGCCCGTCCACTGTTTGGGCACAGTTTCAGGGTGTATAGGGCACGGTATTTGCCATGTTGGCAATACAGCGTCCTATATTTACTATTAGCAAACCACATCCAATACATTTATTTTGCGCGTCACACACTGGGACACCACCGGATCAACAATGCCTGGCTGTGCATTGGGAATCGGCTCCCACTGCTACACCACCCCCAAACATGGTCATGATGCATCATTCTAGACTGACACGTCATTTCCCATAGGGGATTACAGGGGATGGGTGCACTGCGCTGTTTTTTCTTGGTCTACGCGCCTGAAAATCGCACGGAAATCCGCAGTGTAGACACAGCCTTCATATGCTCCTCATCTATGCTGTGAGGCTTCACCATTTCACTTACCATTGTCTATTCACATATAGGGATGGACCGAACTGTTCGCCGGAGAACAGTTCGGCCGCGAACTCAGCATGTTCGCCGATCCTCTCGCCGGCGGACAGTACGGGTGTTCGACCCGCCCCGTTCGCCGGCCAGAAGAAGATCTAAATTCTTCCTCCGGCAGGATCAGAACCTGCATCCGGTTCCTGCATCCGGTTTTTCCGATTCAAATTCCCCGCCTAGAGGCGGGGAATTTGAATGTGTCCGCGAACAGGGCGGACGGCGGACTTCTTTAAAAGTTTGACCCGCCCTGTTCGCGGACACTCCAGGCCGATGTTCGCCCATCTCTATTCACATAGCCCTTGCACTAGTTCAAGTGATAGAAAGCTATGAAAACTTTGCTATTTGTAAGAGATTAAGGGCCCTTAAACTGAACATTTTGAAAAAACATATTTAATAGGAATTTGACTGCAGTTTTTTTGTTGACACATCTGCATATATCATCTAAGCACCCAGGTGCACCTTTTGTTTTCCTGAATTATTTGTTTCCGTGTTTTATTTAGTCCCTCTCACTGCACAAAGGTATTCTTTGTAAGGTAAACATGTTGCATTCCAAGTGCACACTGTAATTTTCCATTATTTGGATGAAAAGCTCTGTTGCAAATGCACCTGAATCCCTTCCAGTCTGGCCTTAGGCTGGCATAGCTTGCCAATGATGGCTATTACAACCCTTTCTATCTTGTTTTTGCTGTATTTATTTCTCAAATCATCTAATGCTTTAAATGGCAATTACACACAAATTATATGTATGTATATATATATATATAAAATATTTAATTAAATTTAAAAAGCTTGACAACTGTTACAAAAGTTAATACATATGGTTAGTCGTTAGTCCTAAGCAAATGTGCCTGGATTTTCTGGGTATATCGTAGGAAGTATCTGACTTGTTGGTTAATCATTCAAGAATAGAGATGGCAATTAAGTCTCTAGTTTATGCAGTAGTTCAATTCAAAGCTCCTAAACAATGTATCATAAACAAGGCTGTATATGTATATGGGTTGTGAGAACAATAAAAAGTATTGTTCTAGCACATGTTTTTGCATAAATTTCGCGCTGTGCCATTTGTCCCACAGTCACGTTACACTTTCGTTCTACAAATTATTTTTAAAATTTTAACAACTAAGTAAGGACAAAACTGTTCTCACAATGATTAAATAAAGGTGATGGAAAGTAGTGTGCAAATTTGTTAATGAAAGAGGGAGCATAGTAGGAAATGTGCTGTTGTTATTGGGAGATATAGTCTTGAGATATATTTGATGTTCTGCCAAAGTTTGTAAAAAAAACTGGCACCAAGGCCGAATTGTTATATGGTTGCTTGGTGTAGAAAATAGAAGGGTCACAATAACATTTTCCTCTGATGGAACTAAGCTATTTAGCATTGCAAATGAGCAATGTATTTTCTAAAACAATGTCAGGTACACAATTTATAAGAAATCAGGTAACAAAAGACGTTTCCTAATTATCATATACCAAGTGCCAGGTGCCTGTTTGTTTTAATTTGTGAACTGATGCATTTGTTGATTGAGCAAGGGGTTCAAAAGGCAAATACTTCTTAAGAAGCCTGATGTTTTTACAGTTAATCAGGAATACACTTAATATGTCTTCAATCTTTTACTGCACTTCTCTCCTTGTATGCTTACTTCCAATTCTCTGTTAAAAGCACATCTCTCCTGGCCCCCTCAATACATAGTAAATACATCCCCATCCATCACAGCTCATCCCTTGTAGTCATCACACACCTGCTTGAAGCACATCATCTTTCATCCTTCTTACATCACCTTCCACTCCCTTTCACCCCGCATTTACAATGGCCCAGATTCAGAACACCTTTCCAAGATATGTGCTTGTCTTAAAAGTACAGAACAATGATGCTATAATTGTAGCCAGGGGGGTCCCAGACAGATCAGTAGTGATGGCGCGAACCCGGAATTTGATGTTCGCGAACGGCGAACGCGTACCTCCGCAAATGTCCGCGAACCCGGCGAACCCCATAGACTTCAATGGGCAGGCGAACATTAAAAAACAAAGGGACCCTTTCTGGCCACAATAGTGTTGGAAAAGTTATTTCAAGGGGACTAACACCTGGACAATAACATGACCAAGGGGGATCCATGGCAAAACTCCCAAGAAAATTTTTTCACGCAATAAATCCGCACAAAGGATTTCT
>CM070040.1:37619363-37639220 GCA_036250615.1 Ptychadena robeensis
CCCCCCCCCCCCCTTTTGCTATTTATTTGAAAGAAAATGATCATATCTAAAAGCAAAAACTTTAGTAAGGCCTTGCGTTCACTGCACTAAAATACCCTTGTTTAACGTGCGTCAACTGCACATATACCTAACTTGTTCAATGCAATTAAATAGACGCATACACATGGATGCGTCAGAAGCATGTCAAAATCAATGCAGATCCCCATGTTGTCAGTGATGCGGCACACACAGTAACACACATAGACGCATTAACATGTCAATTGACAATGCATTGAAATGGGCATGTTTTCATGCTATTTCCCATTGTAATCAATTAAAGTTACCTTCAAAAAATGCTGTGTTTTACACAACCAGAAGCATTTAATAGATGCATTAATGCTAGTACACCCATAGCATGAAATAGACACAAGGCCTAATATTTCTCAGCTAAAAAAATCATTTTATGGTTTTAACCTTCTTTATGTTATCCATATTGATGATGAGCAGCATATACCACATTAGAATTTGCTATATCTTACTTAATTTAATATTTTACTTAATATACACAATAAATTAGAGAAATTATGATGGGTACTGATGTAAAAAATCTTAAATATTCGTGATATAGCACTATATTCGATATTTTTGAAGTGCCGCTATTCAGAATAAAAATTAGTGATTGAAATATTTGTGATCAACTCTAATCTGTAATCTGTATCCATGTGAAACTTTGATTGTCTCCTAAAAGTAAACATCCAGTTGGTCCTGTCAAGACTGTGGGACTCCTACCACTTCACTACAGAACAACACCAGTCACTGTTACCTGCATTTACTTATTCTTTATGGAACCACCTGTTCTGATGATATTTGAAAAATACTTGATTCTTTCTGGATGTGGGGTGTTTTGTTCTTCTCCGTTCCCTGGTAAGGAGTCGACCTGACCCTGGTGGTCACCATATAGTGGTTGTTTGGGCCTAATTTGGTTCTATGAAATGAATTATATTACAGCCAGCAGCTGTACATAGCATTATAAGGATAACTCTAATTAATAATGATGTGTTTAGGGCAGAGCCATTTCTCCCGCTATGAGAAGTATATGGGTGCATTGGGCCCCGGGCCCCATATCACATAGTCGTGCACACATGATTCTACTAAACCTTCCCAAAGGGGATGGTCACCATATGGTGGTTGTATGGGCCTAATTTGGTTCTATGAAATTAATTTTCCTCCTGTATACCCCTGAAGAAGTTTAGAACTAAACGTACGTCGTGTTGGGAGTTATACTATCTACCAACCTGTAGAACCATCACCTGGTTTATTTTGTTTGTATGTTATATGTTTGTAGCCACTGGCTGAGTTATCATTGTTTCTATGGCCTGCGGCCCATTGATAGTTTTTACTATTGTAATAAATTACCTTTTTTTACACATGCACTTTCTTACTTACACAGTTATTTGGAGCCCTAAAGTCCCCTGGCCCCTGATTATTTCAGGGGGAATTTTTGGATCTGGGCTAGTGGGCCTAGGCTCACTTTCCCGGTGACAACCTTTAGCATTGCATTTTGGGATGGCGGCTCCATCACCTTAAGAATAGTAGTAGTTTGGTCCTAAAAGAAAACATATAATCAATGAGCTCTTTATTATTCTTCATATTAAATCATTAGATGGTTGTTGGGTTTTTATTTTTGGGGGGAGGTTGTTAATTTCTAGGAATATATATACTATATTATATTTATCATTCCAAGTGCTTTATCAAGTAATCCAGGAAGTCTCCACTTCTCCATTCAATGTTGTAGGTAAATAGATGAGATCTGTTGATCTTATCAGGAGAAATAAAAGTTAAATAAAAGTAAAATCAGCTCAAGTCCAGAATGTTACGGTTTAAAAAACCAGGGGCCACCAGAGGCTTGGGTTCAGATAGGTTCGTGCGGAGTATAAAATAAAACAAAACAGTCTGAAAGTAATAATTTATTGCTAAATTTTAAAGATAATGCTTTAAATGTTAAATATTAAACCTGACATAGTATCCAATTAAGGATCTGCTTACAATATTAATATAGTGCATATGGTTTTTATCGAGGCAGCTTGAAAAATTATTTAGTATAGGAAATTGGAAACAGGAAAATTGTTAAATTGAAATAAAGACTTTAAAAACAGATTGGGCTTTTAAAAGCTTAGGTTATAGAATACATGATCTCATTAGTGCTTAGGTTAAGGAACACATGATCCCATTAATGCTTAGGTGATGGAATATATGATCTCATTAATGCGTAGGCTATGGAATACATGCCAATGTTATGGTACACATGATTTTACTTTACTTTAGTTTGGATATTTTTTTTTAATACAAAACAACAATAGCCAAGTTTACTGAATCCACAAAACTAAGTGAGATTTCATCATATCAATTGTATGGTTGTAATAGAACACAGAAAGTTATATTACAGCCAAAACTAGCAGCTGTACAGAGCATTATAAGGATAACTCTAATTAATAATGATGTGTTTAGGGCAGGGCCATTTCTCCCGCTATGAGAAGTATATGGGTGCATTGGGCCCCGGGCCCCATATCACATAGTCATGCATGCATGATTCTACTAAACCTTCCCAAAGGGGATAAAGGAATGGTACTCTGTTGGAAAATTATGGGTGAAGTTGTATTAAATTATTTGCTCTGCTCGCTGTGGATCCAGTCCATTTGCAGGAATAAAAAACATAAATCTACACATCTGTATGGTAAGCACATTGGATTATGGCCTAGATTCTACTCTGAATGGCTCTTAAGAAACTAAAGGGCTTTAAAACCCCACATACTCTTTAATTTCAACCACTTATTCCTTTTATATTGTTTGTATGGCTTGTCCACAAGTTCAAAGTTTACATTTGGATGTCCAGTGTACACTTACAGTTCAAGGACATAGAAGTGTATTTGCTGCCTCTTACCAAAACTGTCCAGTTAATGTGAATATGACAACAGTGTTAGATAGTGATCTCCCCTGTGGCAGCGAATGATGTGAATTCATCAGTTTCTGAATAAATGGCTCCATAACTGAATACAAATTGAAAAAATATGGAAATAAATGAACTGTGTTGGTGCAAAAGTGAAAAAGGTTAGATATAATGTATAATTCATAATACATTGAACAGCAATCATTTTTGTAGTTTTCCTAGGGTAGATAAATAAAAATGATATATATTTTCAGAATGTGTGGATTTCATGGCTTCACTTGGATGGAAGAAATTATAGTTTGTGTCTCTTGGCTATTGAGAAACATTATCAAACTGCAAGTTAATTGTAATGCAACATGAAGGCTAAATTAACTCCGTGGGAACCCCTTAAATTTGTACATTGTTTTTCAGAAGTTTAACCAGCAGAACGGCCTAAATGGTTATTTTACCACAAGGAGCACAATATAATACTTCTAATTTCAAACCAGCAATCAAGTTAAATATATTTGCAAGGGGAAATATTTTATTGCCTGCTGAGATTTAGTAGGAAAAAATTTTTAAACTTTTCTTGAAAGTCACAAGAACCATTTCAGTTTGTATTATATTGCAGCTGTAAAACATATGAGTATGATTAAGAACTAGAATACAATACTATGTAATACAGTGCATCAGGAAAGTATTCACAGCGCATCACTTTTCCATATTTTGTTATGTTACGGCCTAATTCCAAAATGGAATAAATGAATCTTTTCCATCAGAATTCTACACGCCCTATAATGAAAATGTGAAAAAGTGTACTAATTTGGCAAATTTATTAAAAAGTAAAAAAAAACGTAAAAATTACAAGTATTCACAGCCTTTGTTCAATACTTTGTCTAAGCATCTTTGGCATCTTTTTGAATATGAACACGCTTGGCATACCTAGCCATGGCCAGTTATTCCTCTATACTCCATCAGGTTGGATGGGAAGTGTTGGTGCACAGCCATTTTAAGATCTCTCCAGACCACTGGAGTCACATTCTGTCCGAGGACCGATGCCCTAAATGCTCTTTACTCAAGGCTCATCTCAGTCACTGCTTATGGCTATGCCCGGCTATCTCACTTTTTTGGCAAGAAGTGCTAGAATATATACATAACATAAGAGAAAATTGTTCTATAACCCCTTTTGCTACTATTTCCCTATTAAGACCACTTGACCAGAATTCACCTTAAATCCTCCGTCACAGTGGGTACATTTGTGCTTAATCCTAGCCCATCACTGTATACTACAGACGTGGCTTTCCAACTCTCCTCCTACTATACAACTGCTACAGAGCCACCTCCGAAATTTACCTGATAAATCCATCACCAGATTATTTAGACGTTGGCGTAAATATATCAGCCGCTCTGTCTACCTCTAAAATACAGTCGCTGATGTCTCAACATAGGCACTGCTCTTGGTATGCTCTAAGCGACCTACGCAACACCTAAGGCCTGCTAAAGCTAACTTGATGGATTGGTTTTCTGCTCCCTGTTTTGTTTGTCATTTTCCCTTGTTTCCCTTGGGCCACTGCAAGCCTTTAATTATCTCCTATGATGTGTGAGTACTAACTATTTGCTTTTATTTTCTCTATTACCCTGGGTTTTATTTTTCCCCTGTGAACCCTAACTTCTGTAGTTGTGGATTATTTTGTGTAGTTGTGTTTCGGTTTAACTGTTTATATGTTTGTAAGTTACTATCAAGTGATGACATCTATTGGGAACAGCCGGCATGTCATTATTTCTTTATAACTTTTTTCATTCACTTGTATGTTTAACAAAAATTTAATAATGTAATTTAAAAAATTTATAAAAAAAGATCTCTCCAGAGATGTTCAAGTGGATTCAAGTCTGGGCTTTGCCTGGGCCACCGAAGGACATTCAAGGAGTTCAGGAGCACTCTAGAGCAGGTTTTATTTGTCTCATCAGGCCAAACAATTAAAGCTAGCCACACACGGTTTGATAACGTAACAGAATAGAGGAACATCTGGTGCCATGCGCGCTCATGGCTCCAGATGTTCCTCTAATCTGTTTCTTCATCTGAGCCATCCACAGTTCCTTTGTGCAGGATCAATGGATCCAATGACCGCGAGTCACCATCCAATGCAATGAACAGCTAAGCCATAAACACAGGCTGTGTGTTCAGCTAGCTGTTCTGTGTGTAAAGGGGGCGTGGTCAGCGTGTATCAGCCAGGAGAGAGGGGGGGCTGGCTGCTTCTCTGGTTGGGGAAAGGAGAGACATGGGTAACCGGGAAACCAGGTCCCCATCGTACGATAATTGATGTGCCCATGTGGTGCATATTGTTAACCGCATGATTGACCCGCGACCAATCACAGTGTGGTGACATCACAACGTTGTCATTGATCGCCGGTTAATTGCACGGGAATCTACCTGTGTATGGCCAGCTTTAGTTTCTCACAGTCCTTCAGGTAGCTTTTGGCAAACTCCAGGCAGGTTTCCATGTACCTTTTACTAAAAAGTGGCTTCCATCTGGCCACGCTACCATACAGACCTTATTGGTGCATTCTGCTGGTATGGTTGCCTAGATGGTTCTCCTCTCTCCACAGATGACCTCTGGTGCTTTGAAAGAGTGGCCATCAGGTTCTTGGTCACTTCTCTGACTAAACCCTTCTCCCCCCCAATTGCTTAGTTTAGATAATTGGCCAGCTCTACGAAGAGTCCTGGTGTTTTTTTACTTTTTCCACTTACAAATAATGGGGACCAACTGTGCTCATTGGTACCTTCAAAATAGCAGAGATTTTCTGTAACCTGATCCAGTTTTGTGCCTCAAGGCAACCCTGTCTCAGAGGTTTTCAGACAATTCCTTTGACTTCATGCTTGGTTTATGCTGTAACATGAACTGTCCACTGTGGGGTCTTATTTAGACAGGTATGTGCCTTTCCAGATCTACTGTCCAATCTACTGAAGTTACCACTCAAATCAAGCTGCAGAAACATCTCAAGGACGATTGGGGTAAAAAGCATGCACCCCAGCATGCACCCCAGCTCAGCTCAGCAGCTCATGGCAAAGGTTGTAAAAACTTATGTACACATGCTTTCTCAACTTTTTACTTTTTAAAACCAGTACTGGAATATTGGAATAAGGCTGTAACATAACAAAAAGTGATGCACTGTGAATACTTTCCTGATGCACTGTAAATACAAAGTAAGATGTTTTTCATATATGTGCTCATATATAATGTATGTAGTTATATATAATGTTCTCACAAGAATTGAGGTACAATGCAGGCTAAGTAAAAATTTGTAATTTCTGTCTAGTATACAGAAGCAAGAGTTGCAATGTGTGTGTGTGTATCTTAAGCAGCCTTTATACAGGGATGAAATATGCTTGACACAGAGCTGCCCCCAAAACTCATATAATTTCTCTTACTGAACATAGAATGTGACTAACTAAGGAGAGAGTTCTCTGCTGGTGTCCATACAGTGTGAACATGAAGAATTAGATGGTTCCTGTAGATGTAGACAGGTGCACCAGTACTTTTTTCTATATGGTTTATCTATGATTACTGTGAGTGACAGAAGATTGCATTATCACTTAATAAATATGTAAGCTTTTCAGAACTGTTTCTTCTTTGAAAAGAAATATTAAACATAAAGTATTAAGAGCATGACAGTGATTTGCTAGGATAAAAGCACTGTTTGTACAGATATCAACAATGAAGGTATTGTGAATTGCAGTAATTCTTTCCTCTAAAGAGATCCTATATTTCAACATACATTAAAGTACCTGAAAATAAAAATGTACTTAAGCTTTAACGAAAATCAAGTAGATGGAAACTCTAAATAAAAGACTTTTGTTTACTTGAGCACTGTGTGCTGATGACAAAGCCACTTAAGAAAGTAGTGCTTAATAAAGTATTTCTTTTACCTTTTTATTCATCCATTGCTGTATATACAGTCAGGCCCATAAATATTGGGACACCAACACAATTCAAACATTTTGGGCTCATTACACCACCACAATGAATTTGGAGTGAAAATGTACTTTAACTTCAGACTGTCAGCTTTAATTTGTGTGCATTTACATCCAAATCAGGTGAACGATGTAGGAATTACAACAGTTTGCATATGTGCCTCCCACTTGTTAAGGGACCAAAAGTAATGGGACAATTTGCTTCTGAGCTGCTCCATAGCCCAGATTACAGTTTGCCAAAAGACACCTAAAAAATCCACAGTTCTGCAACAACATCCTATGGACAGATGAGACTAAGATCAACTTTTACCAGAGTGATGGGAAGAGAAAAGTATGGAGAAGAAAAGGAACTGATCATGATCCTAAGCATACCACCTAATCAGTAAAGCATGGTGGTGGTAGTGTCAAGGCGTGGGCATGTGCGGCGGCCAATGGAACTGGTTTTCTTGTATTTATTGATGATGTGACTGCTGAAAAAAGCAGCAGGATGAATTGTGAAGTGTTTTGGGCAACATTACCTGATTCTCATATTTAGCCAAATGCATCAGAACTCATTGGACGGCGCTTCACAGTGCAGACGGACAATCACCCAAAGCATACTGCAAAAGCAACCAAAGAGTTTTTGAAAGGAACATTATGCAAGTGGAATGTTATGCAATGGCCAAGTCACTCACCTGATCTGAATCCGATTGAGCATGTATTTAATGTTCTAAGAACAAGCAAGAACTGAAGACAGCTCAGTAGAGGTCTGGCAGAGCATCACCAGGGATGAAAACCAGCATCTGGGGATGCGTTCCGGGCTTCAGGCTGTAATTGACTGCAAAGTATTTGCAACCAAGTATTAAAAAGGGACAGTTTAATTTATGATTATTATTCTGTCCCATGACTTTTGGTCCCTTAACAAGTGGAAGGCACATAATCAAACTGTTGTAATTCCTACACCATTCACTTGATTTGGATGTAAATACCCTCAAATTAAAGTTGACAGTCTTCAGTTAAAGCACATTGCGTTTCATTCCAAATCCATTGTGGTGGTGTATAGAGCCAAATATTTTAGAATTGTGTTGATGTCCCAATGTTTATGGACCTGACTGGAAGTGCAATTTTGTAGAGATGGTTGTGAAAATTCAACTAGTTTATGGTATCATCACCAAGGGTTGTGCAAACAAGTAGTCATTTTTGCATCACTGAAGTTCACAGTTAGGTCAAAACGTTTGACATGAAAAATGTGGGCTTCTCTTTGAACTTAATTTATGTAAGTTTTTAGTGATGATACCAAGTCAGCTAGTGAAAATTAAAAAATAAAACAAAACATCATCTCTGCTTATTTGCAATCACCACCTCTACAGCCATATTCCACAGAGATGGCTAAATCTTCTTGAGGTGGTGCTGTTGATGTTGACAACATGCCGGCCCAATGTATATCGAAATGCCTATTTGTGGTCTTAACTGGACCATTGAGATCATAATCATCATAAAAGGCTAAGTGTGCAGTATCCATGAAATGAAACAAGGAAAGGCCAAAATAAATGTTTTCCATAGTAAGTGGTTTTAAGTGGCTATAGCTTGTGGCTTTATAGCAAGCAACCTATTTCAAAGGCATCTCCTCCATGTCTGATATGGTACCTTCCATAGAGCACCTCAAGATCTTCAGCAAGTGATAACTGTAATTTGGAAACAGCAGACAGATCATCTAGAAAGCAAATCAATTATTTATTTAAATTTGAGCAGGTGCCGTGCCACACGTTAGGTAAATCTGTGTTGCTGTAGAGAAGCAGAAATAACGTTATCATTTTAAAGGCATACTGCCATTAGCAGCAGAAATGTATTTAACTTTCTGACACCTTTGCAGAAAACAGTAAAATAGATAGAGTAGTCCACATTTGGCCTGTGCCTGAACGGTGCAGATAACACTTCCATGTGACCATGCCCCCAGCAGGTTTTGTATTATATTCTACCACTTTTCCCAGGCAGCTTTAGCCTAAACATGTTGCTTTCATTTAATGAACTGTTGCATGTCCCAGCATCCGTTTTATGAAAAGATTTACTTTTAACTTTTTCTTTTCTGAAAGGAAATTCTTTGTGGCATTACTTTTAATGTAAAATATAAAAGTGTAACATTGATCTGGCTTACCTTTGGCTTTTATCATTTTTATACCATCCTTATTGTGTTCTATAGCAGCTTCCATTAGCATGACAGACAAACAAAAATCCAATACGCAGCTTTAGATTATGCACAAAAAGCAGTAACGGTTATTGGATAGACAATTCTTTTCTAAAATGACACAATCACGGACTCGATTATTTAATGTTTGTTTACTGCCGATCTGGGTTATGGTTGACTCTTTGCTGAAGGCTGACAACTGCAGAGGGATTGAACAGCTGGTGCACTCTGCAATCTGGAGGTCAGAGAGCAGTAAGCATAATATAGAACATTTAAAAGGCTTTATAATGTAGAAAGCTTTCAACAAAAACATTGGGAGGAAAAAAAAACAGATTTTTAGAAGTTTCATTATAGAAGAGAACTTAATAATGTCAGGGTATTTTTTTTCAGTAAAAGGCAGATTAAGGTCTAAAAAAATTTTTCCTGATAGCTGCGGCAGCCTTAATTGGGGAGTAAAAATGGAGGTCATTAAATGTGCAGAAGCTGGCATACTCTCGTAATAACCATGCAAATGACAGACATTTCTTAAACATACAGCCAACAAAAGGTTGCTTTTATATGGAATGGCATAATGTATTTTGAGAAGGAAGGGAGATCAGTCAGGAACCAACTTTGTAATCATGAACATTTCTAATTTTTGTTTTAGCCCTCCAGCATGGTTGTCTTTTGGCCATAATAAACCATCATCTTTCATTAAAAAACATTGTAGAGCTAAACCAAGCTCTCAGTCACCCCAAGGGATTCCTTTTTGCTATGCTTACTGTTAAAATGTCATTATGTGGATTGGCCAGTCACTCAGGTTCTAGGTCTTGTTTCCTCTTCTCCAGCCCTGGGTGGTCCTTTGATGGCGCAAAGAGCTTTGAAGATGTCATGACATAAGATAAGATATGATTAAAAGCATTGGATATGTGCCCCTACATGAGGGGTTGCAATGTGCTACATTCATAAGAAGTCATATTGATCTTAATTTAATGACTGAAATATATTGGATATCTTGCGGTGAAGAAAGCAGTACAGGGAAAAGACTAAAGACAAGACTAAAGATGAACGATGGAACATGGGCTGTTACTGTTTTTATTTATTTTTAAAAAAAAAAATTTTAATTATTTTTTTTAACCTCCCCAGCGCACTGGATAGGTACAGATTTCTGTACCAAAAGCGCACCATAGACTTTAATGGGATTTTTTTTTTAAGTTATTTAAAGTATAATTTGAATTTTGTTTGTTGTATATAATACAAATGTTATTTAAATGTTAATTTGTGTTGTGTTTTTTTACTTTAAATTGTACTGGGTACAGTAATCACTGTGCCCAGTACAATTCCCTTAATTTAACTTATTTCACTTTTAAATTTCCCGCCGCCCACCGATGTGACATCATCGGGGCTGCGGGGCTCCGAGCTTTAGGTGTAGAACGCCTGTTTTCGCCTGATCACCCCGCAGCGCTCACTTACTGTGTTGTGCGGCGGTGGCTCCGAGGCTTCTTGATGCAATCCCGGCTCATCTTTTAACTTCCCGCCGCCGGGGGGGCAGAGGGAGTCATTCGTGAGATCGGAGCTGCCGCGGCTCCGATCAGTGATGGACGAGTCCAGCTCGTCCACTGCACTTTCAGCATGTCAGCACTGGACGAGCTGGACTCGTCTCAACCGCTAGGGAGGTTAAATAAAATATAACAAGAAATAAACAAGGGGAAACTCAAACCAAATATGCATGTAAGAAAGTGTAGCAGTGTACAGAATAGGAAAGTGCAACATAAGTTCAAGAAGTCAAAGAAGGTCGAATTCTAACAAGTTCAGAATGTTAAATCTCATAAGGGCAGTAAGAAAATTATATATATATATATATATATTTATTTTATCCTTCACAGTGAGACATTGTGAACTCATAAAATATACCAAGTTTATTGCTTTATTTTTTACACTACCTGGGGCCAAATATCATTAGATAATGGTTGCTTTAAAGAAAGCCTGTAAGGGCTGCCTATGTTTATCTTCACCTAAGAATACAGATTTTTCAACGGCCTTCTATTTGTGGGGCTGTCTGTGTCATTGACCGAGAACAACTATAAAGATATTGTCACAGAGCAGCAGGTGTGTCACTGTACCAGGAGCCCTACCTGCTCTAGGGGCATTGTCTAATTAAACCCACTCTTTTTTCACAATACCCCTGAAGGTGGCAGGCTAGGCACACCAGGCAGCTGGTCCAGGGGACAGCAAAGAAGGCTCCAGAGACACAGGTGTTGTCAGATAGACAGTGTAACAGGGAAGGCAGCACAGGTACAGGTCAGGTAGCAGGGGAGTCCAGCAGCCAGGTAAGGGTTAACAGGTATCAGAGTCTCATAATACAGGCAGGGCTCTATATCACAGGAACACCAATGCCAGTCAGTGCTTAGCATAACACAGAGATCTTAATACTGAGTCAAAGCTGAAAGGGCCAGGTTATATATATAGGTGCATGAGGTCCACTATTGGTCCACTATTGGTCAGCCAGGTCACAGTAAATGACACGCCCTGGTGTTTAAGGAAGTGTGTAGAAACAACAGCATGCTGTGACTCTAGCTGGTAGGAAACTGAGGAGCAGGTCCCAGCCCAACAGCATTCACCGCTTAACAAGGAGCCCAGAACAGCAACGGTAAGTAGGGAGGCAGCGGTATATGGCAGCCGCCGTTACAGGTATGAAAGAAACAATGTAAAACTAGGACTCATGATATGATCTGCATGTTCATATATAAGGGAAGCCATGAAAGTAGAAAGACAAGCAAGAAGGAGACATCTTCATATTTAGCCTTTCTATGCTTTTAATAAGTTTATCTTTCAGTCTTTTAAATGTGATTTTTGACATGGATAAAAACAGATGCACGGTGAATCATTTGCAGCATCAGCATTTTTAGGTGGCAGTCAAGCAGCATGTGAGGTTACTTCGGGACACCTTTCTTAGATGTATAAAGAATGCTCTGTAAATGTTATCTTATTCTTATTAACTTATCTAAATGTTATTCTCTGTTGTTATCCAATGATCGGGCAGACACAAGCTTAGGATTTCATGCTTTAATGATCGGATAGGATATGGATATTTCACAGTACATAAACAGTTATGCATATGTGAAGAGTACAAACAGCTTTTGGCAGGCAGGTTGTCTTTTAAGAAATTACTGCTTTGTTTTATATTCATTATTATTAACAACATTGATTTGGTAAAAAAATGTATGAAGTCACTTTCTCTAGCAACATTATGCTTCCAAAGTGTGGGCCAGTTCATATAATTCATGTTTATGTAGTTTAACAAGCATACTCCCTCCTGCTATGGAATGACTAGTATCCCAGTGGCAACCCCTCATTCCTAGGGGATGAAATAAAGAGACTGACACAGATTTTAAAAAGATTTTATTAACTCTACCCTTTAACACACTTCCTGCACAATAAAAAGCGTTGTGTGCTTTAATCTTTTCTGTGCTAAGGTACCATTCTGTAACTCTCTTCAGTAGATTGATGCTGCTTTTGCTCTAAATTCCTGCTGACCAATGAGTGGCTAGGGGCTGTACAAGTGAATATATCAGCACTAGTTCCCATGCTTACTGTGCATATCAGGTGTCAATCAAAATAAATTATGCACATATGTGGCATACATGGTGAACATGGGAACCAGTGCTGATATTTCCACATGGACTTTTGCATCTCTGATGATAAGAGAAAATATCCCCAATGGTAAATTTGGGCAGTGGCTTTGTTCAAGTTTTTAAATTTTATCCCACAGTATATTTGGGTTTGATACCCCTGGGATATGGCCTACTGCATTTCATCCTATTAAGTAAGCATGGATGCTTTTTTAAAGATATTTACAGTATTGTTTTAATCTGATAAATTATATTTTTTTACTAAAAGATTGGACTGTGAATCGTTAGGAAACAGAGTCTGCATTTACAACATTTACACATTTATTATTTAACAGTGGCAAAATTCCTTCGGACAGATTATCTAATTTGAGCCATCTGTTTGGTACTAAGCACTGAAGGGCCTAATTAATTATGCTTTTCATATGTAAGTTGCTCTTTTCCTATGAGGCAGATGCGTCATGCTATGTATACTGTGAATGAGAAAAATGACTTGCAAAGAAAGAAGAACCTGGGATGCATTTATGTTGGGCTACATTTATTCACTTTCCTAACCATAATATATTCTTCATTGTATTAATCATGACGTGGCAGTAATAATGAACAGCTAAAACATACTTTCACTTCTTAGTAAAGGAAATTGTGAGAGGTTTTGATGCAATGTTTTATTCAACATTATTTAGTACAGAAAGGATAGATCAACCACATATTTAATATGGCCCGTAGGTTTCCTTTTTATCATGTTTGTATTAACTATAGAAAAAAGAGTAATCTAACCTAGGCCCCCCTGACAATAGAGAAATCTACCCTAGGACTCCAACAAAGGCCCCTACGGATGAGTTATTCAATAGAGATGGTCAAATTTTTTGACTAGGTTGTAGGAACATTGGAAAAAAAAGTTTTGCTCTAGCACATGTAGTTTTTGCATAAATTAAGTACAAAGTCAAATGTAAAAGATTTTCTGTGATGGCTGTTTGTTTACAGTAAAAATAGTAGCAATCAGAGGAGCATTGAGTGCAAACAGGGCTCATGATCTAAGGTAGGAAAATGATCCCCAGCACAAAACTGGGGAACCTAGAACCTAGAGAGCCCGGATGTTTCCTGGGCTGCTGTGGACTGTAAATTTAGCCTAAATACTTATAACATGTGAGGTATAATTATTTAACAGATGGTAGCTGCCCTAAAACCGCAGCTTCATCAATATGTGCAGACATTAAACACAGTGAGCAGGCATTCTGTTGGTGGTTGTCAAATGTTACCATACAAAAACTGTCCGGAGCGTCGACGGTTGGTGAAAATTAAATATATATATATATATAGTTACATGCTATCACACTTTTATCTTTTCCTAATATGCCCTTATGTATTGTCTAGCCTTGCTTGCCTTGTCTGCCCATTATTTCTATTCCACTGTCTTCAATAAAACCAAGTTTAAATATTCGTCCAATTAATCCTGACAACCCTTCTCCTATCTCATACAAGTTCAGGTAAACTATCTTTAGCATATAGGATGCACCCCATTGAGACACAGTTCTGCTGACAACTCTGTGCTGTCAGCTGCAAAATCTGCTAATCTGGCAGCCAAAGCAGCTATGTACCAGACAGTGTACGTAAGTTGTGTAAATTGTGGACAAAGGTGAGTATATACATACATAAAAAGACAAGAATAAAGTGCCTTATCCAAGTGTAGTGAATAAATAGTGTTATGCTCTCAATGTACAATAAAAAAATGAAATTTACAGTGATACAGTTGCAAGAAAAAGTATGTAAACCCTTTGGTGGAGTTGTGCATGAATTGGTAATACAATGTGCTCTGATCTTTATCTAAGTCACACCAATAGAAAATATAGCCTTGCATCACACCTGCAGCTTTGTGGGCGACTACTACTAAGGCTAGTGTGTCGAATTGGACTTTTCCAAGAAAGAATTGTTTATGTGATAAAACGTTTATGAAAATCATCCAAATGCTTTACGCTCTTCCAAATTTCTGGGTTTTAAAATGGATTTTAAAAGCACACATGGAATACAACTGTAAAATGCATTGTGGCAGGATAAGGTTTGTCTTAAACCTGGAGTCTCTGGTGGTATATTTTTGAGAAAAAAGAAGAGAACATATATGTGTCGAGAAGGGAGGGAGCATAACAGAAGCCTTATATCGATAATTTTAGAGATGAATATACTTACGATTTTGGTTGTTGGAACAATTGAGTCGAATAACAACTCTTGCCAACAACCGTATTTTTGTAGGGCTGTGTAGATCTTGAATAGATTGCCTTGCTTTTGTTAGGTCAAACTGACTTATCTCTGAGTGATGGTGGGTATTTGGAATAGAGTATTTGTCCTTTTATCGGTGTATGACGATAATTGGATATTTGTCAAGGCGCCCAACTCTTAAAGGAGCCAGAGACTACTTAGCTTCAAAATAACTCATCCTGAAGAAGTGGCCGTTGCACCAAATGTCTCGATGCTACAGTTATTTTAATCTACCAATAAAAGAAAATTTACTTCAATGGGTGCCTTGCATGAACCCTCTTTTTTCTGGGGATCTCTTCCAAATATTATAAAATGCATTGAATTTACATTTCATTAATCATATACCATATATACCATATATGTTTTATAAGAAGAAAATATTCTTCAGTTAAATTGTGCTTAAACTTACATTATGAAAAAAGATCTGCAGCAAAGTGAATGTTGAATTTTGATTGTCTGGTAGCAGCTAGAGAGGTTATACCACTAACTTTCCTTCATGACCACACTGTGTAAACAATTACAGAGCTTACAACATCTGTCAATCCATGTGTTCTCCTCTTATATCGTATGCCTTGGAGATAGCATGATTATTTCAAAACAATTTCTGTGTCCCAATTTCCTCTACACCTGTCTGAGTATAAACACCTTAAGGCATCACTGGCTGGAGCAGAAAATGTCCATTTGTTGGTACTGGCTTGTGGTAAGAGAAGTTTACATTGCAGAATAATCAGATAAAATATGCTTAGCACAGTGACAGATTGTTTTACACCTGTGAGACTGCATTCAAAGTACACAGTACCACAGATGCTTTGTTATATCATAGATTTATTCCAGAAAGTTCACCAGAAAAACAGTAAAACAAAAGACACTGGGGCTATTTTGCAAGATAGCACATTATATATGAATGCAATAACTTTGCTACCAGCCAAAGCTGTGCACAGAGCAAACTGTAATTGGTTATTAGAACAAAAATTATGTTTTTAACTTTTTTGGGGGCTTTTGGTCCAACATTAAAATGTTTTCTTTAATTGAGATTCACTAAACTTCTGTGAGCAGTGTATTGAAATCTATCCACCTGGGAACTTGTACAATCATAAATGTGTGTTCCTCTTTCCTCAGTGAAAATCCTTCCCCTCTCAATTGTTCGCTTCTCCATGTTAAGTCAAAGGACCGGGGTTTTATTAGAAGGTAGTGATGGCTGACCATCGGGCACAGTTGTTCGCGAACAGGTAGATAGGACTTTAGTAAAAGTCCAATGTCCCCTTGTTTGCAACGAACCGCCAACTCCAGTGGCATGTCTATTTCCCTCGGAAGCTACCTATTGGCGGACCAATCCCTAAAAGTTAAAAAAAATACATACCTTTTCCTTTTTACCGTGCCACCATGCCTGGAGTATCCTGTCCTCTAGCATGTAAGATGAAAGGGAGTCCTGTCTTGCTTCTTTTAGCAATCTGGATCTGAATCCTCCAGTGAAGCTTCAATGACTGGAGTCTTTTTTTTTACCTCCGATTAGTCATGGCCAGTGATGGCCGAACTGCCCGCAAGGCGGACAGTTCGGCGGCGAACATAGATGTTCGCCCTCCTTCTCGCCGGCGAGCAGTACGGGTGTTCGACCTGCCCCGTTCGCCGGCGAGAAGAAGATCTATATTCTTCCTCCGGCAGGATCAGAACCTGCGAGATCGTGCTGGAGGAAGAATCTTTTCATGCGTTCCAGGCTGCGTTCCAGGGACCGGATGTGACGTCACTCAGTTTTTCCGATTCAAATTCCCCGCCTTGGAGGCGGGGAATTTGAATGTGTCCGCGAACAGGCGGAGGGCGGACTTCATTTAAAGTCTGACCCGCCCGTTCGCGGACAGTCCAGGCCGATGTTCGGCCATCACTAGACATGGCAAAACATCGGACACGTCCGTTCCTGGACGGGCGGACTGACTTATAGAAAATTCAGATGTCCGCCTATTCGTGGGGAATTTAATTAAAACGGAATGCACAGTTCCTTATCACGATTACCGGAAGTGATGTTACTGACATCACTTCTGGTTTTCAGAGACGATTTCTCGCTCTCAATTTCTCTACCTTTAGTGAAAATATTCTTTCTCTGGCTGGATCGTTCGTGAACAGGTGGATCAGACTTTTAGAAAAGTCTGATGTCCGCCTCTTCCTGGGGAAATTCAAATCCCCCCCCCCCATTTTCATGGGGAATTTGAATCGGAAAACCCGGAATGCACAGATCCTTATTACGATTACCGGAAGTGTTGTCACTGATGGTTTTCTTTCTGCTTTTGATCTAGCCAGCGGAAGAATAAAGCTGGCCACACACAGGTAGATTCCCGTGCAATCGACCAGCGATCAATTACAGTGTGGTGACGATCGCGGGTCAATCGTACAGTAATCAATGTGCACCACATGGGCACATCAATTACTGTACGATGGGAACCCGGTTTCCTGGTCTACCGGCATCTAGCTTCTTCTCTACCGGCATCTAGCGTCTGGCAGCGATGTCCGCTATTCAATGAAATGAATGACAGCTGAGCCGGAGACACACAGCACGGACACAGCCAGCCCTCCCTTTTTCTGGTAGAGCTGGCTGGGTCCATTTTGGCCATGCCCCCTTCACACAGACACAGATCTGTAGCTGAAGACACAGCTGCTGTGTGTCTCCAGCTCAGCTGTCATCATTACATTGAATAGGAGACAGCACTGTCCCTTATTCAATGCAATGGATTTTGACCAAGGTTTTTTAACATGTTGGAAACCTGTTTAGTCGAGGTCCTTTGAGCAGGATCCATTCATCCTGCTCGAAGGAACCGTGGATGGCTCAGATGAAGTAACAGATTAGAAGAGAATCAGAAGCAGAGAGCACGCACACAAGTTCCTCTAATATGTTACTTTATCGAGCCGTGTGTGGCCAGCTTAATAATCCATTTGATCTCTTGCTATAAGGGTCTTAGTAACATCTTTATAGGGACAAAAAAGGGGAAATTACACAATGTGTGACACAATTTTACTCCCAGCGGGGGGTGACACCAAACTTTCCAACCAAAACTATATTTCTTTTGTTAATTAGTCCCAAGACTTAGCTGCACAAAATTATGTATCCTTAGTATCTCTTTAGTCATAAAGAGAGATTAATGATTGTAGTGTGTCCAGGGCTGAGCAAAACTTAAATTAAACACTAGCTTAATTGTACATGATTGCCCTTTGGCCCTGCTTCGGCTTGTGTAGTTTAGCTATTAGACTGCACAAACATATATTTATAATCAGTACAGAACAGCCTAACTGCCACACAGTCAACTAGCTTGTCAGTAATATTATTTCAGTACTCCATTGAACACAGGTCCGGCCAACCTGCTGACATTTACAGCTTTTTTTCTGTGAATAACGCCTAAGCAGGAAAATTACACAGGAAAACAGCCTGCTCTTGCATTATTCACAGAGCAGCCACTGGCAGCCACGCTGTCCCATTTTAATTCACCATTTAGCTAAATTTCAGCACAGGGCAAAGTTACATCTTACTTCAAGATTAAGCTGTTAAAAATATTTTTTTATCGATGTTGGATTGCTTTGTGTGGTTTTAGAGTATGTAAACATGGCTTATAGGATGGCTTGCTTGTGCTTACATTACTCTAATACTTGGGCAGTCTTTTCAGCAGTAGATTTACAGAAAACACATTTACATATTTTTTTACATTTTATTATGAACTCATAAGCAGTATACACCACTGTATTTAACTTGTTTTCTTATATTATAGCACTAGTATTATGGTGTATTTTTCAAACAGCCTTATAATATTTGCATCTAGAAGCACAACATTTTTTTTCCAGGAAACATTTTTCTTATAAAACTTTAATATTGTATGCCCCCGAAGAAGTGTTTTTATCTAATAAATTCTTTCTCTGCATTCAACCTGCTTGTGATCTAGTGAGTATAGATTTGCAATCAATTTTTATAGGTTGGAGTAACTCAATTAGCTGTGAGAATTACAATCGTTAGCATGGAAAATACATAAAGATACATTTACCTCTATCACACAAGTATCTGAAGTCATGCACACAGGCCTTCCAAAAGGACTTGATTGGTTTTCAATTGGTCACACTGTACAGTAGTACCATCAATTAATATTAAACTAATAGATAATTATTAAATGGGACAAATCCATAGAATCCAAGATCGATCGAGCAAAAGTTGATGTGTGTATGCCTGTAGTGAACACAGGAACCAATCAGGCAACAGAGGTGGCTGTAATGCTCAAACTGAAACTTTATTGATCTGTGAGGCCCTGAAGGTGGGTCTCACTAGTGACAATTGGCACAACGGGGCAACAAGCAACTAAAGGCAACAGTCCACAGTAACCAGTCTCTAGTAAAGTCCAGATAAAGGTTCTTTTGGTAACTCGATGCGGGCCGGCAGCTCTTACCCCAGAACAGGTCAGGGACACAGGCAGCGCAGGCTCAGGCTTGGATGGGGCACTGGATACAGGTAAGGCAGGCTGAGGCAGCAGGCACGCCAGTAGACTGGATACAGCAACTCAGGCAGGGCATCCACCCCACCAGAACGGCAGTACGGGTCTCAGGTAGCTGATACACCGGCGCGTAGTGCAGCTGTGTGTAGGGGATGGCACGTGCTATTCTGCCTACCGGCCGCAGTTGATGAAGCAGGAGAAATGCTAATAGCTTCCTCCTCGCTCTCCACAGTGTTTTGTTTTTGCAGTTTACTGTAAGTACTAGTATGTGACATTGGGCACATACTTATCATGGATCAGAACCTAGCAATAATGTTGGATGGAAAGATTTTTTTGGTGTCTTTATTGTCTCTTTGAAATCAGAAGTCTTGAAAATGTATTTCGTTAGTGAACCTGGGCCCAGGCTACGCACACTAAAGCTCAATTTACAGAACGACACGTTAACACAGCGGAACTATCCGCGGCGAACATCGCATGTTCCCGTTCGCGCATTT
>CM070040.1:37640601-37651278 GCA_036250615.1 Ptychadena robeensis
CCCCAATTTTTGGGGTGAAAAGGTGCGTCTTATGGTCCAAACTTACGGTAAATCAGATAAACTAGTTGAAAATATGCAACCATTTATACAGTTTAGCAAACATAACCTCACCAACTATTTACTGCTTCACACTATATATGCTACATTGTTGATCTCTCATGGGTGGGGCCTTGGGTTTTTCACAATCCTTGTGCCATTCAATTTTTTCTAAAATTGTTTTCTTAAGGGGTAGGGAAACTACTGATCATCTTGTAAGCTGTTTGTATTTCCCATCTGCTCTGCCCCCTGCTCATTCCTGGTATCATCAGTGACTCTGGGGATGTGAATGTCTGATACACCTATGCCAGTAATAGAGCACAGGCAAATGGTGAAGACACCTGCTACCTCCTTCTCAGGTAGAGATGTGCAGTTAACAAAGATTGTTACTTGATTGTAAATGCACCGACCTTTAACAATGAAATATATCCAGCTCTCTTTATTTCTATTCTTTTTAAACTAATTCAACTAAAAGAAAACATTATTAATTTAACACATTGATATTAATTTAACACATTGCACAACTTACTACAGGTACAACTGTAAAAATGTCATTATGACAGTGTGACACAATGTCCAAGCTGAATAACATAGAAAGTGTAATAACATAGACCAAGTACACTAATAAGAGAATTTGATCTGACAAGGGTAAGGGGTTAAAGCTGAGTGACAATTGTGCATCTTACGCTACACCATGTCTGACACCTATCTGAAGCAAAACTAACTATATATCGATTTTATGACAATTGTGACAACATTTTCCTCGCACTACCCAATCTCCTCTTTCACTTTGTGAAGGTCCCCTGCACTGTAAATATATGTATATATGTACACACATACATCCAAAATTTGAAAAAATGAAATCAAACTGGCTTATACTCAAGTCAATAATTTGAGTACAAATTTTTTTTTTTTTTTTTTTTAGGTGCGCTATAAGATAATATATCCATTCCACAAGCCTTTGTGCTTGTCATGTGATGAACATCTTGTCATTAGTAGTGATGAGCAGTATAGACAATAGTTGAATTCAAGACATTTTGCAAATTATTCTCCAAAAGTAAATTAGAAAATTTTAGATCTCCTGTCATAATTATGTTATGCAAACATTGGCACTTGTACATGAGAATATAGTGAACACAATGCATGGTACTTTCCCCAGAATCTCGAATATTCGAGATTACGAAGATAAAGCACCATGTTCAAGATGTTCGCAAATTCTTGAAGTGCTAATGTTCGCAATAAAAATTTGCAATTAGAATATTCACGCTCAACACTAGCACAATAACATAACATGACAATGTTATAAGAACGTTAAAATCTTAAATGAACTCTATGATTCCATTTATGCATAAACACCTTTTCAGAATATAAAATAACAGTCCCAATGCAATAAAATATTAGAGAGGATACATTACTGGTTACTTATATATGCAGAGCATCAATATATTTATGTAGAGATTTCTTTGCATGTGCAATGAATGTGTTTTGTGGAAGGGACAATTTTGTTTTCTTGAATTATTCAGTAAAAATATGGTGCTGTTGTGATTGTTTGCAAGGGATAGTTTAATTCTAGCTTTTGACATTAACCCCTTGTTCACAAAGGGTATTTCATAGCTTTAATAGAAAGTCCTTTTTTGACTTACAAAGTTTTTGGTATTGCATATACTTCAGAATAAGCTGGTCTGAATACAAGCCATGGTGCCTTATTTGTGATTTATTTGCAAAGCATGTGGACATGATATCATCATTAATATTGTTGGAGATGCATTATTGGCATGTAGGAAAGTATTGCTATAGCACATGTAGTTTTTGCAAACATTAAGTTCAAAGTTGAATTTTTTTTTTCATCTGCTAGAGCAATACGTTTTAATCTCTAAACTTGAGTATCAGTGGAAATAGATTTTTCTCATGCATGAGAATATGTACAGTATTGATATTTTTTTACCTCCTTGGATGAGCACAATATTTTTGAGCATTTTCTTTTCATATTTAGGCATATATATATTTAAAGGTCATTTTAGCTTTTATACCCCTAATGCCTTCATAGCAACATATATCAATACTCAGTTTGTCAGTGACTAAGCCCTTATTAAAGGTCTTAAAACATCAGTTTCTCCTTGAACCCAACTAATGTGCCATGTTCTAAAAATAGGCTTGGTGAATGGAAAATAACACTTAAACACTTTAATCCCTTTTGTTCCAAAACGGTGTGTACCAACACATGTACTTCTCATGATTGGACCACCCAATGGTCCCTTTGAAGTAACAACACAGGCCATACCTGTCAGGTTTTTCAAATAAGGGAAAACTTACCAGAAGGGACATCACATGCACAGTGCAAGTCGCCAATTCCAAATTGCAAACTGATGCTTTGCACAGCCTCTGTACAAGTAAGGAGGGTAACCCTTCTCTCTCTAAAGCTCCCAGCCCCGCACTGCTCATTTCCTACTCTTTTTCACCATCCTTCCAGATTAGTATTTCCATGCATTCTGTCAGTAGGCTCAATTGCAGAGTACACCTGAGTCTACTGACAAAATTCACAGATACTAACTTGTTATGGGGGCGGGAAAGAGCGGTAAAGATCTGCAGATCTCCCAGCTAATACATGGTACTCCTAGCTAAAACATGGTTGACAGGTATGGGCTAGACACCATTATTCATTTTGATAAAATACCACTACCTCATTCATTTTGGAAAAGCAGCTTCTTGTATTCAATAAATAAACTGTAGTTATTCATGTATGTTAGTCCTTAATCAGGAATATCTTTACCAAAGCTGATGCAACATAAGGTATATCTACTTCAAACTTGTACGTTCAAAAATTTATCAACCATATTTTTTAATTGAGGTGACACAATTTGCTCCAATATTTAGAGTATGCAGAACTAATATTTGAAGTTTTTATATGTATCTACTACCTTGACTGGGGTCTTCAACAGCTTTTCTTTTTCGGCTACTATGGCTGTTGTAGTTTAGTCTTATTTCCTGGGTACATTCTTGAAGCGTTTCTCTTGAGTTGTACGATTGTCTAGGCTTTCTCTCATCTTCACTGTCTTCTGAAGAGCTGGTGTAGGCAAGATCCATTTCATGCTTTATTTTTGATAATGGTTGGTAAGGCTTGCTGTCCATCTGCTCCATATCTTATTAGAAAGATTACTGTACAGTCATGGAGCACAGTGTGCAATGTTGAAGAAAATCCTCCTAAAACAAAACAGACAGAATATAAACATTTTTTTTTTTATCAACAGATACAAAACCCATAATGTTGTTTAATTAAAATCCCTCTAATGCTGAAAGCATTTTTAAGGCAGTTTAAATAAGGACAGTTTGGTATTTGCATTTGCTTGAAGCTCCACTTTCATTTAATAAATGTTATAACATATACAATTGTTAAAACTATCTTTCTTTTTTGTATCCATGGAAACACTGGAAGAGTTATAAATATAGTTTGATTACAAAATGCACTGTTGAAACTCTTATTGTGTTCACGTTGTTGACTTCTTTAACAATTTAGGTACTAATTGCAAGACTGTCAGAATCTCTTACTTAACCCCCCTGGCCAAAAGATTATTATTTTTTGTTTTTGAAAGCAGCACAGGAATCGTTTTTTATTATTATATTAACTTTTTATCAAACATTTTTAAACACATTTTTTACAAAGAGATGCTATTTATAAAAAAAAAAACAGTAAGAGTTTAGGTGTAGATTGAATCAAACCAAATGCACCCCAACTACATGAATAGGAAAATGTAATAACTAGAGGGTAGCGAGTGAGAATGTCCAAATCCGGTTAGGTACGTATACGGCACAGGAAATATAAACAGATTAGAATGTAATATCTTTAAATTTCTTGCACGCTGTAGTCCCCATTGCACTTAATGACGCCGGGATGCGAGGACTTGAGTCACCTGTGCCAGCCAGCAAACGGTATGGGCAGCATCCATGTTCCCAAAGACATTAGTGATGCTATATGTATCGAGGAACAAGATGCCAGATGGACATCACTGAAATAGGATGCTGGTTCGTGGTGAGCACTTTCGGTCAGCTAAATCTATCCCAAGCAACTTTTGGGATTTGCACTAGATAGGTTAATAATTAGAAACTACAAAGTGGCTATACTGCATATGCAGGTTTTAACAAAACTTTAGAAAGTTCAATGTAATCCTTGCATTTTAATTCCCTCATTTCTTTCTTTCTTAAAACTAAAGGTATTTAGTTTGTCGACTTTACAAAGTTAAAGTAAATTATCACTATGCTAAGGATATTACAATCAGTTCAGTGAATGGTGTGAAACACTGCTGACTCGAAGCATCCAATTATATGCAGGGAAAACTACAGTATGTTTATTTTAAATTTCCCTGCACATAATTGGATATTCTTTGTGAACAACATTCACTTAGCTCAGTTTGTTATTTTTTTTTCTGAGTGATAATTCATTTTTGCTGTACATCATTGTGTTGTACCAAAAATCTTCATACTGTTTTTCAAGGTAAAAAATATATATTTTAAACATATGAAGTTTTAAGAAATCCCCAAACATGAATTTTTACAGTTTTGTATACTTTCAAAGTTGGCTTTGAAATTGGTCAATATTAAAGTTTTTATCATAAACTTACATGGTCATTTTCATTCATGTTTAGGCTCCCAAAAATGCCAATGTGCTTTATTTAAGATATCACAGGAGTCTATATGGGCGTTTAAAAAGGACAAAATGTGCCTTTGTTTACCAAGCTTTGTACTCAGAGGTCGTTTGTTGAATGCCTCATGTTTTGTTTGGATGGTCATTCTCACACTGCTGACCAATAGTTTATATGATATTTATAGGCTATGTATATTTGTCTGCTTAGCTCTGGTTCAGGACCTGAAGTAAATCAGCATTTGAGACTTCAATAGACATCTGCATAGAATGGATTACAGCATGGGACATTGTTATAACTGTGCAGGTAGGTTTGTTAAAGAACATAATTTAATACAAATATTTAATGTTTACTGAAAATACTGAATGTTTTTAATTTCTAGGACTTTCATTTAAACCATTTAAAGCTGGGCATAGACGTCTCGATTTTCCTGCGTTCGATTTTTAAACCGATCGCCCATCCGATTCCGGAATCGTTTTCATTTGCAAAATTGATCGCAGACTGTAACATATGATGCCTTCAATTCCTGGGCGATTCTATCCTGAAAGTCTCAATATGTCTTGCACACACACATTTATGGGTTTGGAGTGGTGTTAGCTGAAGAACTGGTCAGTGACCAACAGCACACAAACAACGGTAATTTACACAAGATTCATAGATTGATCGCTTAAAACGATCGCATGAGACAACTAACAACACTCGATTTATGTGCTTTTGACAACATTTTTAAAACAGAACGGATCCGCGCAGGATCGATTTTACATGCGATTTAGGGCAAAAACGATCTATCGGACCTTTTGGACATGCATCAATTTGAATCTGATCGATCACACTAAAATTGAACAGAAAATGAAGACGTCTATGCCCAGCTTTAGGAATGGGTAAGAGGTCCGAGAGGCCTCAATACTCTTTCCATTCCATTTTATATGTAAACATTTCTGTACAAATAAACATGAATTTTTAATTAGAAATTTCAAATGTGAAAATTCAACTTTAAATCAAAATTCTGTCGTAGTTGTGGACTTCTTAGTAGAATAAAATTTTGACATGGGAGGTAAAATTTCCCAAAAAATTGAATTCAACCATCTCTACTTCTGACACTTGAATAGAAGACTTGGCTTTAGAAGTCTGATAAACACCCAATTAACATTTCCAGCCACTGAAGAGCATCTGTACTGCAGTTAACAAAACGTTTATCAAACGATTGTGTGACTGCAACCTTAAGCTGGGAATAGACGGTATGATTTGCCGTCTATTCCTTTCCGATTCTATGCAGGCAGCGTGTTGACGTCATCACACCCACCTGCTAGTGCCGAGAATCAGACGGCACTCTGCATCTGCAGCTCATTACTTCGTCTGGGGGCAGCCGTCCCCAGCTGAACTAATGGGATAGGACTAAAATTTACCGTCCTGACGGATAACTGTGTGATCCGACAGGATGGGTGATTCTAGCCCAATCCTTATCAGTTGCAGCCTCCAATTCCTGCACGACCCATTCCCTGAGGGATGGGGGAGCCGGCACGGCATCGGATCTGAGATCGGATCGTGCAGGAATTGGTACGTATATGCCCAGCTTTAGTGGTTTGATATTCGTTACTTAGGTAGCTACATAAGGAAATATGTCATTAAAGAGAATCTTGCCAGCTGCAAAATAACAGGACAAGTAGTTGCATAAGCTCTCTTACAGAAGCACATCGTGCTGATTGAAGAGAAACTACATATGACATGGGGATAATGGACCAGATTAGAAGAAATCACAGACTAAGCAGAACTCATACAACATTTCACATGAACACTATGATTCTTAGAAGTCTACCAATTTTTTTCCCTCTTCTCACTTTGTTCAAGCTCCACTTGTGATTGCCAAGACGCTTCAGATGATCAATATCTAGTTGGCCTTGTCAGATAGATGATAATGGCTCATACAAGCAGAGCTAAGTGACCTTTGTTCGAATGACTTAATGTTTTTATTCCACTAGAGATGCCTCTTTTTCTGACCTTTCTATCAGTTTACTGTCAAGCAAAGCTTTCTCGTTTGTTCTAAGCTTCTGTATGAAACTCTCCAGTTGTGAAACTTTTCATACAAACAAAAACATATTGCAAATGTGTTGGCTAAAAACCTTTTAAGATCAGCATATTGCTGTCTGCATAAACCGATGTCTGAGAATAAAAAGGTCATGCTTAAAACTATTTCTTTTTTTCTATCTGGAATATTCTGTTAAATTATTCTTGCGAATTGATAACAATTTAAATTTTTGAAAGTGAATTAAAAAAAGGTTTAATTATGTGATGGAGTGATGAAAAGGGATTTTAGTTCACTTTATCCGTATGTGCATAAGTACAACCTAAAGGACATTTAAAGGACAAATCTTCCAACAATACATTACATTTAGTCAATCTGCTTGTTTGATTCTATTTAGTTAATCAGATTTTGGTATAATGATGAACCTTAGATTACCAATGGACATATGACACCGTGCCCAGACTTGTGCTTGCTCTCTCCTATAAAACATTGTTCCATAAACAAAACATAGCTAAAAATGTTATTAAAAGCAAATCTATAGATTAACAAAACACAACGAAGCCATATAATGTTCAACTAATACTTGCTGATATAGGAAGTGTACATATTTATCTGATCTTTAATATATCAAGGACAGTTTTGCACAGTTTGTTTTGGATATTGAAAGCACATCTTCAATTCCTTTTAAAATAATGGATACTTTTCTTGTTCATAAGTTCTGTCGTCAGTGCAGACAACTAATTTTATTGGAATGTACCAGCAAGCTCAAGCAAACTTTTTTTTCTCAGGGAACGTCACCTAACCATGAAACAAACATCACATTCAGTAGTTCTGTCAGGATTTAGGGGATACCATCCTTCACCAGGAAATCATTGTTATTTGAGTACAAAAAATATGTCAGAGAAGAGATCAGGTAAAGCAACTGTTTGCTTTAAAAATCTTTAAAAGTGACAACAAAGGCTCTAAACTCTCAGAAACTACCAATTTAGAACAAAATGATGGATTAGGCAAAATTTTTACTATCGTTTCTCCGCCTGCTGCAGCCAGGAAGACAAGCAGTAGTTCCGTCAGCAGCTGGAGAAACGACCTGTCATAGCCGCCTGCACAAGTTTAGATAACGAGCCCATGACAGGTCTATGGGGCTTAAACCTGAAAACCGACTGTTGGACTCTTAATGTCGCGTCTGCGGTAGTGATGGCGCGAACCCGGAACTAGCGCAAAAGTTCGCGAACCGGCGAACCCGCCATTGCCTAAAAAAACAAAACAAAAAAAAAATTGTACTCAAATTATTGACTTGAGTATAAGTAATCCAGTTTGATTTCATTTTTTTCAAACTTTTGGATGTATGTGTGTACATATATACATATATTTCACAGTGCAGTGGACCTCATTCACAACGATGAAAGAGAGATATTGGGTATGCTGCGAGGAAAATTTGTCACACAATTGTAACATAATCGATATATAGTTAGTTTTTGCTCAAGATAGGTGTCAGACATGGTGTAGCGTAAGATGCACAATTGTCCACTCAGCTTAACCTTAACCCCTTACCCTTGTCAGATCAAATTCTCTTATTAGGTACTTGGTCCTATGTTATTACACCTTTCTATATTATTCAGCTTGGACATTGTGTCCAACACTGTCATAATGACATTTTTTACAGTTGTACCTGTAGTAAAGTTGTGCAATGTGTTAAATAATATCAAATGTGTTAACATTAATACTGTTATTCTTTTAGATTGAATTAGTTTTTAAAAAGAATAGAAATCAAGAGAGCTGGATATAATTTCATCATTGCATTTAAAGAGATCGGTGCATTTACATCACCGTAACAAATCTTGTTAACTGACACTCTTACCTGAGAAAGGACTGTAGCGGGGTCTTCACCATTGCCTGTGCTTCTATTACTGGCATAGTCTGTATCAGACATTCAATCCCCAGAGTAATGATGATTTACCAGGAATGAGCAGGGGCCAGAGCAGATGCGGAAAGCCACACAGCTCGCACAAGATGATCAGTAGTTTCCCTACCCCTTAAGAAAACAATTTAGAAAAAATGAATGGCACCCAACAAGGAATTGTGAAAAACCCAAGGCCCCACCCATGAGAGATCAACAATGTAGCATATATAGTGTGAACGCAGTAAATGGGTTGAGATGGGTTATGTTGCTAAATGTATAAATGGTGGCATATTTCAACTAGTATCGATTTACGTAAGTTTGGACAATAAGACGACCTTTTACCCCAAAATTGGGGGGGGGGGGGGCCAGCAAGTCGAAATTTTACAAACATCTCTATTGGGAGGGAGTTATGTATATAAAGGCCAATACTCTTGTAGTGTACATATGCCACATTCCACCTCCAAAATATGTCTTAGTTACGGTGGCAGAGACCTATGATTTATATATAACACAATTCAAATATCAGCATAATAACCTTTTAAAATTAACCATCCATCCACATGTTTTTTTTTAAGATACAATATACAGAAAGCTAAATCTACCTTATAAGGATCTTTTGCCGACTAACTAAAGCTAGCTATACCAATATTTTGTAGAGTTCACCTTCGATCATTGAATGAATTGTAAACGTCGTCGCGTAAACGTCACGCATTCATCGATCCCTGGTTGATACTTTGGATTAGGCTCAATGGTCCCCTCCAAAGTAATGTGTTGAACTGAAAATACTTTAAGTGGCGGAGTTACCCTGTTTGATCCCTTGTTGTTAAATTTTGATTGTTGGGTTTTTTTCCGATAGTTCACGGTGGGCGCATTCGATTCCTGAAAATTGAAAAAAAACAGTGACATGCACACGGTTCGATCGTTTAGGAAACCGACTGCAGAATGCCATACATGATCAGACACAGCCCTACACAATTAGCAACTGTGAGACAGACAGACCGTATACCAAATGATGGGGTTGGTGATCCGAGGAAGTTAGTTAAACATAGTATTCCCCACAAACAAAAATTGCAGAAGAGGTTAGAGAAGGGTTGTGGGACATTGGGCTTTTCAATGAAGGCCAAAAAGTTGTAAAATACATATAAAATTAGAGCTAGCTGAAAATAAGAAAATGTAAACTTTTTTAATCAAAATTACTTCTTTTCCAGTTTCCAGTAAACAAAAAAGGGTATACACCCCCCCCCCCCATCCTCTATGAATGAGTATGGAGGGATCACTTAAGCATTACGTAAAAGGCTTATTAAAAAAGTATATCTGTAGTGTTTCAAATTCAAATTAAACTGGACTTGCTGTGTTTCGTTCTGAAGACGACCTTCCGACCGGCTTTCAAAATTCAGAGTGACGGGCACCACGATCTTACTGGAATATAAACTCTGGGGTATAGCCCAATTCCATAAGTGTTAATCAGCATGGAGGTCGTATGTTGTTTGGTGCTCTCCCAATACAACAGTCACATACTGCATGCATACATATACATCCTTGCTATTCTCTGTGTTTAGGGTTCCCTTAGTGTGTGCCAGGTTTGAAGAGACAGGGATGTGGTGTTTATTAAAGATCGTTTTAAGGCCCCCATACACGTCGGGATTCCCACCGGATTCAGGCACGATTGATTACTGGGCGCGTGCAGCGAAACGATCGTGCCGGAATCGCATGCAGCCCCCTTGTCCGATCGATCAGGTCGCGACGTTCAGGGGCCCAGAATCGGATCCGACCCAGCAGAACAACATGTTGGTTTTCTGATCCGATTATGCCAGATAGGGGGAGTGCCATTTGTGGGTGGACCATCGGACACGGAATCGTCCCGGAAATCCGTTGGACAAGTGGTATGCAGCGATGGATACTCTTAAGTGGCCGGATTGACACACCTGCGATTCCCGGCAGAAGAATCGCCGGAATCGATCGATGGGTGATCGACTGGCCTTTGGAAATCCGACAAGTGTAGGGCTTAAGCTTTTAGTGTTTCTGCATGTACCGGCCACATTGGAGGACCATGTTCTTCGCCTATCACGACTTTACCCGTT
>CM070040.1:37651303-37662439 GCA_036250615.1 Ptychadena robeensis
TTTGAGGTCTTGGTGTTATATAAAACCCCAACACTAACAGTAACATTGTATATGCAGTGAGGTGTGCTCTGACTTGTATGTGGGAGAAACAAAACAAGTTACAAGTTCACATTCTGGATAGTGAGAAGGACTGGTTTAGGAGAGGAATGAAGGAGGCCATATATGTGAAAATGGAGAAGCTAAACTTGAACAGGGGTGGGGGGTGCGACATCTATTGTCTGCCACTTACAATACCATTTTAACACCTCTCACGACTGCGAAGGTTAATAACACCTCACAGCTCCAAACATGCTAATGTAGTAACACCTACCTCCACGAGGCTCAGACCCAATGCTGGTTAAACCATTATGTGGATTAGAGCTATACCCCAGAGTATATATTCCCAGTAAGATTGTGTACAGTGAACTCACAATGCAAGAAAAATAAATACAACATAGAGCATAGCACTCTTTAAACCCCAATACAACCAAGATTATGTCCGAAAAATCATCAGATAATAAAATGAAATGCATATTGGTGCAGATCTAGTTGATAGATCATTTCCTATTTCTATTATTTCGTTTTTTTGGGTGTAAACAGAGTTACACCAATACATCATGCGGACACGCCTTGTCTTAGATTTGTACATTAGAAAGCTGTTAATATATAATAAGCAGTCTTTGAAATAAACATTTTATGCTGACTGCCAAGATTCCTATTTTTAGGCCCCAAACTCAATGATGTGAATCGTGGATGAAACAAAAAAAATGGATATTGACTGATCTTTGTACAGACATAATGTTCACTTTGTCAAAATACAACATATGTAAATGCTTTTGGACAGGATACAAAGCCTGTAAAGGTCTTTGGTGAACAGCTATCTTATTGCTTTTGACAACGTATGTTCCTGCTTACATTCATTTCATAATGTAATGAAAGATCATAGATGTGCAATAATGCCAAGCCTTATTTTTCATCACAAAGCAGTCAGGACAATGACAAATGGTTGCTGATTGGTTGCTCTCTTGAATTTGCTTATTAAAGTTTGTGTTTTTGCATAGGATTTATCATCTTGTATTTCAAGACCCAGCATTAGAGACTGCTTGTATAGAAAGTAATTAGATACACAAAGTGGTACCAATACTTTCAACTTATATTGTAGCAATTTCAGCAAAGCTGAACAGTTCATTGTTGAATAGATATTATAGATAGTGATGTCCGAACTTCGGCCATGTCCGTCCGCGAACAGGCGGAGCGGATGTGATTCCCCGCCTCTAGGCGGGGAATATGAATCGGAAAACCCGGATGTGACGCCACTGACGTCACATCCGGCACCTGGAACGCATAGTTCCTGGTGTGCTAACCGGTTTTTCACGGAAAGACCGGGTTCTCTACTCGGTCTTCAGTGAAAAGATTCTTCCTGCGGCGGGATCTCGCTGCTTATGATCCCACCGGAGGAAGAATAGAGGGCTCCTTCTCGCCGGCGAACAGGGCGGGTTGAACACCCGTACTGTTCGCTGGCGAGAAGTAGTGTTGAGCTCGAATATTCTAATGCCGAATATTTTTTGCGAATATCGGCAATTCGAGAATTCGCCAAAATCTCGAATATGTCGGCGGATATTCGCAATTCCGAATATTCGCAATATGGTCATGTATTGCGAAAATAATATTCGCATTGCGAAAATAAACATAGCATGTGACCATTCAATTTAAAGATTTTTGTGATGCGAATATGATTTTCGCAATGCGAATATGATTTTCGCAATACATGGTCATACTGCGAATATTCGAATTTCCGAATATAAAATCGAATATTAGTGGAATTATTCGTGAAATATCACGAATTTGAATATTGCCTGTGCTGCTCATCACTAGCGAGAAGGAGGGCGAACATGCTTGTTCTTGGCCAAACTATCCGCCTTGCAGTTTGGCCATCACTAATTATAGACACAGTTTTATGTATCTTTGTAAACAATATGTAGCATAAAATTTATTTTTTCTGCAAGCAGTATAAGTACTTATTAGACCTGTGAAGTTTATACATAGAAAAGATTGAGCATGATCGGAAGATTGTCTTTAGTGTGTCTTTTGAATCAGACAATAAATTCATGTAATGACAAGGGGCATTCTTATACAGATTCTCACATCCTCACAACAACACTGAGAATATGACACTTTGATACCTTGTAAAGTAGTCAGTGAACAGCTTGTATAACTGTATAAATTTGCTGTCCCCTTAAAATAACTCAGCATACAGGGAGTGCAGAATTATTAGGCAAGTGGTATTTTTGAGGAATAATTTGATATGAAACAAAAAACCATGTTCTCAATGAAACAAAAAAATCATTAATATCAAAGCTGAATATTTTTGGAAGTAGTTTTTAGTTTGTTTTTAGTTTTAGCTATTTAGGGGGATATCTGTGTGTGAGGTGAATATTACTGTGCATTAATTATTAGGAATCTTAACAAAAAAACAATTTATACCCATTTCAATTATTTATTTTACCATTGAAACAAAAATAATATTCAAATATCACAAATATTATTACATTTCTCATATTCAAAAAACAAAAACAAATCAATGACCATATATACCACCTTTTTTGTAAGGACATCAAAAGCTGCAATCATGGATTCTGTCAGTGTTTTGATCTGTTCACATCAACATTGCATTGAGCAGAACCACAGCCTCCCAGACACAATGTTCAGAGAGGTTGTTGTACATGTTTTCCTCCTTGTATAATCACACATTTGATGATGGACAGAGGTTCTCAATGGGGTTAGACTCAGGTGAACAAGGATTCATGTCATTAGTTTTTTTCTGTTTACCTTCTGCCAAGCCACGCTGTGGAGTACTGGAAGCGTGTGAATTGGAGCCACTTGTCCGCATGAAAATCATGTGTGTCTTGAAGGGATGCAGACTTCTTCATGTACCACTGCTTGAAGAAGTGTCTTCCAGAAAATGGCAAGTAGGATGGGGAGTTGAGCTGACTCCATCCTCAACCCGAAAAGGCCCCACCCACAAGCTCATCTTGATGATACCACCCAAGCCAGTAATCCACCTCCACCTTGCGGGTCTGAGTCGGACTGAGCTCTCTACCCTTACCAATCCAGCCACGTGCCCATCAATTGGCCCATCAAGACTCACTCTCAGTTCATCAGTCCATAAAAACCTTGAAAAATCAGTCTTAAGATATTTATTGGGCCAAGGCTTTGGCGTTTCAAGGCTTGGTTGTGTCTGTCAGTGGTGGTGTTCTCTCAGCCTGTTCTGTCTCTGAGTATCGCAAACCTTGTGCTTTTGGACCTCAAGTGATGTTGCAGTCTGAAACGATGGCCAAACGGGTGGCAAGTGGCATCTTGGCAGTTGCACGCGTGACTATTCTCAGTTAATGCGCAGGTATTTGCGCCTTTGTTGTTACCCAACTTCTGGCGACACTGTTGACTATTTTGAATGAACGCTGATTGTTCGATGATCCCGCTTCAGAAGCTTTGCAATTTTAAGAGTGCTGAATCCCTCTGCAAGATATCTCACTATTTTTGACTTTCTAAGCCTGTCAGTCTCCTTCTTTTGCACCCATTTTGCCAAGGAAAGGAAGTTGCCTAATATTTATGCACACATAATATAGGGTGTTGATGTCATTAGACCACACCCTTTCATTACAGAGAATGCACAATACCTAATATGCTTAATTGAGTTGGCTTTCGAGCCTATCAGCTTGGAAGTAAGAAACATGGAGGATGATGTGGTCAAAATACTCATTTGCCTAATAATTCTGCACTCCCTGTATTATCACAATCCTGTGTATAAAATTTACACAATGAATACATGGCACAGGCATTATTTTGTAAATCTTTTTCTAAAATTGGAGACTTACCAGAAAAGTCTGTGCAATATCTTGCTTTCAATAGAAATAGCCTAAAATGTTTCCAGGGAAAGAGGGAGATTCAGAGGACTGGCTCCTCCAATGTGAAAAAGCCATCCAGGGTGCAGGTTTGCTTTAACTGTAAAACAAATTATAGACCTTTTTTATAGTGACATATTCTATAATAAACCAAGGCTTTATGGAGGAATGCAGATAGACATATTTCTGTGAAATAATACAATCTGATATCTTACATGGTAAGAAATCGTAATCCGCTTTAATTTAGCAGCAGTGACAGTCCTGATTTCACCTGTCACCTGCCACATGGTATGACAATGAAAACAACTATGGCTGCCAACCAATAACCGTATTGTGTCATTTCTTGTTTTAAAGCTAAACTCCAAGCAAACAGTTAACTAGGTAAATAGATGGCACACATAAGAGCTGTTACACCTGATGTGTGCCTAGCCATGCAGTATGGGGATTAACATAGCTTTACTACAATGCAAAGCTTTGTCTGCTTGTACAAGATACCTGTTTTTTTCTCTGCTATAATACAGCAACTCTTACAGGTCTTGACTACTTAGATTTTAAGTTAAGTTGGTGTTTGTGTTGGCTTAATACACACATGTTGTTGCATCCCTTAGGACAATGAGCCAATTATTTTCAAAAATTTTACCTTTTTTAGGAATAAGTCTTGCTTCACATCTAGACATAGGGCTTTATTCTTATGGATATTCCTGTTCATTCTGGTCTACATAATAGTATCATAAACTATATGTAATGATGACACATTGTATTCAGAATAGAACATCGTGTTCCAGCTTTTGAATTTAGCATATAGTCAATGCAAATGTGTATCGTAACAACCATACAGCCGACTACAATAACACTTTAATAGAAGATTCTGAATACTGTACTGGAATGTCTAGTATGATTCAGAATAAGCCAATTTTTTAAATGTCTTTCAAGCCTTTATGATTTACTTTAAGTGACTGTGAAAATGATTTATTTCAGGGGTTGTCACTTTGAAGGAATACTTTAAAGACTCATAAAATAACTTGGGGTTTTATTCAAAGGAGATTCTATGGCCTTCACTTATTTGCCATTTCCAAGGAAAAGGGTTTGTGTGGCTCATAATTTTTGCTGTTATTCCGTAGACATTGGCTCTTTCTTACTACAACTTTTAGGTAAAGTAAAAAGCTAGACAATGAAAATCGTCCTTTACAGGCGTCTCTAAATTTATTAACCCTCATTAGGTACACTTCAAAGAAAAAAATCTCAAGCAATGATCTGAGCTCTGTTAACATGGAAAGTGCATAGATCGTATTCTTGTGACAAACGATAGGCTTATTTTAAGCAATTTTATTCTGATTCCTAGAAACTTGTTACTATACAATAGGTATATAATAATTCTTATAAGTGGACCGTGTAATTTAAAGGCAACATGTATAATACGAATTGAAAGAAACCTATTTCCTACATTCTCTAGAAACAATATGCATTAGCTTCCAACCCAAACAGTATTATTGACTTGCAAAGCAGTGGGTATTATGTGGGTAGTATGTACTTTACTTCATGAAAAAAAACTAAACTGTACCTCTTCAGGTCTCACAATAGAATTGATTGAATTGGGTTCATGTTAAATTAGTGCCTATTTACTTGTTTTTCATTTGTTCTATTGCTAATGGTTTCTTTATTAAAATCAGAGATTTCCACTCTTTATTAGTGATAGTCAAAATTGATTGGTTATATGGCCTTACTACCATTATTCCCATCCCCAACAAACATACCATACAAAAAAAATGTCCCCTCAATGGGACTTGGAATAATGGGTTTCAAATCCCACTGAAAACATCTTGTGTATAGCTCCCACTATATGGTCCCTCACCTGGGATCCCACATGTGTGGCTAATTAGTGACTTTATAGCACCCTCTAAATAGGGGCTCTTGCATGTTGGTTTCTGTGGTCGGTCCTGCTCCTGTAGAGGTGCTTTCCCGGTCACTGTTCAGTTGACAAGTGATGATAATGGGAATCAATCATAGAATAGAATTTTGTAGTACTGATCATAGAAGTGAGATTGTTAGCTAGATTTGTGATAAATTTAGTTGCCTGTATATAGTAGATTGGGTGTATTTCCATTTGTGTTAATTTTTCTGGTTTTGGACATATTCCCACTGCATCATGGTTCTCTTTACTGGGTCTAGGAGGCCTTTATGCCTTCATTTGTGGAACATTTTTGTACTTGTTTCAGTGGGGAATAGAGGGTGACCAATTATGGGTAGGAATTTGAAGGATTTTAGAGATAGGGCAATGCAGTAAAGCCTTTAGGTCCCATGGTTGAGCCATCGCTTTTTTAAGTTGTAGTTCAAATGGAGTGAAGTACCCTTTATCCGGTCAATGGCGTGTCTGAGAAAGCATGCTAAGTAGGATAATGACAGGAAGAAAATAAAAGAAATACTTCAGTTTGGTCTGTAGGAAAATTAGAAAAAGTCAGAGATGCCCTCTCCTCTGGCGTGAAAGTTCCTCTGTTAGTCCCTGGCATTGTCAACGTTGTTTTTGAAGCTTATTGTCCTTCTTGGTATCCGCTTTAGTTTTCTTGGGAGTCTCCATCTATTGGGGTTGGGGCTTTGGTAAAATAATTGACTTGTGTTTTTTTTTATTGGAGTTATGGCTGATACTGTTTTAGTAGCCAAGGTCAGAGAGTTTTTTTTCCATTCGTGACAGGTAGTATTCAGCCTCAACTGGGTTATTAAAAGTCAGATTTTCACCTTGCTCGCCTTTGACTTTGAGGATTGCTGGGTATGAGAGAGTCAATGTTATCTTCTTTTTCTATTAATTGCAGTGCAGATGGTGCTGAAGGCTTTGAATTTTTTTGAAACTTCAACTGAGTAATCTGCGAATAGTAGTAGCCTCTTCTCTCCATACATCAGCTTATTGGAGGTCTTGTAGGTCTGCATCAGCTTCACTTTATCGGCGTAATCTAGATACGGTAAGACTGGGGTCCAGCTGACTCAGTCTATGAGCCCTTTCAAATTTGAAAGTATCTGCCAGACCTAATAAAGCTGGTATTTCCACACAGGTCCACAAGGATGACTGGCTTAACCATTTTGGGGACACCGACAATGCATTCATTGTTGCATGTTGACGAGTTTCGCCTTCATTTCATTTCAAATAGCTAATGCGGGTTGAAGAGTTTATAGCGCCATCTTTCATTGCTGACACTCGATTTTAAAGGACTTCATTTTATGTTCTTGTTCCGCCAGATCCTCTCTGAGCGTGAGTAAGGCTTTTGACATTGCCTTGTCAATAGCAGCTTGTAAATTCAGCATCAAAATAGCTGACACAGCCAATGCTATGCGTTCGTGATCTGTGTTGACGAGATCAGTATATAATTCTTCAGAAGATGAAGCATGCGCTGCAGACTGCCTTCTAGGGGCTACGTCCGCCATCTTGACTGCAGGAAGAAGCTTGCTGGTAGAGATGGGCGAACACCAGCCCGGAGTGTCCGCGAACAGGGCGGGTCGAACTTTTAAAGATGTCCGCCGTCCGCCCTGTTCGCGGACACATTCAAATTCCCCGCCTCTAGGCGGGGAATTTGAATCGGAAAAACCGGATGTGACGTCAGTGACGTCACATCCGGTCCATGGAACGCATCCTGGAACGCATCGTTCCTGGTTGCGGGAGCCGGATGTGACGTCACTGACGTCACTTCCTACTCTGAGCCGGAATCTTCACTACAAGACCGGCTTCATGCCCGGTCTTGTAGTGAAGAGATTCTTCCTCCGGCACGATCTCGCAGGTTCTGATCCTGCCGGAGGAAGAATTTAGATCTTCTTCTGGCCGGCGAACAGGACGAGTCGAACACCCGTACTGTCCGCCGGCGAGGCGAACGGCGAACATGCCGAGTTCGCGGCCGAACTGTTCTCCGGCGAACAGTTCGGTCCATCCCTACTTGCTGGCACTGCTCGGCTGATTCCAAGTTTTTGATAAGGAGCACTGTTTTTGCAGGTATCGGTCCATTTAGCGAGGCCAGCCTGATGTGCAATGTGTCTCCCTGTGCTTGTTTTCTGCCTGTTGGCTGGGCTATACATTTTGATCGGGTGAGGGAGCTCAGAGAGAAGCCTCCTTCACATGCGGCGCCGGAACCAGAAGCCGGCCAATGATTTTTAAAATGTATTTTTAAAAGGTCAATTTGTAATTCATCAGTTCTACTTTATGTATTCAAAATGTATCTTCATTATTGGTCACCAAGTTTATCCAGTGTATAGAAGAAGAAGTGTATATTTGGAAGACTAGATTGTCTCTGGTAAAAATAAGCTAGATGCACATGCTACAAAAAAGGAAGTATGGATTATTAAACATGAAAAAATATATACAGCGCAAGACCTTGACATATTTCATCAATTAATTTGCCAAATAAATCATGTTTGAAAAAAACTCTTTTTCAGCATGTGTTGGTGCACAAAGCAAGACCTGTAAACACTTGGTTTGGCATGGAAGAACTTGACAGCCCATTTCCTTGTGATCTAGAAAAGAGATAATATGCCGGGCATTGAAATCTTATAAAGGGACAGGTCTCATAAATAGAGATGGTCGAATTTTTTTTCCAAAATTCGACCATTTCGCCGGTTTAGACTTAATTGCAAAGCCCCTGAGCATGGTATCATCACCAAACTTGCTAGAAATGTAGAGAAGGGTTGGGGATATACTATGAAAAAGAAAGTATGTCTCTAACACAAACAGGAGAGTTTGCAAGTCGAAAAATTCGACCATCTCTACTCATAAATGCTCTGCTGGATAAAAGGGTAGAAATTCTCCCAAGATACACTCCAAAATATTGTGGAATACCAACCATGTTGAGGAATCTGTTATGTCTTCAGTGAGGGGACCAATTCCATGTGGACACCCATGAATTTAAAATGGTATGTCATGTAAGTTCATGTGAATGTAAAAAGTAGCTGTAGCAATACTTTTTGTTCATAAAGTATGGAGAATAGACTAAAGGCTAAATGAACGAATGCTAAGGTGCTACAGTTAAGATTTTTTAAATCATCACATCAAAAAACAAAAATTACAGTGTATACACATACATAGCGAGAAAGGGAAACACACACACCCTATACCAAGTTTCCCTTGGGTGGTCAATGATAATAACGCTTTCAGGCCTGTCAAATAAAGAGCAGCATCTACCAACTATTGCTGCCTAAGATGGTGGTTCACATGGACTCTTGAAATCTAGGTTTGATATTTTCCATTGATTAACCTAAAAGTTATATATTAGGGTGCATCCCTTTAGTGGCAGTTTTATTAAAGCCATCTGTCTTTCTTGCTTTATTCTCATCTTAGTCTGTGCCAGGGGCCTGAATTACTTACTACCTTAATTTATCTCTTTTGGCGTTTGATGTAGAGATATGCACATCTGATCTTTGCAACTTCATAAATTTTCTAACTAGCTAGCTAAGAGGAGGGAAATGCTGTGGAAGATGGGGTTGGTAGACTACTACAAGAGCAAAGCATTCTTAGCAATTGTTAAGGGGCTTGAAGATAGCATACCAGTGGACTATTCAAAAATAGGCACTTTTAAACCAACCATTGCTTCACCTATTAAAGATCTCTAAACTGCCATGAAGCAAAGGGCTGACCGCTGGTAGGTGTTATGTAACAATCAACTTTAACAAGCAAATTAGGATTAGAATAGGACTGTAAGCAGATTGCACTAACAAGATGATTGCCCTAGATAATGTCTGAATGAATAGTCCCCTTAAAAAAAATGAAATCTAGGGATTGAAAGGAGACAGTTTAGTTAAACTGATATGGTGTGGCTGATGCTGGATGTGCACTATCACTAAAGCCACCTAACGACCATGGCCACCTAGCCAATGCAACAGGAGGTGTTCTCCACCCGGAAAACCACCCTTGTTAATGGAACCTAAAGGGGAAGCTTCTAATACATTTTCTCCAGGTAAGCAATGCAAACATACATGACTATCCACATGATCAAAAAAAAAAAAAGGTTAATTGATCAGCCCAAGCCACTATTACTTTATGGTTCACTTCTGATGCACTTATTGTCTTTAAAGGTATGTATGCTATAAGATAAGCCTTAATATAATGTACTACTATTGCCAATACGTATTTGCATTTTAGTTTCCCTTCGATTTTGTGCTACAAATGTGTATATGATTATTCTTTTGTTCTTCTCTGCAAATGCTATTGAGGTTGCCTGGGTTGAATAAAAGATAAGACCATATGTTTCAATTGTACAGTAGCGCCTCTTTAAAAAATCAAGCTTCAGTTGCCCTGGAACATTGTAGAGAATTGTAAATGAATGTTTAATTTATTCCCGGGATGTCTAGTGAGAACCATTAGAAAAAATACACCTAGAGGTATATTTTTTAACATGGCAGTTGAAAGTGTACTGTGGAATTTCATTAAGGGTTTGATAAGTTGGAGTGGTTGATGGCAGTTAGCTTTCATTTTATCAAGCCCACAGCCCAGTTAAATGTATTCAAAGTGCATGCCCTCAGGACTAAAACTCAAGATGAATGAAGTATGCTTACATCTGAGCACAATCAATGTTCCAGATTAACCATGTCATAGCTGGAAACAGTTATGACATGTCTTTACAATTCAACAGTGTGCCAGGGGACATCAAGAGCTGAGCATCTACATTGTATATGTTTAATGTTCTGAGATTTTCTTGCTCCTGCAACAGAAAGTGAGATTAGAGAACACAGTAAATAAATTCAGAACAGTTCGAGATCAAGTTTAATATCCCAAGCAATTTACTTATTCTTAGGGCTAGTTACAGAAACATATTTTGAATGCAATATTATTCTGCAGGTGTAAAAAGGATGAGATTTAAAAACTTCAACTGTTGTTTTAAATAGGGTAATCAATAAATTGTTGATCATTGGTTGTACTTATTGTAAATAGGGGAATCCATATAAGTAAATATATATTTATGGACACCGCTTAGACACAGTATCACTGTCTTTTCTTTATTTTTAACATTAAGAATAATATTGAAGACATCAAAACTATGGAGTGACACATATGCAACCATTTTCCCATTCACTGTTATAATTTAGTCAACTGGAATGGTATTCCAACAGTTTTAAAGGAGTTGCCACAGGTACTGAGCATTTGTTGGTTTGCCTTTACACAGGAGTACTGCTTATCCCAAACCATCTTGAAAAGTGTCGTTCAGTTAACTGTGGAGGCCATCTGAAACAGCATTAAACAGGGAACACACGGCTCGATGTCAGAGGTTTACAGTCATGTCCAATA
>CM070040.1:37662449-37684621 GCA_036250615.1 Ptychadena robeensis
TAGCACTTCCTCACTCTCCCTTCCTGCTGTTACAGTGAGCAGAGACTCACAAGGGTGCCCGATCGCTTGTGACCTGATTTTTTTGACCACGTGTGATGATATCATCAGTCGATCGGCCAAAAATCGGGTCACAATCTAAACATGGATGGGGGGCTTTCTAGATTGACTTCATGTTTAAAATGAATGATGGACTGTAATTTCTTTTTACTTAGTTATGTGCTTCTTGCCATAATATGGGCTACAGTACTCTGTACCAATCGTACCTCTTGACATCACAATAATAAATTCAACAAGCTTGCTTTTGACATGACAGATGTGAAAATTGTTCCTGATGACTAAAGCCCCCCATACACGTTAAGATTGTTACCTGGTTTTTCAGCAGGTTGACCACAAGTGGTGACGTCAATCAGCCGAAAAATCATGTAAAAATTGTCCGGGCACCCTTTGTGTTCTCGGCTCTGTCGGATTCCTTTGGCGGGGATCAGCAGAACGAGAACAGCCGCTGCTGCAGACAGGTATGTGGGTCAGCTCTGTTGAGAACGCAGTGGAGACATACCATTACTTTGAACAGAGTCCCCATCCAAAGTAATTACATCGATCTAAAAAAGCCCATAAAGGAAAGTATGTAATGGCTTAAATGGATTTGGCAGCCGATTTGGCGGCCGAATTCAGCCCAATTAACTCTTTTTAGATTTCCACAAAATCTTTTGGCAGATCAACAGTCCTGACCGCACACGGCAGTCCATCGGGTGGAAATCTAAGCGTGTATGGAGCTTAACCAATGATAACGAGATGTTAATGTTGCATGTTGTCCAAAATGAACAATATTACTAGGTTTTTATTAAAAAAGTGATCGATAAATATATGAACATACATATATAATCACTGAGTTTTTTTAAGTCTAGATTAAGTCTCTATTTTGTTTTTATAAATTCAAACTCAACACCTGTTCCCCCTTAAACAAGCCTCATTGAGGTTCACTGTAATTTCTGGTGGCTATAAAAACTAGGAGATATCTCACCAATGTTTGCTTCTGGCGAGACATTTGTCAAATATTGTTGTATATTTACCCTCATTTAAAATATTTACTAGCAGAAATTAAAATGTAGAAGTCAGTGAATAACTGTGATATCATTAATATGGGCATGAAAACAAGACAGAATTTGCAAAAAGTACATTCCCTCAGGCTGTGTGAAGTAGTTTAAAGTCTAAGGAAAGCTTTGGCCTTTTTATGAGTGCAGGCACTAGATGTCCATATTCCTTTCACCAGCCTGTCATTAGCAGTTCTAACATGTACTATATATATATATATATATATAAAGAACATTATCTTTCAGTTCTAAGATTATATTTCTAAGGTTATTAGGGTTTTTAAACTATTGAACTTTAATCTCATGTGTAAACCAAACTACAACATATTCAACTGTGTTATTGTTTATTTAACCTCCTGGGTGTTACACATGTGGCACGTTTTTTTTAAAAGCGCACCACGGGCGATCGCGGTGAGGTATATAAGATGCTGACGCCATTAACAGGCTATTCTGAGGTGCTCACAAAGCGATGCCCCTCCATTTACAGACGGACTAGGACCATGGAGGTCTATGGCACCACCTACCCCCGCCCCCTTCACATCACCAGTGACGCGATTGGAGGCGGACCTGGAAACATTGGCATGTATGCCAATGCAGAGAATCGCCTTGGGAATCTGGGGGACAGGTAAGTTTACCTGCAGATATCTCAAGTTGAATTTCAGGATCGATGAAACTCAACCCAAGATATCTCAGGGAGAACGCTCAGGAGGTTAAAGGGTTGATTTAACATTCAACACCCTCCTAAGTATTCTACAACAGTCTTTTACTACAACCTATAGTGCTCTGCTATGAACATTAGTATATTTACTATTAATGCTTGAGGTCATTAGGCTCTTGCCATTGAAAGACTACAATTTTCCTGGATACAATGGCAGCATGAAGAAGGTGGAGGGACACTCGTTGAGGGGCCATGCGTGCTGTGAATTTCTATGCAGTGTACTTTGTATACAGTGTAGTTTGTACACTGCCACTGCCTGTACCTTGCAACCGGAGGTTAATAATATTTTTTTTTAAATAAACTACAGTCTGTTATATCATGCACAAACATGTCCATTGCCTTAAAAAACTAAAACTTGAAAATGTAGACTATAAGGGTGATCTCTGAAGAGACACACAGGATGACTCCTTTTTTGATCCTCCTGATCGTCAAAGACTATTAGCAGCTATCTTCCGTAATGGAAAAGCATAGTGTGATCTGTAATTCATGTCACAGAATTCAAGTCTAATCATTGATCTTCAAAGCAGCTGTTGTACTTTTCAGAGATTTCTTTCATGTATACACAGTCCGTCACCTTTTAGAAATGTGGTTTCTTCAGTCACTGCTTTAATCTAATATTTTTAAAAAGAGGTGTCATTGGAGGCTGTTTGGGAAAATAAAAGTTAAAAATATGGTGGCGAAATTTTTTTCATTGGTGTCATTTGTCCTGTGAATGGAAAGGGTAGCTATTTTATCTTCTGACACTTTGTCTATGAAGGAAACCATAGGTGCTCTTTTGATTCCTCCTCTAGCCAGTGGCGGTTTTAGACTTGGGCAACATGGGCAGTTGTCCAGGGTGGCATTGTGGTGGGTGCAGCATCATGGGCATTAAAATATAAAAAAAATTTTAGGCCTGCCCATGCTGCCGCCCTTAACATCATCTAGTGGAGAAGAGAAGCTCGGTTTGGGGGTTGGTGAAGAGTTGCGGGGTTGTGTCTTCAGCCACCGCCCGGTGAATTTACTTCCTCTTACAGCTTAACCAGCATTCCCAGCTGCTGAAAAACCTTCCCCGTCTGATAATGCTAGTACCCCCCGGTCAGACACAGCTACCACAACCTACCTGGTCTGACATAGTTAGTACCTTACCCCCCCCCCCTCCTCCGACATTGTGGGGGGGGATAGGTAGTGATCACCCAAGGCGCCAGACAGACTAGGACCATCCTTGCCTCTATCCCTCACCTCTGTTGCACAAGGATTATTGCATTATGCTTTAGCTTTTTAGTGCTTGAACTTTTAAAAAAAAAATACAACTTAAATAGACACCACATGTAATTACTGTGAATATGATAGACCACATGTAATTACTGTAAATACCGTATTTTTTGGCTTATAAGACACTATACAGCGGAGCATCACATCCCAGTAAAAATACCAGTGGACCACAGTTCTGCCGGTTGAAGCAAGGTGCTCCAACCGGCAGAACTGCGGTTCACTGGTTTTCTAACTGGGATGAAATGGAGATAAAAGAGGTGGTGGAAGCTGTCAGCGTCCCCTGCCTCCTGGTCTCAACTGCAGAGCTGTATGTGAATGGGCTAACACAGCTGCTCACATATATACATCTACAGAGGGACGATCCATCCATGGACAGATCATCTGTCTGCAGATCTGTAAGCTGCAGCTTCACTCTGTTCACAAACAGCTCTGAGCAGGAAAAGATCTGCCCCCTGGCAGACTGTCCCTGCTTCTGTATGTGAGTAGCTGCAGCTCACACAAAACAAACAAAACTGCAGATGAATCTCTACAGATGTCTGTATATGAGTGGCAGCTGAAGTCCGCTCACATACAGAGCTGTGACAGCTGCAGATGGATGATCTGTTCGTGGATGGATGGATCGTCTGCCTGCAGGTCTCTTTATATGAGCGGGTGATCCGGTTCGCTCTCATACAGGGGCTGTGACAGTTTCACCGCTGTGTCTAAGTTCAGTGCTTAGTCACCGTGGGGAATGCGCATTTGTAATACAAGATGCACTAGCCCCCCCTTCCCAGTTTTTTTTGGGGGATGCTTATTATAGTCCGAAAAATAAAGTAGTTTATATTATCTGACCAACACTGAAGATACACTGTCAGTGTACAGCTCCTTAAAATAGCTCAACACACAGCCATTACTGTCTTAACCTCTGGCATTAAAAGTGAGTACACCCCTACATGCAAAATGTGTTACAAGGTCTCAGGTGTGAATGTGGAGCAGATGTGTTACATTTGGTGTTATTGCTTTCTCAGTTCAGCAAGGCACCTTATGGCAAATAATTCGGAGCATCTGAAAAAAAAAAAGATGCTCTATATAAAGACAATATACTATAGGAAGATTACCAATACCCTCAAACTAAGCTGCAGCACTGTATACAACATTTTCTGAGCTTTGTCTGTAATTGCAGCTGCTCATTCCCCTTAAGTGTCATTGCAGAGATAATGTTATTCAAACATATTGCTGCTGCCTGACTGCTTTCATTTTTGTTGATTTATGAGTAAATTATTATTTTTTACATTATCTGAGTATAGCTAGTGTTTGTGTTGTTTAGCGGTTGCTTTTACAATTTTACATATTGATTTTGTTTGGAGTTTTTCATTAGGTGTGACAATTTGTAAAGTAATTATGTTTGCATTACAAAAGTTGGATTACTGTAACTATTGCTGAAAATATTTACTAGAAACCTTTATTATTAAGTATAGCTAAAAGAAGAATTATTTACCACCTTTTCATTGTGACATGTCAATTACCCTGATTGTGTTAGACAAAGAACATATTGCTTTCTTGCACCATGTATTTACATTTTTAATTCAGCACAATACTTAGATTCTTCATAAAGAATACATCTCAAAATGTTATTTAACATAATATTTGCTACGAAAAAAGAAAAATGCAATTGTAGTTCCCAACTTTATTTGAAAGGTCTCTCTGTCTGTATTCTGGTAAAACACACAATGCTATCATGAAATCATGAGGGTGTAAATCAGGAAATTAATACCCTCTAGACCATAAACGAGAAACAATGGCCTGTGGGCATTACCCAGCCCTTTTTTTATGTTATGACGTTTACATTTAGTTCACACAGACGCTTTTGGTCCATTTGCTTTTGGTCTGGCCCCTATATCCAATTGTTCCCAAAATGTCAAAATGTTTGCCCACCCTTGCCCTAGAGTTACATTTTCAAGCATTTAAATGAAAGATGAAGATTTGGGAAGTATGGCTGGTGTTTATTTAAAAAATGTACTCAACAGACATCCAAAGCAATTGAGTTCCCCATTTCTTACACCTATACATAAAAAATTAATACATGTATGAAATACATTTCATTTACATATATAATTAATTTCTGTTTCTTACCTGTAACTGACTTCCTTTCAAAGTGATTTGCTTTTATGATACAGTAAAGTACACAGTTGGTAATAGCCAATGCTTAAAAAAGTGTTCAGTCTATAAAGAATAAGGTGAAGAGCCGCGTAGGCCTAAGGGAATATTTGTCAATTTTTATTTCTCTGTAATTTTATAGCTTCCCCTTAATGCATCACATGGGAGATCTTTATTTCTATTGGTTAGCCTAGAAAATGCAGACAAATTGAACAACAAAGTAATGGTGCTAGTTTAAAGACAGGTCATTCAGTCACCGTTAGTTGTAATGACAGTTTGAATATTTTACATGGTATAATTGCTTTTCTACGTTCATAATCAAAATTTTATTAAAGCCTAAAGGCTTTGCTTGAAAACAAAAAATATTCCAGACTTATCTACTGGAGAGTGCATGTGGCTAAAGAAGGAGAGTCAAAATAACCTCCAAGGCTTCTGCAACTAGTTTTTGTTTTTGGTACAGTGTGACTTTTACAATGTCATCTCTCATCATAGCGAGACTTGTAAAGAAGAATATGACACGTACTAGCAAATAGAAACTTTAAAGAAAACATGAATCCAAATGTGAAAAAATAAAGTATGTTATTAAATAACCTGGTTTACATGCATTAGGTAGCTCTCTTTCAGTAAAATCTAATTTGAAGAAGTTAAATCAATTACAGTTTAGAATTCAACAGTTTAGAATATTGTATTTTATGAAACCGATTATTTTAAACCAAAGCCAGATATTATTTTCATCATGTATTCTGCATGTTTGTTTATCCTCAAAAACCTGACTTTTATAGTAAAAGAAAATGTTGAAATATATGCACATGTGTCATGTGCTTTGTTATTTGTTGTCTAAGGGTTCCCATACACCTTTAGATTTTTCTGTCAGATTTCCTTTAAATATCCTTTTGTTTTACCAAAACCATGTAATATAAGGGCCTTTCTAAACAATCAAGTCTACCTGTGTTTAATCACAGAGGACCCGGCACTACATAGCTGTTGGTAGATCTAAAGGTAATCTAACAGAAAGATCTAAAGGCCCTTATATTACATGGTTTTGGTAAAACAAAAGATTATTTAAAGGAAATCTGACAGAAAAATCTAAAGGTGTATGGGAACCCAAACTCAGTTTTTATTACAAAAATCTAGATTTTACAATACCCTACCATAAGGGATAAAGCAGTATATAACAACCACTGAAAGTAGTTTTTGCATAAATTAAGTTCAAAGTCAAGTCAAGATTTTATATCAAGTTTGAACCTTATTTATGCAAAGAGTACATGTGCTACAGCAATATTTATTTTTGGTGATCTGCCCACAACCCTTCTCTACATTTCCAGCAATTCTGGTGACTATACCATGTAGATTTTGATACTTTACCAGGCAAAATATATTTTCCTTATTTGTTGGTGTGAACTTTGCAAAAGTTATCTGGCAATGCTGATCTAAACATAAAATATATGATGAAAAAGGGTATTTATCTTTGGGTAACCCATTTTTACCCTTCAATAATAGATATAGTTGATTTTTTTGGACTAGCTGACGTTGTGAGCTGATTGTAAAGAATGGTATCATCATCATTGGTGGAGGTGTATAGAAATGTGGGAATATTTAAAAAGAAAAATAAATATTGCTCTATTTCAACGCAGACTTTGAACTTAATTTATGTAAAAACTATTTGTGTCAGACCAATACTTTCCTTTTCTTTTAGTATACCCTCAAATCATCACTGCTACTCCGGTGATTTTGATGATAATACCATTTTAAGGGGCTTTGCAATCAAAAAGTTGAACTAGTTGAATAATATATATATATATATTGGACTATATCTATCTTCTCCCAATCACCATCATCACACTAGAACCTTCCCTGACTCAGCTCTGTCCAACCCCCATCCTGTACCACCCCTGATTATACCTAAACTTGGTTGGTATTTTTCCTTATGATTGTAAAGTTGTAAAGTTACTTTTCTTTGCAAAAATTTAACTTGTGAAGGTCCAATGTATATATAACTTGTTCTATCCTCCTTTAAGTGTTTGTATTCTCATGTTGAAAAAAAAAACTTAAAATGTACTAAAGAGGTGTATTGCCCAAGGGAATATTTAACTACTTAACATCAATCACGTAGTATAAAGTATGTTAGCTTTTCCTAACTGCAACATAAAAATACACTGCCTGACCAAAAAAAAGTCGCCACCTGGATTTAACTAAGCAAATAGTTAACAGGTCTAGGTTCAGCAACAGTTGTCTCAGTTGTCTCAGAGTGGTTCAGGGCGCATGAGACATCATTTTCACACATGGATTGTCCGCCACCAGTCCAGACCCTTAACCCCATTGAGAATCTTTGGGATGTGCTGGTATTGCTCAGCGGTCAGACTCTACCATCATCAATGCAAGATCTTGGTGAAAACACTGGATGGAAATGAATCTTGTGACATTGAAGAAGCTTATAGAAACAATGCTACAGTGAAGTGTGCCATAATCAAAGCTAAAGGTGGTCCAACAAACAATTAGAGTGTGTGTGACCTTTTTGGCCAGGCAGTGTATACAAATAAAAAGGCAGCAAAGGGGTTGATTGCTAATCTCAAATCATCCCTATTTCTATGTTCAGTGTTCATCTGACATCCACACTAGTAGTTATATCAGTCTCTTCTATTTAGTATCCCAGCCTATGCATTTTGTTTATCCGCCTGCCTCAGCCTGTATTTAGTTGCCTCTAGAGATAGAGGTCCTATTTTTTTTATAAATTTCAACTAGCTGTCTTTATGAGTTAATAGAAAACATTAAAATGATATATAGAGAAGGATTGTTCTAGTACTTGTAGTTTTTGCATAAATTAAGTTAAAGGTTTTTAAAAAACCTTGAACTTAATTTATGCAAAAACTCTTCTTCATTTCCAGCAAAATTATTGCTGATGCCACATTCACAGACTTTGCAAATAACTCTACTTACCTCCTGATTCAATCACTGACAGGTGCTTCCTCCCTCTGATTGTGAAAACTGTAGGCTGTACTTGATCTCCCCTGCAATGCAAACTGTATATTTAAGTATATACAAGTATTTAAACCATGCCGATAGCCACACCACAAGATGAAGTGTGTACTAAACTTGGAGTCCACCATTATATATGCACAAGGTATTCCTACCAAAGAAATTCAGTGAAGAAGAGCTTAGAACATAAGGCTCACAGAAGCTTGAGTTATACTGTTTGATTCTCTACACGTCTTAACTATGCCATAATTTCCCAATTTAATATTCTCAGTTGTAAAATGCAAGCAATTTATATTAGTTAGAGGCATTCAAAGTGGGAGACTGTCATAGTTAAAACTGAAATTATGTTCCTTAATTATGCCCTGAGAATAGTGTTTTTAAGATGAAAAATCAACTTTGCATAAAACATGTGTCCTGCGTTATACTGTATATTTTACCTAATATCTTGCAAGACTGCTTATCACTGACTCTCAGGAAGAACTTTATCTTATTCATATTCAATGTCTTCACATTGTGAAAGGCAATGAAAAGAGGCAGGTTCGCAATATCTACTTACTGCACATATTGTACATTTTGCAAAAATGTTTCAAAACAGTGACTGCAATACTTTTTATTAGTTATAAGACAAATGTTACAGTGATTTTTTAAGACAAGTCAGTACTGATACACAATAGTAATGAGCAGTATAGACAATATTCATATTTGCAAAATATTGCAATTTTTTTACCTATTATTTACAATAAATTTGTTAATTCAAGAATTTGTGATCTTCAGTCATTATTACCTTCATTGCTTAAATCAGCACTTGTACATATGCTTATTGTGAATAGAGATGGTCGAATTTTTCGACTAGCTGATTTTAGGGTCGGCAAAGAAGAAGGTTGTCCCACTTGCCTGCACCCTTTTTTTCATTATCAATTGTCTTCTGCTTTTGTAAGAATATAAAGTCATAACAGCCATGATGTAAAAAGTTGTTTTTCTTGTTGGGATTGGTCCCTTATGATACTGGAATGTTATATGAGGATGAAAGTCGCTATGCAAGGGTCTTGTTTAGTTAACTCTTTCATTTTTGGCGACACCAAGGACCTCTTTTCTATAGTTGTATCAGTAATCAGGTATATGTTAATTGCATTTTATGTATAAATAACTATAATTGGTTTTCATAAATGTTATATAAGTAAGTAATAAAATGGCTGATGTGGAATGTCGTGCAGGCTGTGTGGTTTATGGTACAGGAGAGACAAATTTACGAATCTAGCAGTCAAGGTAGTACGGATAAACCCAACCTCCAACCCTTTGTTTTTTTCTTTTTGAGTTAAATGTTTAAACTTTATTTGTTACCAGATCAGTGTAAAATATATAACATCAACAATATTGTGAATTAATTTCCAGCAAAGCAGATTTTTTAACCCATGCAATATTTCTTGTCAAATGCTTTAGTTTAAATCATTTTGACTTTTTCATTTCCAGAATTAACAACATAGTAATAACATTTAAACTAATGTTGCAGTATAGCAGTAACAGGAATAGGCAATGGGCAATATATAAGCACTAAAATACAATAGGTATATAATATATAACGGAGTAAAGGAATAAAAATTATACAAATAAATATAATTAAAGCTTCAAATTCTTATTTCATTGAAATTTTTTGCAACTTTATATAATACTAAATGAATACATGCCATCATTTATTTCATAAGTAAATATATTTTAATAGCACTGAATGTTCTAAAAGTCACATAGTATAATAGACTAGATTTATTTCAATAAAGATTAAGTATAGCTGCTGTTAAAGTGAAAAGTGAATACAGACATACAAAGAATGTATACAAAATGAAATTGATTGCGGCATGAGTTTATGTATTTGCAATGCCATAGGCAATTAAACAGATTTTAATGTGTTGTGTTGGTCTCAGGAAATCACAAAAAATTATCATCAGTACAACCCTCTTATGGTAAAAAGCTATCCATAGTAAAGGCATATTACTGTGAGCTGTTTAAAAAGCTTACGCATAGGCAAGTAAAGGTGTGCCCTTTCAGGCTAGTAATTAATAATGAAACACGTTTATTTAAAAAATAATTTTTTAAATAATTGCTCAGTTGATCTTTCTATATATGTAGTTCCAAAAAAAAGTGTGCTAGGAGTGGAAGGGGCAATATTTGACTCCAGTCAGGTTTTACTGCAGTGTGTGCAATGTCAACGGGCTAATAGGAGACCTGACCTTTTTAGCATCCTGTTAATCCTCCTCTGACCATCACCAGTGATTATAGGATGTATTAGTCATAGGCTACAGCAAAGATTTTAAAAATCACCTAGCATAAACATATTACTCATTCTCTCATTTGTTGTGGAAGGTAAAAATCTCCTTGCAAATTGTCCCAGTGCTGGTCTCTTCCCTTATCAATTCAGGAACACCCCCCACTGTCTACTCATCTGGGGTCTTTAGTGTCATCTTGTAACTAAGTGATGTCATCATTGCACAGACGCAGGTATCCAGGACCATCCTGATCTGGTCTGATTCTGACTACTGTCAGCTGATTCCTGGGGACACCAACTCATCATTCACCTGTGCCCATTGTTTTTTTATTAAAAATGTCTGCAAAGCAATAGGTCATGAGCCCTATTGTTTTTATATGTTTATTGTGTTTATGTGTTTATTTATAAACATATTACTTTCCCATCAACTGTCTTCATCTTTGAAAACTGCTCAAAATTGACAAAGACAGGTGCTCCTTTCTGCCATCTTTTGTGCTGCCACCCGAAGTCTCTTGCTTCATCTTTCTTCTGGCTGCTGTAAATCTAGTGTATGTGCAGTAGCATACACTGATATCTCCAGAATATCAAAAGATTTTGAAAAGGAACATCATCAAGAGCATTACAACTTCAAGGAAGGCACAACGTTAAGGAAGGTTTTTGGTGTTAGTTTTTTTTACACCAAGTTTATTTAACATTTATCGTCCAGACATAAATCCTCCAAAAGGGTATATATTCACTTTTTGTTTACAATTTGCCTGTCAAACCCAAAATTCTCTTTTAAGGTCCCCATACACTGGTCCGATTCCCAACGGATCCCGGGACGATCGATTCCGGGCGCGTGCACGCGAAACGATCGTCCCGGAATCGCGTGAAGCCCACCTTGTCCGATCAATCACGTCCGATCGATCGGGGGCACAGAATCGGATCGGACAGAGAACCAACATGTTGGTCTTTCTGATCCGATTCTGCACACATCAGGGGAAGTTGCCATTTGTGAAGGAAGCGATCGGACACGGAATCGTCCAGGAATCCGTGGGCCAAGGTGGTATGGCGCGATCGGACGGACTTAATTGGCCGATCGATCGGACCTACGATTCCCGCTGACATCACCGGAATCGATCGGATAGGTGATCAATCGTCCATGGAATCGGACAATGTATGTTGATGATTTGTGATGGCTGAACTGTTCAGCAAAAACTGGGTGATCCTGGTCTCCTAGGCGAACTTTGCCTCCCATAGATTAACATGGAGGCAAACCTTGACCCCTCCCACAATAGTCAGGTGGGACGGTACAGACAAATATATATTTTTTTCCCACTAAGCTCCCATCCAACATCAACCTTTTAGCAGGGGAAAAGGTGAAAAAGGGGGACCCTGAAGAGGACCCCTGCACCCTGCTCTTCACCCTATTGAATGAGTACAGAGGTCTCAAGGACCTCTTACCCATTCAGAGGGGGTTTAAACAGATTTCCTAGAAAGAAGAAAAGATTGAAAAAAGTATTTTTACTTTAAGTTCTACCTAAAAAAGTGCCTATTCAAATCAAAATCCATCTTGTCCCTTCAAGGGTCAATTTTACCATAAAGGGGCTCTTTTGCCTGGAGTTCCGATAACGCATCCGTGTCCCAACATCAAAGACCCGACTCTCTGCCTAACGATTTCCACGGTCACTGCGCATGCACGGTAAACATAGAGATAGGGCCTAGTATGCTCTTGAAAAGGGGGACAGACAGTGTCAGTGACAAACAGTGTGGGGTCTCCCTTTTCCAGAGTATACCAGACCCTATGCCAACAGGGGGTACGGTTAAAAAAACACTGATCCCCCTCTGGCATGATACTGTCCAGGTGGATGAACCCTTTTGACACTTTTTTGGTATTGTGGCTACAACTAAGACCTGAAGATTTGAGAATTTCAGCCTCCATTGATGTAAATGGTGGTTTGCCTCAATCATGCAAACTGACGTACTTGGGGAAGTTTGGTTTGCAAATGGCTTTGGTCAATGTTCATCTATCACCATTGGGCAGCTCCACATAATAAAGGTTATCTAAGGAGAACTACAGAAAAGTATATACAAGTCTAGGCACCCTGCAGAGACACGAGCAGTGACAGGTCTTTATTCTATGAGGTTTTTTCAAAGAGTAAAATTGGAAGAGATATTTTATGTTGAATTTCTGTATGGTTCAAGAGGAAATAACCAGAAGAATCAAGATTCAAGTCATCATTATTTGCTCCCCCTGATATGTAGTATTAATTTACCTGCAGTAGAAAAACCCTCATGTTAACCCTATAGACTACTACCCAGCATGTTGCATCTGCCTGGAATGGCAGAGGGTAGTTCCTGACTGACTGTATGAACTAAGCCTGAAGCAACCTGTCAAGTTTTCCCTTTCAAATTAGGAAACATTTATTGGTAGTGACATCATGAGTACCAGGCAAGCTGCCACTTCTGCACTCCAAAAGCCGTATATGACAGCCCACACATTCTCTAAACAAGGAGCAAGGCTAACGTTCCCCTCCCTCTTAACTCCCCACCCTGCGCATTCTCCAGAAAATCAGTGAGGGTAACCCCCCCTTCCTATAAGCCCCTCCTAGCCCCTCACTTTTTCAGGTTTCTCACCATCCTCCCATCCACCAGTTCATGAGAGTCTAGGCACCCTGCAGAGACATGAGCAGTGACAGGTCTTTATTCTATGAGGTTTTTTCAAAGAGTAAAATTGGAAGAGATGTTTTATGTTGAATTTCTGTATGGTTCAAGAGTAAATAACCAGAAGAATCAAGATTCAAGTCATCATTATTTGCTCACCCTGATATGTAGTATTAATTTACCTGCAGTAGAAAAATGTAGAGTCAGATCCTGGCAGCATTATCTGTCAGAGATGTCTGGATATAAGTACATATTTTTTGTAGTATAGTTCCCATTTCCACATGTGTCTACACTTGCACTGCAATGAGTTAGGAAGCCCTTCAATAACTTCACACTAATAATTTACATTCTGCCAGTCAGCTATCACCACTCAAAGCAACTAAGCTTCGAATTACTCAGGAAGAGTAATTCAGAAAAATGTATTGAGATGTGTCCTGACCACTGAAGTAGGTAGAACCTCCTTAACAAACTCTTATTACTGAGGTATGAATGTGTTGCTAGACAGGTAACTAGAAATAATTTAACTGTAACCCAAAGGGACTTTGACCACAACGTCTGACCTATGACCTGGTAATAATCAATAGTTGATTTGAACAGTTCCTTGCCTATTGTGATCAACCCTCAGTAAAAGCAAACGTTAAAACTGAATTGCTTCAGTTCCAATTTATGTCATTATTATGGTTTTAATTGGGGTGTTATGAAAAGTCAAGCAATATTTTATTTTATAAACTAGAGCTTTAGAAGAACACACTGTTTTTTTTCAACATGCATACTGTAGATTGCAAAGTGTAGACATCACAGTTTGGGTGAATATTCAAATCATGAATTGGCAAAGATCTCGAATATATACAATATCTTTGTAATTACTAATATTCTAGATTGTTGCATCAATAGTGTTGATCGAGAATATTGGCACTTTTTATTGCGAAAATCTTTTAATGACTGGAGATCATGAATTCTGGAATTTACAAATTTCTTGTGAATATTAGACAAAACTGTTGCGATATTTTGTGAATACGAATATTGCATTTGCTGTTCATCACTACTCATCCCTAACCTGGATAAGTCAAGTGTGACATGGCATTGTGGAAAGGTACCTTAGTGAGCAATGCTGAATGTGTACTGTAGACTGAATCTGATATAAAGAATATCACATAATGATGTAAAGTGAAGCTAAACATATTATCTTTAAAATAATGTTAGTTGCTCTGAATATGTCTATGCCTTGTGGAATTTGCTTATTTGTTGCAATGGTTTACTTGTCTGCAGCTTACTACCACAATTAGCTTGAAATTTGAGTGTCTTATTTCTCCATGCACCACACATGACTTGTGTATGCTCTTGGTGTACTGAGTATACAATTTAGATGAATGAGCTATGCAGAAACATGCGCTCCGATTTTTTTAACCCCAAAGCATACAAAAATGGCAATAGGCCCTTAGTATACGTCACATGACCTGCAAGGTAGGGATGCAGTTACTTCTTCCTCACCACTCTTAAAGGCTTTCCATTGACAATTGGAATGTATAAGTGCACATGTCTAGTGCCAGCAAGGTAGTAATGGCTGATGGGCAGCTGCTGACTGTCAGCCTCTCAGATAACCATCCTGAACACCCAGCAAGCAATCTTTTCAAAGGTTAGATAAGCAAAGGAAGTTCATTTTTTAGATAAGGTCAACTTAACATATAGGGTTTGAAGTAATTTGGGGTGTCCCATCCCCAAAAAATTGAATACATATATGAATTTAAATTATGCCTCTTATTTTGTTGTAAATTTGTCTGTGTAATTTACATAATAACATTAAAATATGTTATGCGGTAAATTATTGCAGCCACTCAGATACTATCCTTTATTAGTCTGACTTAGAGTTACTATGGAAAATAAATAAATGACAGGCAAACACATTATAAATCTAATTATTTTCTAGGCTTTTTTTGTATGCCGCACTCTTCTTATGTTTATCATCACTGAGCTCATTTTGAAGCTTCCATACTTCAAAGTAGTCTTTGCACTATTAAAGCTAATGATTCTGCTTAGCCATCTCATTTCTGTTTCATCTTGTTCCATATTTTTTTTTCCAGAAATGGAATACTGTGAGTCTCCGCACATTTTATGCTCTGGCTACCAGACCAACCTACACAATACTGCTCAGCATAGCTATCCGCTAGAGATGGGTTCTGATGCAGATACAGAAACAGAAGGAGCAACTTCACCAGATCGTGCCCTTAGGATGTGGATGAGGGAGATGAAATCAGAGCACAGCTCGTGTTTGTCAAGTAGAGCCAACTCTGCGTTGTCTTTAACTGATACCGACCATGAGCGGAAATCTGATGGCGAGAATGGTAATGCAGCAACCTCTAATATGTACTTGTGGATATGTGTCATAGTGCATAGTATTGTGTGCAATGTTTAAGTTTTAATAGCCTAATTGAACAGTTACAGGTTTAACATATATGTTTGCGTAACATAAATATTAAACGGAATCAATACGAAATAGATAAGAAGTTGAGTGTTGCACCACAATTAGATGGGGCAGTTTGGTCAAAAAAAGAAAAACATATATTTTCAAGAAAAAAATGCAATGCAACAGTCCCCTTTTTTCATTAGTATTACCAGTTATATCAAGGCACTGGGAATAGTAGTGCTGAGTCAGCCATTAAATATGAGGAGAATAATATTATGGATGGCAGGGGATGGTAAGGACTTTGCCTAAACTCTGCCTAAATAAATAAAATAAAGGTGAGATTTTTGAGCACCAATTGCAAAAGTAGACACAGAGTGATATAAGGATGAGTTTTTATTAAGGGTAAAAAACTAAAATTCAGCTGATATGATGTTTCTGTGTGACAAGCTCTGTGTAGTTTCGAGGTAACTGAAAAATTAGGTTTCATAGGATAAAGTACCTGTTAAGAAAGACAGCTGATATACAGAAGTCTCATTGGGAAAGATGCCAGGAGCTGAAAAGCCTGCAGAAACTAGAAGATACAATGGCAAGTCTGGACACTAGTTTGGAATATGGTGACACAGTGGAGGCAGAATCTTTTTTTTTGTATTTGTGGGCAACATCTGTATAAGTAATTGTACAGAGTAGAATGTAATATAGTTGTCTATATATAGTATATTGCTATTTAACACAACCCCATTTGCTAAATAGTTGTTTATATAAATTAGAGCAAATGTATGGGTGAGGGAAAAAGAATGAATATTAATAGTAAGGTGTTGTGGTAAGAGAGAGGTCTCTATCTACTTCTATCCATAGAAGCCATGATACACATAAGGGAGGTGGGTTAACCAATGACTTATTTTATATATTCTTTAGAAAACAAGATGTAAATGATACAATGCCTGATACAGACAGATCACAGCTGTGCAGAAATTGCCAACATGGTGATGTCAAATGCCAAACCCTCATATTAACCCTATAGACTACTACCCAGCATGTTGCATCTGCCTGGAATGGCAGAGGGTAGTTCCTGACTGACTGTATGAACTAAGCCTGAAGCAACCTGTCAAGTTTTCCCTTTCAAATTAGGAAACATTTATTGGTAGTGACATCATGAGTACCACGCAAGCTGCCACTTCTGCACTCCAAAAGCCGTATATGACAGCCCACACATTCTCTAAACACGGAGCAAGGCTAACGTTCCCCTCCCTCTTAACTCCCCACCCTGCGCATTCTCCAGAAAATCAATGAGGGTAACCCCCCCCCCCCCTTCCTATAAGCCCCTCCTAGCCCCTCACTTTTTCAGGTTTCTCACCATCCTCCCATCCACCAGTTCATGAGAGATTTCAGGGAAACATACTTATTTGGAAAAGAGGGGTGAAAACTTTATTTCTCAGCTAAAATGGGGCACTTAACTGGTATGTGCTGAAGCTGCCACCACTTAGCAACCACATTGCTTATAACAGTTCACTTCCTGGTCTAACCTATTCACATTGCTCTAACTTGCAGTCTCCAGGTTATCTAAATGGGTAGCAATGGAAACACCCATTCACAGTCTCTTCATCAATAAACAACTTAATTGTTAATTTTGTATCCCTAGAGATCACAGTTGTTCAAAAAGCTTAATTCTTCTCACTATTGAGCGATACTTAAGTTAACAAACCCAGCGTGGGGCCAAACAAAGATGCATTATAGAACCAGTTACAACATCTAAACTCCAAATAATAATAGTTCCTTTTCCATATTCTACACTTAGATGTTTGGATTCTAATATGTCAACCAAACCTTTTTAGAAAATGACATCATTGTGCTGTGCACTGGAGGAAGTTACAAGAGAAGTTACAAGAGATTTGTCTCATAGGCTTTGTGAGCCATTGTCATCTAGCCTGTGCTGTGTATTCTGCACTAAGGAAGCCTCATCTTACCTGACACTAATCATTGTATGACCAGTTCCGCTGTATTCAGGACACAAGAAATCTTACTCCCCCCAGCAAATAATGAACAGTATTGTACAATACAGTATTGTGCACAGTTGTACAATGTATAAAAAATATATAGTACTTCTCTAGGAAATCTATTCTGTACAAAGTTACTGAGTGAATATTTGTGGACTCCTTAGAATGTCACAATATATAATGTATACTCATGAAATAATCATAAATTGAGACAATGTATATATATAATACCTTATTGCTCCCTAAATTATAAATCAAGAAAAATATGATTTAAATGAGATATAGTTAATGTGTTTCTATAGAAACCAGAGAATGATGGGAAATGATTATTTTTCTATTATATGCATAGGATTAAAATCCATAATGTATTTTCTGGAACAATATACCTGCCAATCATTTCTCTTACATGATGTAGGTACATATTTGCATACTTTAGACAGTTATGGAAATAAGGCAGTGGGAAAGTTCGGGAAATCACTAGCATATTCTATTATGTTTCATATTGATTTATTAATTTTTACAGGCAGAAATGTATGTGTTAGCAATATTTCACCCTCACAATGGTGATAATGTATGTGTTAGAGATATTTCCCCTCCAGGTAACAGTATTGTTGGTATAATTTCTCTGCAAGGATATGCAATATTAAAAATTGGACCGAGGTTCAAACTGTCTCCAAACTGTTTTGGATGTTTCACCTTATAGTAGGACATTCATATTTTTTATGGACCTTTTTGATCAGAAAGAAATGGAGGTCCTATGGTGGATAACACACTCTTCTGTGAATTGAGTGTTCCCTTGGATCTAATGTCAATCATTTAACATAAGAAAATATGTAAATAGAATACAGGACTGCTTTGAATTTTAGGTCATTATAATTTGAACACACCTGAATAGGTAATTTTTTTTTTCTTTATTGGGTTTTAAAGTTTTTCAAAATAAAACAACCATAACAAAAAACTGTAGCACATAACGAGTTTCGAAATAATCGTAGTATCTCTTGTACAAATAATACATGTGCAGACATGTTACATGGACATTAAGTAATTCCGTTCTAAACTGGGTAACAATAACAAAGTAACAATAACAAAATAACTCTCGACCCTCCTGGACAGGCATGCAGTACCACTCAATACTAGGAGATGTAGAATAGCAATACACTGTGGGCATTCCTTGCCAAGAATTAGTTGTGCATCGGTCTTGCAGTTACCATGTTACCCCCCTTGATAGGTACGGGTATCCTCTCAGTCCCCCTACCTACCGTCTGCTTCCTCCCTATCCAGCCCACTCCCCATCATTATGGCTCAGCTCCCAAAACTCGTATAGAGATTTATATAATGAGCTCCAGCAGATCCTCCCTCATGAGTTTGATACCCGTATTGCACCCTTCTGGGCCGTGCGCGTTGTTGTTATGATATGTAGTAGATTGTGGGCATGTCCTTCACTTGTTATGGTTCTTCAACTATCACCTACTGGATTTCAGGTATTTTTATTTTCTTACTATCCTTTAAATATTCTTCCTGCTCGGACCTTTTCTGGCACAAGAACCCCATTATCCTATCATAATCTACTGGTCTGAAGAATAGATTGATGTCTGGGTGTTCGCTAAACTCAGTCCTTTATTTTCCCCTAGGGTCCGATGTGAACCTTCTTAATCCCCTCCTGAAACGGGGGAGGATGGTGGCATCAGGGCCGCGAAATGCCCATTAACCATAATTGTCCACAATCAGTCCCTTCACTTATTCTGGCCGAACTTATTTTGTGTCAGTCCACAATATTACTGGCCGCAACACTTCCGTTGCTCCATCCCAGTTACACAAGTGGTCTTAGCTGCCCTCAATTATCGCGTGCGTGCCGTGGTGGGCTTTGTGCCATTTCCGTCTGTGCCCCGTTCAGCTGGCAACGCAGATTGAATAGAGCTCGCCGTGGACTTGGGCTTGGGCCGCAAATACGCATGGTCCAACCCTCTCAAATAAGGGCTTTAGCGGCTTCCCAATACAAAATAGGAGTGCCCGGCATGTTGCCAGTTGTGTTTTGTATCTCTTTCATGGCTGCACTTGGGTGGCCTGAAGTTCCGGGAATTTCACAATTAGGGGCTGGTAAAGCGCCACAATATGGCCCGTATCCTTTGGTCCCTTGAGTATCACTTATTGGGTGCCTGGTCTTATATACTAATCATGAATGTCAGGTCAGTTCCCAGTGGCTCGTGTAACATGGATTGGGAAGCAAGTTGTAATGCAATTCGGAGATGGGAAACATGGAGCTCTGTGAGCAACAATGTATACTGTCGGTCGAGAGGGGTAGAAATTCCGCTCAAATGGTGTCATTAAGTTCATAGAATTCGAAATGTTGTTCTAGAAATATGGGGGCGTGTGTCCTTATCTTTAATTCCCTTCCGGTCGCCTCCCGTCCTGGCCTCCATTCTCCTATTCGAGAAGCGTATACATGGCATATTAAATCTATCCCCCCCCACCCCCTGTTTCTGCCGGCACCCGCTATGATGGATTTCTAGTTTGTGGTGAATACGAACTGTGTGGTGCGCCTTAGGCGCGTTATCGTTGTAATATGCTGATCTCGGTCCCCCCTCCTACTCACCAAATGTAGGTGGACTAGTCTACCGTCGTGTTCCTGTGTCGTGCGCCCGGACCACTATACTGCAAGTTCTTATGCAAGAATCGAGACTTCCTGCCCTTCTTCCCTTACTGGGTGATGGAGAAAAGCCTTCTCCTACCCATTTCTTCCGTAACCTATCACTCACCTCTCCCCCCCCCTCCCCCCCCGTTCCCATCTCTTCCCTCTCCCCCCACCGTCTCCCCCCCCCCCCCCCCCCCCCCGGTGTGTCTCCTGCAGCAATGCAATATGCGCCTTTCAACTTTTTAATTTTTTGTGTTTGGTCCACACCCCATGTCCTTTTGGTCGGGTTCTTCTAAGCCCCTTTACGTTTCCAAACACATAATTGTAACCATTGGAAATTACCTGGGTGTAGTATATATGAATTGTAGTGCAGGAATACTTGGGACGTTGTTGCCCCATCTGTTATACAGGCTAGCCCACTTTCCATATCCCTCCCCCGTTTCCCTAACGCATATTCACACCCCACATATAGTGATATAAGTTTGGCAATGTCAGCACGATATATCCTGGTTACGAAGCCTCCTGTTCGGTCGAGTAACTCACAAAAATATATAACTCTTAAAACAAATATTCTCGAAAATCATAACGATAACATTCCCTTTCAGAGTACACGGTTTTTGTTATACAACGCATCTCAGTAGTCCGTATGGGGGGGGGGGACCCGTGTAATACTAGTGAACCGTGTGATGACTCTTCCTTTTTTCCAATCAGTTGGTACCGTGTGATATATTGCTCCCCAACCTCTCACACTAAGAATAATATAACGACATTTTCCCCTCTCAGCACCGCTCCTTGTTCTAGGTTTCTGGTAGAAACGCCTGAGTGGAGGACCCGCCTTTATCAAACGTATAACCTTCGTATATCAGTAGCAACGCGGCACAGAGCTATACTTAGTCGTCAGTCCGATAAGCCGGGTCCAAGGATTGTGGCACTTCCTTCCTATTATAGTCGCGAGGTTCCCGACATGTGCCATCTATCCGCCATCTGCGATTGCTGTGGTGTTCCGCTGTAATCCTCCTGTTGTGCGCTTGGCGTTTTGTCGAAGTCCCTCTGCAGAGTGTAGATGGCTGCATTATTTTGCACCGCTTTCTGTCTGCTTGGGGGTGGGGGGGTTTCCAAATGTGGCCTAGTGGATTCTAGCTTCCCTTCCGAGCTGTGGTTCAGAAAAGTTTTTCCGCTTCCATCTGTCAGTAAACCAGTGAGTGGCCCCCGATTCGTCACTGATTATGCAAGGTTGCCGTGTGCCAGATGTTAGAACCGTTTTATTATTTTGTTGACAAGTTGAGCATGATTTTACTGAATTTAATTTTTCCCGCTTCCTCTCTGGACAGTCTCCGAATAGTCCAGCCAATATCATAACTTTTGACCATTCCAGTTATGAATTGCCTTTGGGTCCTCGTAGCGCATTGGAAATTTGTGCTTTGGTTCTGCATGTCCAGATTTTTCTCGGTGGCGATGAACCGGTCCTCCGGTCCGTTGTCTGTCCGGGGTTCGGGCGGTGCCCAACCTCTGTTTGTGGCTCTCTCCTCCACCTTATGGTGTTTTTATGCTCCCGAGCTGTGGAATAGCCGTGCCACATAACTTGGTGAGTGTTTGGGGGGGACTGGACTCTGCACCGCCTTATTTCTTAAGTTAGTTCGGCGTGACCTGGTTTTCCTCCCTGGTCATCTAGTTTGTCCTCCAAGTAACTTCTTTGTTTTCCAGGTCTGTCCACTTTGGATGCATAACGCTCTTTCATCTTTCTAAGCTGAGATCCGCTGCTCAGCTTCTCCCAGCTGTTTGCCTTTTCCTGTTGCTGCCCAAGGTCTGACTGCAGAGTCAGGATGGCTTTTGATACTGTCTGGTTCCTATTGCTCCATGAAACACTGGCTTATATAGCGAGGCTCCGCTACCGCAGCTGCGTCGTTGTCATGGTCCACCTGTGGCAGTGGCAAAGCTCATGAAAGCACAGAGGTCACTGACCTTTCTCTGCTAATGGCGCTCCCCGCGCATCATGGTCCGGATCCGCCATCTTGCCCGCCTTCGTCGGTTTCTTTTCTGTAGCCGATTTACATCCTCACCTGCACT